>CM021769.1:11789329-11844426 GCA_011076525.1 Nettapus auritus | reverse complement strand
TTCTCTTCTCTTCTCTTCTCTTCTCTTCTCTTCTCTTCTCTTCTCTTTTCTCTTCTCCTTTCCCAGTTCCCCTTCTCCTCTCCTCTCTTTTGAAATTCTTATGTTCCCTCCCTTAGAAATTCAAAATGATTTTAAAAGTCTGTTTTTCTGAAACAGCTCTGTTTTCACAAGATGACATTTTACTGAGACAAAATTGCTGTTTCCTAGCCAATTCCCTGCCACTGCTACAACCTGTGGAAGCTTAGAGGCTACATCATCCTTAGATGGCTCTCTATGAAGGCTCCCATCTGAAATGTCCTACTGAATTGATTTTAAAATATATTCTAAACGGCCTTGAATCGGACAATTTTAGGGTGTCTTGTGGGACCTATTTCAAGTAGAAAGACTGAAGTAAAGGTTGGTATGAGGGTATCCTTTATGATATGTCATTTATGAGTTGCTGCTTGCTAGTGAGTTGATTTATTGTAAGTGCTTCTTGATGTTTGAACTGAGCAGTGTGATTAGAGCCATGTGTGATTTTTTTAATAACATTTTTAATTAAGATCAGTAATTACCTTTAATTACAGAAGTATCAGATGTAATTTAAATACTTTTTTTTTTTTTTTTTTAAAGCATAACAATATTAAGGCAGTGTGACTAAAGATTTTTTAATCATCCTAAAAATAACAGTTTTTGCCATTAACAAATAGATTGGCCTTCGAAATTCAATGCCCTCCATTTCCATATACAGTCTCCTTCATAAAATATGGAGATTGGATGGAAGATTTTCCTTTCCATGGAAGTTCTTGGTGTGCTAACTTTGCCTTGGAGCACTTTAAGGCAGTGTCTTAAAGCGTTGGTAGATATTTGTCTGGTTTTCAAATATTTAAAGGAAGTGTGAAACAGAACAATTGACAAGATTCTTTTCTGGAAGTGGCAAGCAAGTCCATTTTGGAATAGGTATTCTAAAGTCGTTGTCTTCTTCCTCTTCCTCTTCTTCCTCTTCTTCCTCTTCTTCGTTTTCTGTGCTTGTTTTAAATGGCTATTTGATATTCTTTGCTATTTTATTTTATTTTATTTTATTTTTTGAGAACAAAGTAATTCACTTGCTTGACTGAAAGTGGGGATGTTGTTAATGGAAACCCCAGGAATTTTACTGTGACTATTTTTCCATTTAGAATGTGGTTACTGCTTTTCAGTCAGCATGACAACCTCTCAATTGTTTTCAAGTCAGTAGAGCAAATGAAAAACACTGTGAGCCCCTATTTTTTTATCTCCTCATATGTAATTAATGAGTCAAACAACCACAAGACAGTGGCAGAACATTCTTAGTCATTTTCGTACATAAAACTTAATATAGTGATCAAATTCTTTGATTGTTTATTCTTATATGATTAGTGTTTGCAGTGTTGATTGTTGAACCAAGACCTTTTAAATAAGGTAGAAAATCAGGCTGACAGATCTCTCAGCTATCTAATAAAATTTCTTTTCCCTAATCTTACAGTCATTTTTCATCCCTCTGTATCTTCCCAGATAATGTCTGAAAGAGAAGGTCTTCCCAGGAGGTGACAGCTCTTTTCTCTCTCTCTCTCTCTCTTTAAATTTGTCTGTTTGTTTGTTTTTAGTTTATTTTGTTTTCTTGGAAATACGTTTAATTTTATAAGGTGAGACAGGACCCTGAACCTGGCTCAGTACTCACCAGTCTTCCCTTTGAGTTCAGTGGACTTTAGGTTGACATGTTGGCTACCAAACATATAAGATAAGAAAAAGCAGCAATAAATTACTTCTGCTCATTTAGTCTGACGTCAGACATATTCTGCTCATTTAGTCTGATGTTGGTCAGTATTGTGGAAGTTACTTTTATTTCTGTGGTGAGGAGAACTGTAAATGAGAGTTCAGTTACTGCTAAAGTCTTATGGATTCCCAGTGCATTTGTAAACTGCCACGTTTTCAATCACAACAGTTTCACTTCAACATTCCATTTCTGCTCACAGTTGTACAAAAGACTGACATGAATCAGTTTGGCCATATTCCTTTTCTTTTCTACAGGGTATAAGAGTAAAAGAATTAATTTAATAAAATTTATGGACTGCATAATTTGATAAGATCAATCTTTAATTAGACTTGATCCATTTTTAGAGATGAAGTAGAGCCTTCAAAGAACTACTCAAGGGACGAGAAAAGGCTAGAATTTACTATACAGGAACTTTTATAGAATGGGAGGAAACATCTGGCTGCATTTGATTTGGCTTTACGTGTTTATTGTATCTAAAGGATTTTTATCAAAGAAGAATAATCCTTCTGTAAAACTCTTGCCTGAAACTGTCATGGAGCTACAAAGAAAACTAAATTCGGTTTTCCATGGTTGACACTGTAACAGATACTTTGTTCAGAAAACACTATCTCCATGCGTACCTCCAAACCACAGGCCATAAAACACCTCCACTGTTCTCAGATCATCCAGACACTTAGTATACAAAAGGTGAAGAGGCATAGTGATTCACTTCAGGAAGAAGGCAGAAGAGGTCAAGAGCATCTCTAACATCTTATGTCCCTGCAGTAAGGAACGTGTTAGGATCATTGGACATTTTCCCTTGTAAAAAGAAACATTATGTTTATTACAAAGAATGAAAGGATTTCATTAAACTGTAATGTTTTTGCATGTCTGACCTGAGGAAAATTATCTGACAATCAATTTAGACATGAGTAAACATGAATAAGACATACCAATTCTCACTGTACAACCAAGAGCAGCATTGTATCATCTCAGCATCCTCTCACTCTCTGGCACCTGCTTCTTATGCTTTCTAAAGTGGAGGAAGAAGTCCTCCACAGCCAAGTGGGAGAGACAAATAGAAAAAAAAAAAAAAAAAAGACAAATAGAAGTTCAGACCTTTGGAACTAATAGCATATGACAAAGATACGCTGTAAACAGGCTCACCTCAGTAAAGAAACAGATAAATTGTCTTTTTAATTCTTAGAGAAAACAACTAAGTTCAACACCCAAAGTGTTCACGCCATACCTGCGTATCTCCAGATCACCACTACTCTGTCATTAAAGGTCCATAAGCCTGTTGAGCTCCATCTTAAAAAAGTTATTTTTTCCCCATGTATTCCTGAACACCACCAACCTGATGGAAATC
Organism: Nettapus auritus; assembly: GCA_011076525.1. Classification (NCBI taxonomy): domain Eukaryota; kingdom Metazoa; phylum Chordata; class Aves; order Anseriformes; family Anatidae; genus Nettapus; species Nettapus auritus. The sequence continues at coordinate 11,841,304 of CM021769.1, read as the reverse complement.
AGAGGGTGATTCCAACCATGCTAATTTTTGTATGACCCTTTTATCTCTGTTTAATCTTGAAACAGGTTTGTTTAAATTTAAAGCGTTACTCCTACTTTATTTATTTATTTATTTTTTAATTCCAACATGCATTTACGAAGATATGTCTTATTTGAGAGGGAAAACAAGACATGATTAGACATGATTCTTTGACTGCTCTCAGAAGATTATACTCATTCCTCCTATCATTTCAGTGTCCCTTCTCTGGATCTATTCCAAATTAACGTAATCTGATTTGCAAGTGGGTGATTAGGGTTGTATATCATGTACAAAACAATTCGCCAGTAACTTGTTTAATAACATGTTATATACATTAAAATCATGTATAATAACATGAATGCTTCAGCATCTCTAAAGAGAATACATCTGCAGTATATCTTAGGCTTGTCTCAGATTTTCCATAGTACAGCTGTATTGGAAGCTCATAGATATTTTACAATCTAACAATATGCCTAGATCTCAGTTTCTCTGCTACTTCCAAATGAGCCCCACTACATGAAGTCTTCACTTGGATGGATTTGTGTTAAACTGCATCCTATTTTCATTATTCTCTTTATCATGTATTCAAATCTGATTATGAGCTCATGGTTACTAATAAGCAATTGCAATAGGATGCATCCAAAAAGTTCTTGTAAAGTTCCATTAGCCAACAGACTTCCTTTTAAACATGGTATTTATTTTATTTTTTTTTAATACAATTTTCATTCAGATTAAAAATCTTGATTTACTCTCTTATCAGTTTTAAACAGTGATTCTCAGATGAGCATTTTATGTACTGCTTTGTGCAAGTCTAAATAGATCAAGATACATTCCTTGCATATGAAATCTGTTCCTTTAGCAGTTTTAACAAAAGTATCTTTTTGTGTTTTATGCTACTTCTTTGCATCTGTGACTGCTCAGCTTACTTGACCGTGTAAGCCTTCACCCTCCTTTTTGTTACATTTTCTCTTTACCAGTTAGAATACATTTGAACCAATGCACTCAGTGAAAAGCTTTTTCTTCTGGGCTTGCGACTTCATGTGCCAATCTATCAGGATCTTGGGCTGAGGATTACCATAGGATTCCTGATATCAGCAGGGTGTATGAGCCCAACTTGTTCTCCTTACCTATGGTAGTTACTGTTGTGTCTTCTTCCTTAATCACATATTGTGAAATTACCCCCACATTCACTATCATCTTATTTAAAGGTGAGACAAATTATCACTTTAATAATTGGACCACATCTAAACTATCTTGAACGCTTCTGTCTGACCTTCAGCATATACTAGTTTTTTTTTTTTTTTTTTAATTTTTAATTTTTATTTTTAATTCTCTTTCCGTTTATATGGATGAAGATCTTTTTAGAGCTAGTCTTTGAAAAATCCTTAGCCAGGTCTATCTTCAATGAAATTCTTGCTGAGAGAGTGGGGAATAACCACAACAAAAATGAGATAGAAATCTTGGGCATTTTTCTCACTGTAGGCCTTTAAGTCCTCCACAGTGTATAATGCACGTGTGAGCATGTATCAAATAACCACAAATTAAAATGAAAATATAACCTACAGCCTCCGCTTTCGCATGCTTGGGAAAACATAACATTCTCAAGCTGTTTTATTTCCTAATATTTTAGGATTTCTGTTTTGCTTCCTCAGTTTCATTTTCACTCTGTAAAGTCTCAGAGCCAGCTTCCCAACAGGGGTAAATTAGCAGAGCTCCGGTGAAGTCAAGCCTTGCTGATTGATACCACTGGAGGCTCTGCTCTTAAATGGCTGTTTTGGAGAGTCAAGCTGATTTCTGTGATACCCAGTACTGTGAGCTGGCATGAGATGCTACGGTCCCTTTGTCTCTGTATCTTAAAAAAAAAAAAAAAAAAAAAAAAAAAAAAAAAAAAAGACCACCTCCACCCAAAACAAACAAACGAAAACCAAAACCAAACAAATAGAACAACATCAACCAAGATAAAACATTCCCATTGAACTTGCACCTGCTCTCTATGTCACTTGGCAAATCATCCAGTGAAACCTGAACAAAGACTACCAAAATCAGGCAGCTTTTTGCCTTAAAACAACAGTTAAAGCTTCCAGTTGCTCAGTATGCTTTTTCTCAGTCAGATGATTTCAACCTGTACACTTAGTTCATGTGATTAAATTGGCTATTTGTATTAAAATAGTCCTTGTAGCCATCAGCAGAGATGAGACTCCATGGTGCTAAGAACTGTACAAACTAGTCCTGTGAAGAGGAAATCCTTTCCCTGACAATCTGAGTGGCTAAAATAGACACAGATCCATTCAATATTTTCTTCATCTGTGTGATGCCAAGACACAGTAGCACTTGTATTTTGTGAGACTGGACTGATGAACTGTGTCTTAACAGTTCTTAAGCATCATATGATACCATAGAATTTCAGAAGGTTAAAACAGAGAGGTGAAACCAAGCTGCCTGTCCAGCTGACCCTCTGTACACTTCAATTCCAGCTAGCTTGACTCCAGTGTGACCCCACCAGGTACAGTTCATCAGTAAATATTGTAAGTGAGCGGAAGATGAGGAGCCAGAAGAAAATGTAATCTAATTGACTAACTGGAGTCTGTGTGTCTTAAACCAATACATGGCACTACATACTGCACACTGGCAATATACTTATGTGGGTGTCTATATTACAGACAATGTTAACTGTAATTAAAGACATTACATTAAAGTATTTAACCACAACAGCTGCCATTTAAAAAGCTCCTGTTTGTCAATACATAAAATAAAGTTGTGTCTGAGGCAGTCAGGAGTAACTGGTGCACTGACTCCTGACTTGTTAAAGGTGACGTGGTAATGAGTGGGACCAAATCTTGGGTCATCGTGAGCCAGGATGGCTTATGAATTCTAACACAGCTGACACAAGTCCTGTACATTTCTGTGTTTGCATCTTTATATCTCTACATATGTCTCTACATACTGGAGATATTTTCTTTGTGAATGCTGGCGACAGGAAGTGGGAGGGAGAAATGAGAGGGGGAGCAGAACTGCAAAATTCCTACGTCCTACACTCATAGATTTCTGTTTGTTACAAAACATGTATTTTCTGCTCTAACTACATCTACTTCTTTCTAGGTGATGGAAGCAATCACCCGTGGCCCTGTTATACAAGCTTTTAACCATTTATTTCTTATCACAGTCACTAGCTTTGTGCCTTGTTTTGAGCACTATCCTTAACGGAAGGGTTCAAAGGAAGACAAAAAGAATTCTAAGAGTTGGAAAAGTCTACTAGCAAAACTAAGACAGAAGTGGGTTAAGCTGCGGGATGTCTCATTAAGTTTGAAAGAATTTAGGTACAAATTTCCTATTACAGGGCAGGACTTCCTTATCTGTGACTGCTCCGCCACTAAGAAAGGACAGCATAGACCAGCACAAGCATTTATTTCAGCAAATGGGGAATGCCTGTTTTACTGCCTTCAGATGAGGCAGTTCCTAAGGCACCGTCGATTCCCTGGGATCCAGGCACTGGGGAATCAAGTGAGTCTCCTAAAAATAGAGCTTTTATGTTCATACCTTTTGTCACTTATGAACTTATCTGTGGACAGGGAAGAGTAAAATAAACTAGGTGCAGTGATATACGCAGACAATACCACAGATATTTCCTTGAAAAGAAAGCCAAACTTCAAAGCTTTCACTCATTCTGTCACACAGCACTGGTGGAAAACAATATCTATTTATTGATTCACCTTCTTTTTTATCCCATTTCCAGCCAATGTGTGTGGTGCTTCAAAGTCATATCAGTGGGACTATATCTATTTCTGGAACAATGGGTATTCCAGTGAATAAAATGCCATGGCCTATGATAGATCTTTTGGATTTATGCCTGTAATTTTTTAAGAAGATAACTTAAGCAATAAAAGAATGAAGTCAGAGAATAATATTAAGGAGATCTTTGATATTCCTTGTTCAAACCAGTCTCTCTCTTCACCAAAGGAATAGAATCCTCCTAACAATATTATGGATGAGATTAAAAAATAGTAATAATTAAAAAAAAAAAATTCAAATCCACAGCAAACTATGAAATAACAAGGATGTTACTAGAATGAAAGGAACTGGTTCTAGTCACCACTTCAGTTTATATGCCAGGGGAGTATAAGTATGGGTAAGAAAAGAGTAGATCATATTCCTTGAAGTGCTGTTGGTTTGCAGTGGATTACTTTTTTACCACAAAACATGTGTGAAAAATCTGCTCTGTGCATTTGAATTCTCAACGGTGCTAGGGTCAATGCAGGCTTAAAAAGTTGCATGCCTCAGTTGTTTGTTATTAAAGATATGAGAGTCTTCTGTTATTTACCTGGAGGTCAAGAGATGATGGGAGGCCACTATATTTTTATAATAGACATTTAGATAAAAAAGATATATTTACTGAGATCCTTAAGATGCTGAATATTAATCGCCATTAAAATATCTTCAAGATACAACAGGGCTTAGAGAGGTACCTATTTTACAGAGAGAGTGAGTTCTTTAAGGGAGTCCCAAGGTCAGATGTTGATGTTGTAAGGTAGAAGAGGAAGAAGTCCCAAGTCTTCAGATAGTTTGCTAACTACTTAATCAACCAATTTCTTAATCGTTTTTATTTATTTATTTATTTATTTTTATTTTTATTTTTTTAGTCAAGGTGTGAAGGTAAGAAAATATCCTTTTGTCTGCTCCTCTCTGCAATCCTGCATAAGATTCAGCCAGATTCTTACTAAAATATTGTCTAGTAAATAAGGCAAAATATTTCCTAAGCTGCAGTGGTTTTGGTTTCTGCAAAGCCACAGTGTTACTGGTCTGTATCAGCATTGCTGATTCCAGTTGTGATATTGTAATAATTTTAAGCATAAAGAGACTTCTATGCTGGACTTAGATGGTGTCTTAATTGCTGTAGGGTCATAAGAGGTCTTTTCTTTTTATATTCTTGCATTCTGCATTAACATTCTTCTCAGGGGTTCTTTTCTGCAAGTTTAAAGAAGTCTGTTCTTACTCCTACACAAAATGTGGAATTGTTAGGCTTTACTGTGGAGACATTAAATCAGACTCTGGAAATTCCTTTGTCAAAAAGGAAGCTGTATTGTTAAAATTACATCTGGCTTTTGCACGTGTCACATTTCACAAGAGCATTGAGCCCGCATTATCTAGTGGCTTTGCTTGCAGTCTTTCTTCATGCAGCGCTATTTTTAGATTTTCATCCTGTTGGAATTCAATAGTCTTGTTGTCAAGGCAAGCAAGAGAAGATAGCTAAGGTTGAATTTGTCAATGATTCAGCCATGTTCGTTGTTACTACTACTATATAAGCGTACCACAGCAGGGGACAAATACCACAATCAAGATATATAATTGCATGGAACTATCAGGTTTTAAACTGAAATTATCAAGTGCTTACAATCCAGGTCTGAATCATTGCAGAAGAAGTAGAAGGTTATTTGAAGATTTTTGGGAGAATTTGTAGCTTTCCTGAAAGAAATGTCTGTCTCCCTGATTTGATTTCAGCTGGTATTTTGCCCTTTTTCCCTCCCATTCCCCTTATCTCTCCATGGGCACTGTCTTTCATATACCTTTACTGTCACATTGGCTGTGGAGTCAGATAAGGACAGCGAAGGTTCATATGAGAACATTATCCTACCCCAGTGAATGATAAGAAATGAGGACTTCTGCAGTTAAACAGAATCAGAGTCAAAATCCATGAAAAAGGCTGATTCTAGTGGGGTACAGATTGGCATTTACTAGTGACTTTACACTGAACAACTGAAAAGCTACGAGTGAGAAGGCAGATATAATTCTTAATAGATGAGTACCTTTGTAATGTATACCTATTTACACAGTGGTAAAGGTACACAACCAGCAAAGCACACAATCTCTATGCAGTACACAGTGAAATACAAGTGGTATTTCACTGAAAATGGGGTGCTCTTGTGCTTAGCACAGCTCCTGGGTCATAAAGAAAATAGAGCTTTAAAGACTGACAAATTATAGCCCTCAATAATTGCTGAGATTCTTACTATACCCTCTCAAACACTGTAACTTTGATTTAAAAGACTGGGATATTTCCTTTAATGAAATTAAAATTAGGAAGTGCTGTCAAATGCACAAATGCCGTGATGGCTCCCCTGGCACCGGGTGCTTGTATCCTGAGATGTTTAGATGACCAGGAGACAAATGCACTTGCTCTTGCTGTAGCTGTAACTAGGAGGCCCAAAAGGCACAGAGAGCTGCAGGAACTGAAGATTCTGGTTTCAGGCTTCTCAGGTCACAGCCTGTGCATGTGTGAACGGAGACAGCAGGCCTGTGGATGGCAAAACTCTTGGTCTGAACTGTCAGAAATGAGCTCAGCACTTTTCATGCTGGCTGAAACCTGCCAGCACACTGAAGCTAAGTTTCTAGATATTGGACACCCAATGTACTGATTAAAAGAGGATGTAAAGGTGGCATATTATATATACAAGATAAAATACCTACTTCCAGAATTCCAACAACTCTTAAATTTTCCTGTTCTACAAATTTAAGGTTAAACCAAATTTTTTAAACAATAAGCCATAAACTTCATTTGTTTGAGTGCTTTACAGCAGGAAAACATTATTATTACCAATTGCTTTTTGCAGAGTGGAAGATTTGCAGGACTGAAGTACCAGTCTCCTAGCAACCACAGATCCTCTAAGAATCTTCTCTTTCATAGTCCCTAAAATATGTTAATGCCGCTAGATATTGCAAAATAAAACACTGGGACCCACACCTAGTGTTATAAGGAATTTTGATTTTTACCTTTGGTCCAGAATAACAATGCCCCTGCATACAGTCTGCAACTGTAGCACAGTTCAGATGGTGACTCAACGTGGTTTGGGTTGCTAACCATTTTTGTTTTGTTTAATTAGATTCTCATTATCAAATCCCAGTAGCACAAATGCTTATACACAAAACTGTGAACATGAGCGGTCCCAGTTAACTTGGTGTGACTATTTATGTGTTTAATTACTTGCTGGACTGAAGATTTACTGTCTGATTTTCAGCAGACAATATTTTAAAGGTACTACTCCTCTCTCTTCCCCTGGTTATCTACATGCATCTTATTAGGAGATTATTCTCTGACAATCTGTTACACATATGCTGAGAAATAGTCAGAGAAATTAAATCTTGAAATCAAAGTTCAAAGCTCACATCCTCATGGGAGATTTTGATCCAGCAATTATGTTGTCCTCAGGGCATCCACAGAGTGCCTCACCCTCTGGAGTACAGTAAATCTTTCAAGGTGCAGCCCTGAGAGCAAGAGGGAAATAAAAAAGGAGCAAGCATGTTAATCAATTCAAATGCCTACTACAAGGGACAGCTGCAGTGGTGTGCCAAGAGACATCAAAAGGGCTACACAGATGTAAGCCAGCCCAGGATGCAGGAGTCTGCATTTAATGTAGAATCCCAAAGGATATATTCATGCTGCTGCATTGCTATTTTTACTGAATGAAGCAGGAAGGACCATAGTGTCAGGCAGAACTTGTTCGAAGGGACTGAAATTCCAGATTTCTGAAAAACAGGGAGGGCAGTTCACTTTTTTTTTTTAATTATTATTTTATTATTTTTTTTAAGATTTTCCTGCCTCAGCCATGGTGTTATGGAGAGACAAAATATATGAGTTCAATGAAAAATAAACTGTACAAATTAGGTTCTTACAAATCTTGGAATTAGCAAAAATGGATCCCCCCTGCTGGAACTGTGCTATAAAGAATGGTCTGTGTGTGAGGCCTCTGTAGGGCAGTTGTGATAATTACACAAAGCGTAGCATTTCTCATCCGCTTCTGCTGATTATTGTTTAAATGCCATCGAATCTCATTAGTTCAATCTTTATTACATTCATTATAGAGGCTTTACCAGGAAGAAGAAAGCTGCCCCTTCTTGCTTATATAGGCAAAGGGCAAGTGACTGTGGTCAGAATATCTGACTGGCTTTTTTTAGAGTGAAAAAAAGAGACAGTGGAATGAAAGTGAAATGTCTGAGGCAGTTTTGTGTCTGTCTCCTCCATAGCAGACTTGTCTGAGCTCTTTGAGTGTAACAGGGAAGGGAACTTTCCTTCTATTTAAAGCACATCTATTTGCAGTGTGTTGAAAAGAGCTGCCACTAATTTCTGTGCTTGCAATCAGTAAGCAAAGCTACAGTAAAGTGGAGGGGGATCCTCAGGTAATGAAGTCCTCTATAACTGAGGACTTCATATAACTAGAGTAACAAAACCAGGTACTTCTAGATCTTCTAGATTTCTGAAACCACCAAGAAGTATTGCAGATGTCTGACTGTGTACTTCTGTGGAGTTCTGTCGCTCTGTGTCCTTTCAGAAGTCACTGCAAAGGCAAGGAAATTTTCTTCTGTGAGTTCTCTGGTGTTTGTTGTCAAAAGACACAGTCCGTCAGGTGATTACTGTAATGGTCCAAGAGGACCTACAAATTGGATTTCTAAGTAAAGAAAATAAAAAGGAAATTAAAAAAAATAATAATAATCAGAAACTGGCCTAAAATATTTCTGTATTTTTATTCTCTTTCTTAAATAGCACAAATGATGATGGAATTTCTTTTCTTATTAATGCCTGCATCTTTCTATTTAGCACAACTGTAAAACTTGTCCCCACATCAGGGAAGTTAGTTGATTTCTTGTTATACCCATACACATTATACAGACTGTCCTCCTTTGTAACCCCACATATTTCTGAACTACAGACCATATGTGAAGCAGTGCTATTGACTGAGGTCAGTCTTCTGTCTGCATCCCACATGGCTGCCATTGAGAGAAGAAAAAGGGACTGAAACATAAGGAGATCCTACCAAAGTGGTATAGAGTGGAGAAGAATGGGAGATATCAAATAACAACAGCCTATACCTGCAAAAATGCCACTTTGCACTGAAGAAATTTGTGAAAGTATTGCTGCCTTAATAATGCATCATGCAGTGCTTTGCTGGGCTTGTGGTTTTCTGATGAATACCTGGCAAGGATAGGTCAGGAACAGAGAGGCTCTGGCCTTTCCCGAGGAATGAAGCTGCTGAGCCATTACAGAACAGCTCTTTTTCACCTGATGTCAACAGGAAATCACTGGACCCTGTGTGCTGAAATGCTTTTAATATGGGCCAGGGATGGCTTACCCTTGCCAAATGGCAATGAAATATGCTGAACAGGCCACACCAAAAGGACTGCAGCCAGAGAGTCCTGGTTAATTACTCCAGTACAGCTTCTGGGGAAATACAAATGGAAAGAGAGTGAGAGTCAAGGGGGATTTCCTCCAGTGCCATCAGAATTGCTATTCTGAGTGTGCTTTTTTTTCGGTTGTTATGATTTCAAAGGCATATTTAGAACTGTGCTATGTCCATCACTACTAGCAGAATGGCAGGTTTGGGCATCAGAAAAACAAATTTGTAGAGAAAAACAAGGACAGTTCCTTGCAGAGCCTCAAGGAGATTGCACAGGTTTGGAGAAACTAGGAATGTCTGAGTGGGACCCTAATAAATTAATTAGAAATGCTCTATAAATAGTGTCACCACATGCTGGCTTTCCAGTCAAGGTTAAATGAAGACATACTGACTTTCCTGTAAGAAGTCAGCTGAAAAGTGAGTTAGTGTTTGAAAGCGGATGCTAGCAACCTGGGTTCAATTCCTTCATCTGCTTTACATTTCCTTTCTGACTTTCAGTAAGCCTTTTGGACTCTGCTATTGTAAATATAATTAACTGTACTCACATTTGGGGGCTTGGGGTCTAAACCTCAATCTATCCCATAGCTTATAGTGTACCTGCACTACAAATATCATTTTCTTTTTCCTGAGTATTTATTTAGCAACTCATGCAACGACAGTTGCAATCCTAATCCTATTTCAGCTAGGAGAGCTATATTACTTCTGCAGTGACTTGACAAAAAAAGGCCAGGAAAACATAAGTTGTAAAGATTCATCTTGTTAAGCTCTACAAAGTGAAATATATTTAGTATGTATTAAAGGTTTTGTTTTTCATTTAAATGGAATTTTTGTATCAAAGAGGGAAAGATGTTACTATGTTTTAAGACTCCATTTCATCTAGCTTTCCAAATCTTACTTTCCAACTCGTTCTTTGTGTGACAATGGGACCAGTTGGAAGATGGATTGGGATCTTAGTCTCTTTGTATGCAACATAAAACTGTAAAACAACAGTTTTAAACAACTCTTCCCAAAATCACAAACATGCAGAGGAAAAAAGAACCAAGGACTGTGAAATCTTCAGAGACAAAAGGAGTTGGACTCAGTGAAAAATTCTGAGGGAGTGTCATATCTGTAAACACTTATGCCTGACTATGGCAGAGATACAAGGCATTAAATAGGTATAAATTAAACTGAAAGTACAAACTTATTAGTAGTGATCTTACAGAATATATCAGACAATATCAGACAGAAATAAACAAAGGAAAGCTATGCATTTGCCAAATGCCTTGTAGCAAAGTAGATGGAATTGTAGTGCTGCAAATCTGCTTGAGAAATTAGTCAGCCTGATGAAATGGGGACATGCAGACCAATAAACAGCAAAGCTTAATAAGCAACTACATAATACATAATGGTGTTTTCTTAAAATAGCTTTCTGGATGTCCAAAAAGTAAAGAGTCACAGTGAGGACTCAAGCCTCAAGGTACAATATTATCATCTCAAATGGTTGTACATTTCTTCTTTTAACAGTGTAAACATGAGGCACTGAGGGAAGAAAATCAAGAAAGTAGCACTGTCACCAGTGTGACAGAATAGGGAACCCATTGAACCAACAACTTCACATGAAGCATAAAATTAAAGAGAGTGAGAGAGTAAGATAACTAACTAAAATAGGGAAAGGGTTAAAAAGGGCATGTGTAGAAAAACTAGGAGTAAATGGAAAATAAAATGCTTAGCAGTCAAAATAGAATTTTTAGTATATAACATAACTACATAATTACAATCAACATGCTATGTCTTTTTTTTTTTTTTTTTTTTTTTTTTTTTTTTTTTTTTTTTTTTTTTCCACATACACTGTAGGAAAATGCTAGAGTCAGTCAGAGAAAGCCCATCCTCTGATGTTCTTTTTCAACTGGGAAAGGATCTAAATTTATAGACTGAAATTTTGGCTCTATTGATCTCTGTGTGATTTTAGCTATTTGATTCAACAGTTTCCAGAGTTCCATCCAACAGGCAAATTCTTTTGGGGCAGAGAATTCAGTTGAACTTCCAGTTTGTTATTAGTATTTAGCAGGGAGAGGACAACATCACTCTCCTCTCTCTTAAACCAAAGGGGATAATAAGGATTTGCCTGTAAGCCTGTACTTCAGACATCACTAGAAAGGGCTGTCAGGATCAGCTCCCCTTTAGGCTGCAATGAGGTCAGTCTGGCAGCCTGGCTATGAGTATAGAGCCAAATGAGCCCTCAGAAAGAAATATTTCATGCTGTCAGGTCGTTCTTTTGGAAAGTGAAGCTGATTTTTTCTCTTTAGAGCAATAACCGACACATATGAAATGAGGTAGTCAAGTTTTATAGGGAGAATTAATATATTTTATTACAGTGGTTGGTACATTGTGAGAAGCAAACAGTAAAGCCATGATGTTCCTGAAACTTTATTTGGAAGAAATAAAGTTTTAAACACATAGAGAAGCTGCTTTGGTTATTGTTTTCTTTCCCCAGCTGTATTGCTTGGCCCAGTAGAAGCCCTCTTGCCCTGAAAACATTGCCTGTTTATAACCTTATGTTTTCAAAGATAGAATAGCCCTGCTACAATGTGTAATAAGGACATTGTGTATCCTTCGCTGTTTGGTTACTACTCTGTAGGGCTGTCTTGGTGTTGATCTAAACACGCCCGTCTTTCCTAATCTTTCATGTTAGTGGTCTCCAGAGGTGTATTTTGGAATTTGTGGCTAATAGAATCACATCATCAAAACTAAAGGTCTTATCCCTAGTGCTTCACAAGAAAATGTATGAAGTGAGCAATTACGGAATATCCTAGAAGTAGGAACTAACTTTCCAACTCCTGTCAGGTAGGCTCTGATTCCTATTGATCTTTTAGACCTTCGGATTGTTTTGTGACAATGAGCTCCATATGAAACTTTGTGTTTAAAAAACATTTCTTTTGATCTTTTTTTTTTTTTTTTTTTTTTTTTGGCTTTTCTGTGTCACTTGAGTCTTTCATTCTTGTATTAAGAAGTTAGAAACTGGAACAGCTGACAATCATTTTTCTACCACTGGTTTTGTATATATTTCCCCTAAACTTCGTCCATTATTTTTGCTGTCTCTTCCTAAAGAAGAGAAAGATTTTTCATTCCTGTCCTAAAAGCTTTCTGTTTCTGCCTAGTGTTACCAAGATGAAGTTCAGAGTTTTTTTTTTTATTATTATTATTTTATTTTTTTATTTTTTATTTTAATTTCTCTAGAGTGGAGTGATATGGTTACAAAAGTTAAGTTTTCGCTACCTACATGTTTGAGCAGCTGTGTTCACCAAATGTTCCTACTGTTCTGTTCCTGCCTCTTTCACCCCAGAAAATTTAGACTTCTTGCCACCAAGCGCGCTTGCATTTGTCACTACTGATTTTTTGCCTTCCCTTGTGCAACATATTTTCTCAGCTCTGTTAGTTCACTTCAAAATTTATCATCTTTTGATTTTTTCCAAATAAGTTTGTTTTATCCACGATTTTTTTTTTTAATTCATTCTTCATTCTTTTCATACCTTACTGCTAGAGTATGACTCAGTAGTCATTGTGCTAACCTACTATTAATCTTTAACTTTTATTAACCTTTTCAGCCACTTAGTCCTACACTTTCTTTTCTTAGCTTGTTTTGTATGACAGCAAAACTACCTCTTTCTCATATCTTTCTGTCTTCTGGATTCTAACAGGAGTTCATCTTCTCTACAGAGCTCCTCAGTACCCAGGAAATGCGGCATATGCAGTCTCCTGGTATAACTTGAGAACTAACTTTAAGACACTTTGGAGAGGAAGAGTTGGGGAATTACACAAAAGAAGCCAGCCTTGCCTCTGTGGCTGCAGTGACCATGGAGAACATTCTCTTTTAATTCATTTTCACACACACATGAATTTCTTCTGGTGCTGGATAATTCTTGGATAACTCTTCAATATCATCCTTGATTCTATTTATCTATTTATTTTTTGTCAGTCTTTCTGCTACTGATCTTGTTTATTCTATGCACAGATAGGAAAATATCTCTTTAACACTCCTGTCCTTCTAGTCATATCCACGGTTATGTTAGCTTCTTTTTAGCTATGTAGTCAGGACCCTTATTGATCCTCCACAGTCTCAGTTTTACAGTCTCCTAATCCAAAAGCATTAACTTTCCTTCTTGTACCTAGGTGTATAATTTTATCATTGATGATAGTACTTTTTCCCCCAAAATAAAAGTGAGATCACTTTGCTTGCTCTGATCTCATTATTGTTTAGCACACTGTCAAGGTTTGTATTATCCATGAATTAATAATTATTTTTAAAGTTTACCTTGCAGTCACTAGTGAAAAGGCTTAATATCGTTAGGGTTAATTTCTGAGATCCTTGTAAGGTGATTTCCTTTGAAACAATCCTTTTGAGATCTGTTAGTCGCTGAAAAAGGGTGTTACTGCTATTGTATAGCTCTGCAGATTTTTTAAAGGAAAGCACCATGTCATTAAATCAAATACCTCTCAAAGATTGTTACAGCTGCTTATTTAAGCTCATCAGTCATTTGGGGAATTTTGGCCAGAATGTGAAGCTGACAATGTTGGCAGGAATAGATAGAAACAGCATCATACTTCTTATCAAAGTGATGAGGTTTCATAGAACTCTGAAAACAATATATTTTTAATCCTTCCTCCCAACCTGCTATGACTATGCAAGACCCAGACTGAGAACTGAGTTGTTACAATTTTTTTTAGCAGCATAAAGTGAGACTCAGGCTCCATAAGGACTATGCAATCATTGCCTATTGGGGGTGTCCTTTGTTTCTGGTCCCTGACCAGATGGGGGACCAGAGTGAAGCACCCTGTTGCTTTTGTGTGGAACAGGCAGCTGTTTTGTTTGTTTGTTTGTTTGTTTTCCCCTCTGTTAAAAAGCATAGCAGGACAGTGGTAGAAGACAGAGTGCAACCTGAAGTCTTGTGTGGCATGGAATCAGGATTACTGGGAACTTGTATTTGATCACAGGAGCATGGAAATTTCCTTGAATTAATATCAGGCAAAGGAAGTCATAAATTCTCCTACTTAAGTATGTGGCTAAGGCTAAGTCAGAAGGAAATGCAGAGTGTGGGAGGAAAAAAAAAAAAAAAAAAAAAAAAAACACCATTATTTTTTTTTTTGTTAATTTTTTTTTTTTTTTTTTTTTTTTTTTTTTCCCTAAAGAAAAAGGATATTTAAGAAGTACAGACAGAGTAAAGAAAGGTGTCTTCACAAAAGAGAGACCTTTTCCCAAACGAACCAAATGGAATGGCATGGTGACATTAAGAAAGAGAGAGAGAGAGAGAGAGAAGAAGAAATGCAGCAAGATTTTTGGAACATTTTAAAGCCAGCTATTCCAAAAGATTACAAGTCACATCTAATTAATAACTTATGTAGATGAAGTTTTAAACAAGCTGTTGCTTTGAAGACATTCTTACCTCTATACTAAGTAGTTTAGTTAAATAAATGATCAAATTGAAGGCTTTGAAGTTATGAACATTAATCAAAATATTTCAAATAAATGCTGGGTAAACTATTAATAACCAAAAAGTCATAGGAGCAAGCTATTTTTAACCAAAGGGAATTGTTAACATTCTTTATCATCAGAAATTAAAGCATCTAATTCTTGGTAAGATTATGCAAATCATCTTGTCTGCAAAGGTTGCTAGCTGTGCCATGTTTTCTCCCATGGCTCCAAAATGGGAAAGCTGCATCATCCTTTCTCATTAAGAAATTAAAGGCTTAGACAAATGTGGTCTCCAGAGCATGTACCCTCTCCCTGATTTGTAACTTTCTGCATGTTCACAAGAGCTGTAACGAGATGCCTTCCAGGGCATTGCAGGACTGAGCAGCTCAAGGGCAGCACTGGTGCTGATGAGAAGGGCAGGAGGGTGTATGGCAGTAAGGGTTTGTCATGATCTGAATCTGTCTCCGGGGAGAGACGAGCTTATGAGGGCTGCTGCAGGCTTACCAGGTTGCCAGGCTGACAGGGCTAGGTCTCACATAAACATGATGAGACCCCAGGGAAACCACCGTCAACCCCCAAGGAGTTCCTCCCCAAACTATTTCCCTGTTACCTGTAGTATGTACCAGTGTCACACATCTCATCCAGTTTTGGTACACAACCCACATAATAAGGAAGTCACATTTGCATGTGACTCCAAGAATGTGCAAGTAATTGCTTGCCTGCATCATCTAACACATCAGAAAGTACAATGGCCAACACTGTTTGCAAGAGCGGATACCCAAACCCTAATGCTTTGCCTTTGACTTCACAACTAAGTAATGAGTAGCTCCATGGTGGACGTGATATATTATATTGATAATAACAGCACAAGAATCATTAGTCTTTCCTACTTAAAATAACCATCATAATCCTCAAAGATTATTTCCCCCCCCAAAAAAATATTCACGATCTGTGCTACTGAAAAGCCACTGGTTGACATAGGTAATTTCAGTCTTTTATGTTAAAAGTATACGAATAGGTGATTTTTATTTTATTTATTTTTTTCCCCTGGTTTCACTTTGCTGTTTGTGTGTGTTTTGTTGCTGTTGATATTTTGAGAGGTAAAGTGTTAAATAAAACACAAACATGGCAGTGTTCTCTTAAGTGGAGACAGGTGAAAATGGATCACTGACTAAAGAGAATTTATTTGAAGTACTGTAGGCCCAAAGCAATCATGGAAAACCCCACTGCAGAAGTTGTAAATAAAAAATACAGAAAACATGACAGGATCAGAGCTGTGCAAGGGTGTGCTAGATCCAGTATTTTCGGAAAATACAGAAGACAAATGGAAAATATTTTTATGGTGTATTTTATGGAAAGCAACATAATCAGAAGGTAGATTTATTTCTGACAGTAGTAAGGTCTGCTGCACTTGTTCTAAAGTTAATACTTTCCAGTTAATCCAGACACAGTAATTTAACTGTAAAACTGCATTACAGGGGTTTGAGCACTGTACTTGGCATAAAAACATAAGATATTTTTAACATCGAGCTATAAAAGGAAAGTGCAAATATAGAATGTCTGTGACTGAGCTCAGTCTGAACTGCATTGACCTCCCAGTTCAGGGGGGCTGTGAGTCCTGGGCTGTGGCTGGAACAAATGTCACTAGCTGCAGGAGGACTCGGGACAAACCTTACACAAGACAGCTAAATTTGCCATGTTATGAAAGTCATTCTATGTAGATCAAGGTTTTGAGGGGTTGACAGTGCACTGACATTACAGATATAAACTGAGAATTCAAAATGTAGAAAGCAGCAAGAATAAAGATAAACATTACCAGGCAAGAGCTGGATTGAATTAGACCTAGTATAAAGGTAATCACGTCTGCACATAAGTGATAGAGTATTTCATTAATTCCTTGGGAAAGTCTGAAAGCACCAGGTTATGTATGTCCTTGACAAAGAGGATAGTGACAGAAGTACAAGTTCAGCTGAGAAGCTGAGAGAGTGACACTGCAGTAGAAAATAAACAGATCAGTAACTAGAAAGAAAAAAAAAAAAAAAAAAAAAAAAAAAAAAAAAGACTGTTATTTTAATATCAGATCATAAGCTTTGGGAGTTCAGAAACGTTGGTATTATCAGCACATAAAGTAAAGTTAAAAATAATGGAAGGCAAAGAGTTAAAGATAGGAGGTGATATATATGGGTACGTAAGAAAAACAAAATGATAAAATGTGAGCCAAGACAAGAAGTATCCTGTATCATGTAAAACATGGTCAGTTCTTTGTTTTATGGAACAACCATTATATGAAAAGGGATGAAGGAAAGGGACAAAAGATCCAAAACAATTCAGAAAGTGTTGGAAGATAACTGCTAGGTGGTAGGGAAACTCAAAACAGCCCAAAGAGAAATGCAAGAAGTACCCAATTATTCTGCCAGTCATGTTTCTGGGAAAATCCTAAGGTACCAATGCAGAGGTCCAAGGAAGGCCTGAATGGTCTAAGAGTCAAAGAGTGATTGGAGAAAATGTGTGAATAGTGCCATTACTGGTGAGAAAATGACTTGATTTAATTTTTGTTTATTTGCAGCCCTACTGGAATTACTGGAGTACAAAATAATAATTTATTTAGGGAAAGAAATGTAGGTGGTATACATGGGGGTTCATAGATTTAGGCACCCTTAAAACAACAATGAAGAAAGCATTGAAGATATATTTATACATATCCAACACCTTCCTTGGAAAATGTTGTTATATTTGATAACCAAGAAATCTGCCCAGCAAATATAATGCTCCTGTGCCATCATTAAGGCTTGCAGAGATGAGGCCCTGATCTGGCAGAAAAGAATGAGTTAATGTCATAACAGGGTATAGGTAACTTTGGAAAGAACCAGACGTACTGGTCTGGAGCTAAAAACTGTTTAATGCTGTACAGAAATTTTCCTTTCAACAAACTGAAGCAATCTAGAAGCAATTCATTCACTAGTTTTTTTCTTCTTGTCATCCTAGAGGTGCATACACATGCTTTTGTAAAACTGTGTTATGGCTAGGGGGTCCATAAGCTATACTAAATGTGAAATAACGAAAAGGCATTAGTGTCACAATTCACTGTCAGCTTGTCTGCTCTAGTAAAAAAGATAAGTGTACAGAGATTTGTGGAAACAGATCATTCTTTTTGGGTATGCATGTCTGTTTCCTGAAAGAATGTGGGAGTGACACTTGTGAAAAACATCCCTCTGCAAAAGGGCTGCTCACGTCAAATATTTTTAGGAAACTGAAGAGTGAAATAAGCAGTTACACAGGTACTGAGATATTGTGACAGTAAGCACAAGCTTTGGTTGTCCCTCAGTGCCTCAAGATGGTTTATCTTGTTGCTCCCACTAAACTAAAATAGTGGCTTACCTATGACCATCTTGCAGTGCTATACCTTGACATTGCCGACCACACTGCACTCAGTGTTCTCAAAGTTATTACCTTTGGTTCTGAAGACAAAAAATATTGGTTTTATATTTGGTAAGTAACCCAGGAAAGTGGCCACAGCACCAAGCCTCTGGGAGTATAAGAAGTGTTTAGACAACAATACTCTTAGACACATGGTTTAATTTTTAGGCAGTCCTGTGTGGAGCCAGGAGTCAGACTGAATGATCCTTATGGGTGCTCTCCAACTCTAGACATTCTATGATTCATAATACTATAATTCTAATATTGCATATAGGGAAAGGGAGACAGGTCCAAGATGGGCCTTTATCTAAAGTTACATAATAAACCAGTGACAGGATGAGGGGAAATGGACTAAAGTTGGCACCAGTGGGGGTTTAGGTTGGATATTAGGAAGAACTTCTTCCTATAAAGGGTTGTTAGGCATTGGAATAGGCTGCCCAGGGAAGTAGTTGAGTCACCATCCCTGGAGGTCTTTAAAAGATGTTTAGATTTAGAGATTAGTGATATGGTTTAGTGGAGGACTTGTTAGTGTTAGGTCAGAGGTTGGACTCGGTGATCTTGGAGGTCTCTTCCAGCCTAGATGATTCTGTGATTCTGTGAAAGGCCAGTATTATGCCTTTCCTTGCTTTGACCATCTCAGAAAAGCTTTTACCTACCTCAGGAGCTTCCACTGTTGTCCAGATTTAAAAGAAGGGTTTCATATGTAGCTGTAAACCCTGTAAATCTACAAACAGTTTTTCCTTCATTTTTCAATAATGCATATCTGAAAAAAGAGCTGTCACTACACAAAACAATCAGCACTGGAACAGCTGTGGTTTTAAATGTTGTTCAACAGAAAGTAAGGATTTAAAAGACATTTGTTCAGTAGTTCCTCCTGACATATTAAAGCAGTGTACATACACCTTTGTGAAATTCCATCACAGTTTTGAGGACACATGCTAATATTTATTATAGCTATTAGGATTCATAGTTTTGAGAAATGCGAGAATCAAGCTATTGATCTGTGGTACTAAAATAACCAAGTTACTAGAAGAGTTACCTGTTGTTTTTCTTCTGATGATAGAAGTCCAATAAGAGCGGAAAATACTTAATCCCTAGTTGTCATGATGTTTAGTTAATTATTATGTTATTAAATAGTGACTCAGCCAGAAGGGCTCATTTGTTTCTTCCTTCTCAAAGAACTGGAGATGTTATGCATTGAGAAAATGAAAGCTGAAACTTTCTTCTCAGCACCCTGCTCTTTGTCACTAACATTTCCCAACACAGGGGAGAGACTTATTTCAAGGAAGGAAGGAACACTTAAGATGTGAATGAATACAAGAAAAGCAGGAAACCAACCACAGCTGTCAATATACAATTTATAGAGCTGTAACACTGCTGTGGTAATATCAAATGGAGACACAATAACCTGTAAAAATGATTCCTGCAGACCTGAGCTCAGAAATGAAGCAGTTAGCTATGTTAGTACCTAGCATTTGTTCTGAAGGCCTGGTGTTTGAGGAACAAAGCCTCTTTCCTTCCCAGGCTGCTTCCTGTGATGCGGGTTCCTACACTCCAGAATAGGTACAAATAAAATGCCAGTAGCTTGAGTGTGTAATGGCCTTGGTCCTTTCTGCCCTTGCCTATTCTCAAAATAAACAAACAGATAAATAATAATTTACCAACAGTTTCTATGCAGCTGTAGGGGAATGTTTCATATTTTGTTGGAATAATTAACACTTTTTTTTTTTGTTGTTGTTGTCATTTTCTACCACCATACTCTCCTTTCCTGCTCTGTATTTGCAAGTCTTCAGTCCATGTCCCAGTCTTATGGTGCTGGGAGTTGAGTGGCAGATTGGCTGTGGAAGATGGTAGAGCAAGAAGAAGGTAGGATGCAGGGCTTTTGTACTTACACCATAGTACTGGTAGGAGAATTGATAGCTATATCAGATTTGCTATTGTAGCTACCAATGCAGTAAAAAGCCATTTAGTTTTAACTGGGGACCAAGTCTGGCTCAGCAAAAGAGGCAAACTAATTTTGTTTTAATTATTTATTGTGTTCCAATTCTCATCACTGTTTCTTTTTTAATTGTATTTTTAATTAACTGCATTGATTGTAATTGACTGTATACTTCCATCATGTAACTGCTGACTGGTTTAGTGTTCATTTTATGTTTACTACAACATCCAAACAAGAACCAAGAGGAAACCTCAAAATACCAAAAAGTGGAGAAGGTGGGTATATACAAGGCAAATGAACATCTTTTCAGTGTTTTACTGCTAAATATAGGCACTCATAAAGACAATTTTAGCAGTTTTGTTACCAATTTGTTATTCCATTTAAATTCCCAATAAAGTGAGTAACCCTGGCTTTCTACTGTTTTCAGCATGGCAATTCTCTTTTCTCCTTGTGATAACCTCTCATATACTGGGATGTATTTTATCTTTTGTTGCTGTTCATGAATTGACTCTGCTGTGGTGGCAGGAGTGTCCCCATGTACTCTGTTTGCCTGCCCAGTTGCTGTCAGGGCACTACAGGCCTTGGGGCATGGTGGGGATTGCGGCAGCTGAGAGTCTCTTGGAGCAGGCCTGCCAGCCAGGACATGTCCCACCACCCCACTCAGGAGCAGGGCAGCTGGGGGGAACCAGGGCATTCCTGACATTAGTCACCTCGTGGGGGACATGGCCAGGCTGGGAGATGGGCCTGCAGGTGGGCCTGGCTCAGCAGGGCCCATGGCTGGGTAGGTGGGCAGGGCCAGGCAGTGAGGACCTGGAGCCTGGCCCTTCTGCAGCCATACCAGGGCAACAGCTGGTGGCCCTGGGGTCTGGCATGTGCTCCTGGGCTGTGGGCAGAGACATGGGCCTGCAGGCATTCAGGACCATTATGGCCTACTGGTGTCCTCCAGTCCCAGACAGTGTTCACCATTTCTTCCTTCACAGCACTGACCCCAGTGGCCTCTGGTGTTTTGTTTCCTGCTGCTGGCTTACAGGCCATCCCACTTTTCTTGTTGCAAGACTATGATTCAGCTCTGAGTCTCCAGAAATAGGTTGTGTCTAGTACTTTCTGTAAGCTCACAGCACAGAGCTCGGCCAAGCAAGTGGTGTGGAGGTTTGGCTTACTGCTCTAGAAATAAGTGGTTGTGAACTAGTTTTTGGGTCCTCAACAGCTGCTCATTTTAACCATATTGACACAGCAAAGCTTTGTTACTACAGTTAACTAGGGAATAGCAGTTCTTTGGGGCAAATGTATTTATTTCTAATATACTCAATGTTGCCGTGTGAAGAAGCCATTTCAACGTGTTGCTAAATGAACAATAATATTTATTCCTTTTTTTTTTTTTTTTTTTTTTTTTTTTTTTTTTTTAATGCTTTCATTATCTGAGCAGAAGGCAGAGACTGCCATATCACTGTTCATTCTTAGCCATCTAACATCAGATATTAACACAGGCAGCTCACAAGCTCTACTGATACAGATGTCAATTTGAATTATTTTAGTTTATCCTTGCAGCCAATGTATTTACTGTCAGAAACTGAGAGCTATTGGCCAACAGTGTCTGAACAGAAGGCTATGCTGGCTACCATCTACAAGCTAGCAGTAGGTATTCCAGCTTGTGAATGTTTTCAACATTAAGCTCCCAACAAGTTCTAAAAGGAAAAACCTTTTAGCATTGGAAAAGGAAACAGATTTGGTTTTAGATACAACGGCAATTTGAGAAATGGGGTCACACTGAGATGTAGAAACAAACAAACCCGAAGGTTTTTCCACCAAGGGTGATCTTCAGAAATGGGAAAGCTTCCTTTAAACTACGTAAGTGCCTACTTATTGTTGGGAGTCAGCATTTTGTAAATTTTGCAAGCATCCTCTCAAGATCATTACACAGGGACATAAGTAAACTACTGTAGTTTCTAAATCAGACAAATGAGGATGACTGTATGCTTTAGTTATCTGTAGATAGCAGTGATATCTGAAAGCAAATACATTTGCTTGCTAATATCAGTTCCACTGAGACTGAACATTATGAGCTACTCTCTCAATAACTTTTTCCAATCAGTTTTGCATCTACCTTTAAATATTTTTTCCCTATGTTTTCCTGGATTGCTTATGAGAATATCATGGGAGACTTAAGCCAAAATTTATGGCATCTGCTGCTTCTTTCTTATTGACATGTTTTTCTGTCATCTAAAACTCCTGGAACTGAAGAGTTCCATTTGAGAAGGTCAAACTAAAATCCCTTTGCAAAGGGGAAGTCATTGAAACAAACGTTTTAGCTAGTCTTTGAAAATGCCATTTTTAGACCTTTGTGAAAAGATACATATTTTACAAATAGGAAACAACTTCCTAAATGGGATCTTTTTCCTTACCAGGCTTAAGGTCAATGTCCACAGTTTCTGATATTCTGAGATAAGAGTGCATGGTGCTGGGGCAGGTAGGCTTCATTTCACTGAGGCCCACAGCAAATATCAAATAATTCACCCTTCAACTCATTGAAGATTCTGCTCTTGAAATTTGTTGGTCTCATTGTGTGTCAAAGTTTTAACGTTACAGTTTCTGATGTACAGAATGATGTTACAGTTTCTGCTAAAACTCACAGAGCACCAAGACCTACAGAGAAACCAGAGTATTTCAATTGCAGTTTTGGCAGAGATTAATGTAATACTGTGTATTACATTATGTAATGTAATAATGTAATAACTCTCTATTATGTCCTCCAAATGCATGTTGTGCTAGTTTCATACTAAGAAGTGAATTTTTATTTTACTCAGGTTGTCACGTATAGCATGGTGGGGAGGGAAGCAAGATTATATCTGTGTTTCTGTTAACTGAATGCAGTACATCAGTGGGCAGAATTTTAATAGAACTGAAAACAGTAGAAAAAAATGGAGCAAAAATATCAAGTATGAGTAAAAAATACATAAGAGCAACCTCTGGCTCTGGGCATTGCCTTGCACTTGAATCTGCTCTTGGCAGTATTCAGAGATTTTCACTATGTTGACCAGACAAAATGGTTGTGTTAATTATTGCACGTCTGTGGGAGAGAGCCATGGCATGCTGAGGCTTTCTGCTTTTGTGTTATACCAAAGCCACGCTATAGCAGGGCAAAAAATCGATTCATAAACATGACAAACACTGGCTGCTCTCTGAAGGATGAAAAGAAAAATGGTTTGAAACACCTTTAAAACCTGTTGTCATAAATTACACAGAAAGGTTTTTAGACCAAACCTGGGCTAGAGAAGAAAGTTCTATTGGTCTCTTCTACCTCTTACTATTTTGCCTTCCCTTGTCTGGCTCTGCAGTTTTCTGGTATCTCTGCTAATGGTAACTGTTATAAGCCTGTTGTAGCTTCCATTACTCTGAAAGAACCATTTCTTTCTAAAGGCACCCAAAGATAGAGTGTGCAATTGAGAAGTGATTTTCAAACTCAAAGGAAGTAAAGTCATGTTAACAAAAATTGCTGGAAAAAGAACACTAAACATTTTTGATTGCCAATGTTGCTTTCCTGTGGCTGGTGCCAAGAGGTATCGAAATCAATGTGAAGTGCATGCTCTCAGCATTTTTCTCTGGCTGAGTAGCCACCCTCCTGAAAGCTAATAATACATTTGGGTGGCAAATGATTTTGAGTTCTGGATGGAACCCTGAATCCTGTGCTGAAATTCAGCATTGTAGTAATCCCTGTTCATTTATCCAAACATTTCCCCCCCGTGCCACTCGCTACTTGCCATCTCCTCTAAAAATAGGTGATGGTGGTGATGGGAAAACCAAGTACAAACCCTGACTTCAAAAACTGCAGGTTTTTTAGTGAGATACTTAATTCCATTCTTTTTATTGTCAAGCAGTTCAGACTTTTTATTTTATTCTGTCTTGAATAAATAGCTTACTCTGTTGAGTACTGGCTTATAGATGTCTTTGCTCTGTAAAGAAGATTTTGATCTAATTTGTATTTGATGAGCTGAGAAGCTGTAAATGACCATATGCGTCATCTTGGGAACATTATAGCTTTATGCACTGTGTTTGACTAGATGAAGGATCCATTAGTGACCCAACGGAGGTGTTTTAGAGCAGGAAAGGAGAACTCTCTAAACACCATCTGCTCATACTGTTGCTTGTAAAATGATGTCACATCTGCTGCTCTAAAAACATTATGCTGATCTCTCCTACAGTACAAGGCTGCTGCACTCCTCTTAGCAATGGGAAAGGAGTCAATGCTACATTATTGGGACAAGAGGTGTTAACTATAGATGAAACCACACATGGCCTTCTTGGCTTCCAATATCTTGTGAGTGTACCATAAATGTCACAAACAAAATGAAGGAGAGGATTCAGTGCTCTATATTTAACTGATGAAGCTGGGTAAATACTTAGACTGTATGTCTTTGCTGAGCTCCATCTTGCCCCTGCTTGGCTGCTGGTGGTGCAACTAATACTACTACATTCTTCAAACCTAAAATAGCCAAGTCCTCTCAGAGATTGAGGAGATATTTAGGATAGCTTGATCAATGGAAGAGGAAATTGTCTTTGATGGAGTGTATGTCAGAAAGCACAGCCATTTGTTTTGCTCGTGAGATCATGTAGCTGAGTATTTGGCTGCCTATCTCTCATAAGGTGTTGTAAAGCTGCTTTACCAGCCATGGAAGCTTTACTGACCCTGGAAGCTCCAAGACTACACATCTGCATAGATTTGCAACGCTACTCCTTACAACTGCAGCCAGTGTAACAACTTCACAGTAGCTGTGTACAGAATTAAAAAAAAAAAAAAACAGTCAGTGTTGGTATCAGAAGGAGATACCAACACTGATAATGATGCATGAGGAGTCCTTGGAAGAACTGAGCAAATGCTGCCCCAATTGACTAAAGCAGTCATTTAACTCAAGTTCAAATATTTTGACCTGTGATTATTGTACAGTGTTACCAAATATATAGGATCTGTAGATAGAGAAAAAACAACAGCATGAAGTTATTATGGTTTATTTAGCTAGCAGCTAAGTGGCCATGTTTGCTTTGTATGATAATGAGTTTAAAGCAAAGAAATGTGAAGACTGACTGATGTCTCTAAATGGTGAAAAGCAGTCACCAGTATCTTCTCTCAGTCAAGTGTATGGTAAAGGAATTAAGCCTTGTATTTTAATATCTATTTTGACTAAACATTTTGAGACTATTGGAAGCCTGAGGGTTGTCTCCCATATGCAAGGCAGAAAGGAGCAAACTTCTAATTATGTGAGCATCATGTGAGCTGGCATGACAAGAGGGAGGATGCCAGGATGCCAGGCAAGTGGTCATGTGGCATTTTACATTGCCATATAAGACTCATATGAGGCCTTAATGAGATGATCTGCCATGTGTATGTCATGTGCTGAAAAACTGAAGGATCTGATGTAGTTTTCTCAGGGTTTCCTTCCTCTGGCTACCTTGAGTTACCAGAGCTGTGGATCAGTGGTATATTATTTCTGCTATTGAGGGTGGTTCTTTATTTCCTTCCTGTCTCCAAAAAGCTCTACAAAAGCGGGAACAGACCAGAAAACATGACACAGGAAGACTTTTCAGGCTATTTTAATGCTACTGGCTTGATTGCTGACCTGGACAAATCAGTCTCTCTGGGCTTATGGTGCCACCTCTTACTATTTCTCTGTTATCAGATTGTGAGCATCGGTCAGTGAAATGATAGACAATTTCTTTTATGAAGTATGTGAACCCAGATCTTATTTGTAAACATGAATGGACTGTAAATGGAAATGAAAGACTTTGCAGTCTTCCAAGAACAAAGCAACTACCTTTTTTACAACACAATAGCAGGGTGGAAGGACTGAAAGAGGACTGAACATTTTCACAGAATCATAAAATCCTAGAGTGGTTTGGGTTGGAAGGGACCTTAAAGATCATCTAGTTCCAACCCCACCTGCTGCGGGAAGGGAGGCCTTCCACTAGATCAAAGCCCTATCCAACTTGGCCTTGAACCTGGCCATCCCCTAGAGATGGGGCATTCACAGCTTCTCTGGGCAACCTGTTCCAGTGCCTCACCACTCTCATAGTGGATAATTTATTCCTTATATCTAATCTAAACCTGCCCTTTTTTAGTTTAAAACCATCACTCCTTGTTCTGTCACTATGCTCTCTGATAAAAGTCTCTCCCCGTCTTTCCTGTAGGCCTTTAAGTATTGAAAGGTTGCAATAAGGTGTCCCCGGAGCCTACTCTTCTCTAGGCTAAATAACTCCAACTTTCTCAGCCTTTCTTCACTGGAGAATTGTTCCAGGTCTCTAATCATCTTTGTGGCCCTTCTCTGGATGCACTCTAATAGGTCTATGTGTTGTGTGGGTCCTATGTTATGCTGTGGGTCCCAAAGTTAAATGCAGTACTCCAGATGGGGTCTCAACAGAGCAGAGTTGGGGAAGGATAACAAGCTCTTTCTTGTATAAATGAGCCTTGACCTAGAGCAACAAGGATAACTATCTAGTCTGCTCTTTCAATGAGATTCTGTTAGAAATTAATTTCCCCAGGAACTGAGTATCTTTAGAAAATGGAGATCAGTTGCGTATTCTACTGTATTGAAATTCCACTCTAGCTTTTTCAGGACAGTATTACCTACCTCAAATTCCTTCTTGCTTGGGAAGTTCTGGTGAAGGTATTATTTTTATAGATGACCTCTGCATTTGCAGAGATTCATTTCCATGCTAAGATGTTCTTCTTGCAGTGGAATCCATGAGAGGAATGAAAACGAGTGTTATTCTAGCTTGTGCTTCACTCATCTACATTTTGTAAG
The DNA here is from genome assembly GCA_011076525.1 of Nettapus auritus. Classification (NCBI taxonomy): domain Eukaryota; kingdom Metazoa; phylum Chordata; class Aves; order Anseriformes; family Anatidae; genus Nettapus; species Nettapus auritus. Next base: position 11,814,520 of record CM021769.1, on the reverse strand, counting down.
GATGCAATCCTTTTTAACAGGCATTTTTCCCCTTCCATCTCAAGGGCTATAGAAAACAAATACTTTGGGGTGTACATTGACTGAAAGTAGAGCAAGAATGAATACTTTGCTTTCAGGTAGATTTGCTAAGACTACAGGAGGGAATTCAATTACTTGTATGGATCCAACGTTTGGCACGTTAGACTAAATCACAAAGGACTTGGCTCTGTCATCAATGACTTGCCAGGTGCCTGATGCTGGCAGGTGTCTAGCATTAACCTGAGTTGGATGGTGAGACTAGTGCAATTCAGTTGAGAGATTGAGGACAGATGCAGATGTGAGACCAGCAGGGACATAGTTAGCTCAGTAGCTGCAGTATACCAAATACAGAAGGCACCCTGAAGCTGATGCCAAACCAAGTTGAAAAGCCCACATAATGTGTTGCCACACAGAAGCATCACATTGGGTTCAAAAAAAGTCTGTGTTAATGCAATGATGCTACCTAGGTAACAACAATAAACCATTGTTTGCCCTACCCTTTCTAGGGTGCAGTTTTGTATGGATGCAGCAAGATTATTCTCAGACATGACTCTGCAAACATAGTTTGTTCCCATGGAGCAGGGACATGTTTCTGTTTTCCTGCCTGGTTTTCTCTGAAATATACCCTCGATCAGAGGAAAATGTATATTGTCTGGCCCCTCCAACATTTCTCTCTGTGTTGATCTGTCCTTTGACAGACTGCAACAAGCATTTCTTCCCAGTACTGAGAAACACTTTTCATTGGTTACAATGCTTTTCCCCCTTTTCCTGCATTTTTTCAGCCTATTGAACTGGTCATTTCACTTCAGCCTGCAAGTATGACAGAGTCTTGAGTTGTGCACGCTCACCGTTATGCATTGTTGTGGGTTTGGAACCTTGTATTCATCTGGTTAAATGATTTTGATTTTCTGCTAATTTATCCAATAACTCCAAACTTAGATCAATGCATAGAAATAATAATTTCATCGTGCTGGCCAGGTGGCAAAAATATTTAGACTATAGCAATGCCATGTTCATTGTATTTCACAAATGCTTTTTACTATCAGAACCCCACTTAACTGAAGAGAGTATCTTTTTGATACTGTTAGCTGTCTGGAAGTTCCTCTGCATAGATCTTCAGTGAAGATGTTTTCTTGATGAGATTTCATTTCAGTTGCAGTTGTTTGCAAAATGATAAATACTTACTGCAGAAATGTTCCTGAACATTTTCAAGAGTTCTCAAAAGTCTGAAAGTTGAAAATCACTGTAGTACGTCTGGATCCAAAGTAGATCTATCAAATGTAGTGCCTGCACAGTTATGGACACCTCAGTTGTCCAGAAAACATAACAGGTGGCAGTGTCACAGCATTTTTCTTCTAAGTCACCTTTTCATTTTTATTAGTTTCAACTTTCTTAACCTCAAACTTTCAAGCAAGTTCTTTCATGCTCTTCAGAACTTGCGTTACACTTCTGCTATCCTCTTTTTATATCTAAGTCAATGTAACCTGATCTATTTCTGTCTCTCAAAGATTATCTTCTGCATATGAATAATAACTTGGTAACTAACACATGAAAAAAAATTAGTCAATGTTTTATATATATGTTCAAATTGACATTATATAACCTAGTACCTTTTAAATATCTTTACAATAATGGCACTCAAGACTGTACACTTATCCTTTTTCTTTATACTAGGCATGCTTCAGGTGAGGACTTGCACTAAATAAATTGCATTGAAGTCAAAGTTTTTGCATGTGGGAGACATGAATTTTTAGAAGTGGCTGAACACGTTGTGTTTCATTACCTCCCCTTCCCCCCTTCTTTTTTCACGTTGAGCTCTGCAATCTGAGTGTCCTGGTTTCAGTTAGGACAGTTTCCTCCTAGTAGCTGGTGGAATGCTGTGTTTTGGATTAGGATGGGAAGAATGCTGATAACATGCCGATGTTTTAGTTGTTACAGAGCAGTGCTTGTACCAAGCCAAGGACTTTTCAGCTCCTCACTCTGTCCTGCCAGCAGGCAGGCTCGGGGTACAGCAACAGCTGGGAGGGGACAGACCCAGGACAGCTGACCCAAACTGGCCAAAGGAGTATTCCATACCATCTGACGTCATGCTAAACAATATATAGGGGTAGCTAGCCGGGTTAGGGGGGGCCGGCTGCTCGGGATAGACTGGGCATCGGTCAGCGGGTGGTGAGCAATTGCATTGTGCATCACTTGTTTCATATACACTATTATTATTATTATTATTATTATTATTATTATTATTATTATTGTTTCCTATCTTAATAAACTGTCTCTATCTCAACTCTCGTTTCATTTTTTCCGTTTCTCTCCCCCATCCCAGAGAGGGAGGGGGGAGGGTGAGCGAACGGCTGTGTGGTGTTTAGCTGCTGGCCGGGTTAAACCACAACACTGAGGCATTGTTGAAATAAGGTTTGGTAACTAGTGTGTTTAATTTAAATGACTAGATTTAGAGCAGTCTAATGCTTAAACTGGAGTAGAGTGATGCCTACATTACTCAACTGGAATTACTTGGGACTATTTAGTCAGTACACGATCGGTTGGACATTTCCATTTATGCAGTATGAGCAAGCCCACTGGAAAAGGTCCTTTGACAGATGGCTAATTGAAATGTGAGAAAGCGCATCCTGCCATAGGCTCAGGTTGGAGCCTCCTGACCCCTTTGCAGAGCAGACCCCATTGAGGAGTGGAGATGCAACACAGTGTGCAAATTCTCTGTGTTACATTACCTTTCACTTCTTCTTCCTCTGGCCATCGTTGATAAATGCTAATTAAAATATCCATGGACATCCTATAAAAACCTAAGCTTGGGTTGCTGAAAACTGCATGAAATTATTAAGACTGGGATGTTCTCCCACTTTCTATAATCCTATGTGAAAACAACAACCTTTCTGTTTCTTTGTTTTTAAATTTGATTATACTTTTTAAAGAATAATGTAGATGTAGAAGCTCCCATTTTAGGAACATCTGTGTGCAAATGTATAGTTTTAAGTAACAGTACCTGGACCTTTATTGTTCTAGCTGTTCCAGCAGGATTACAACTGTTGTTCTAGAGGCACAATAACATATCAGTTCAAGGTTTGGCAGCTCAGGAATTCTGAAAGTGCCAGACAAGCAAAGAAGAGCAATCTTCCTTCACCCCCTTTCATAGATGTAAACATCCCTTCCTCAACCAACCAAAGAATCTCGTAAGAATAAATAAATAAATAAATAAATATTTTTGGCCAGATCATAGAAGGAAGCTTCAGTCTGTCTTTACTTTCTTTTTCAGTTTAAGATTTATTTATTTACTTATTTTCAAGGAAAACAAACAAACAAACAAAAACAGGAAAGACGTTATCAGATGACATGTATTAACTCCAGACCCAGAGACCTTATAAACAGTTTCAGGATGTCAGAGCTCTCACTGGTATTTAAATATACTAACTGAACATGCCTGTTGAGTGCAGAGATACTGAGCTGACCTTCACTGCCTTAGTGGTCTGTCACAAAACCCTCTGCAGGCTAAACTGTTTTACTGTGAGGGTGCCCTGACTGCTTAGCTAGAGCTGACCTGGTTATGAAGTTTCTGCATAAATTAATTACCTTTCTTACTTGATCTCGGGAAATCTTCCTTTACAACACCAACTGAAAAGGACTGGAAAGGAATAGGGAGGTGTATCCTGTCTTTCCTTTTCCTCATATGCCCTACAGTTGACTTCTTCAGCTACTAGAAAACCCTCCATTTTTTTTTCCACCCTGCTGAAAAGTTTGTGTACAAAGTAAGAGCCCACCCAGGCAGACAGCAACACTTCTCAAATAGCCACATTAATGCACAAGTATTTGTCACACATGACCCAAAGAAGTGATTTGAGAGAGAGCTCACCATGCTTGTGCTTCTAGGCAGAGATGTGGATTTTGTGGCTGGCATTTCTTTGCTTTGAGAAATCATAATTTCTACAGGCAAGCCAGATCTTGTTCTGCATGAGGCACCATTACCAAGCGACCCGAGAGAAGGACCTGCATCCAGGGACAATGACTTCTCTAATTTGCGTGTTCGTGATCCAGCCACAATGTCATCACTTTTCAGACTGTCTAAATCTATTTCTTGATTGCTTTTCCCAACTAAAATGTTCTCTTTCCAGCTTTCAGGAGATTTTCTCTTAATGCGTAAATCATCTAGGCTTCTCACACCGGATGGAAAGGTATTTTTCAGTTTAGCAGCTCGGTATGACCTCAGGCTCATGGGATCAAGCACTCTGAAAGTAACTTCATTAATAAACTGAGAGAATTTGAGTTTAGCTTCAATTTTTTCTTCCACGACAGACAATGAACTTGATGATCCTTGACTCACCAAGCTCAAGTCAGATGCAGAGGAACTGCTTTTCTTGTGTGTTGTCTTCTGCCTCTGGAGCTTTTGGCTGGCGTTTCCCCCTTTTGCTGGATATAGAGAAGAGTGTTCCAGTCCATGGTTTTTTTCACCCCCTTTCTGACAATGCTTTGATCGATGGGGTCGATAGCCTTCATCCTTATTTTTGCTTTTAACAAAGCTTTTAGCTTCTGACCTTGTACTGCCATGTAACTCAAAGCTATCCTCGCTGGAGCTGCAGCGTTTTGAGTAACTGTTCATTGTCAAATCTCCAGAGACTTGCCTCTCCACATCAGTTCCTGCTTCTGGCACACATGTAGAGCTGGGTGCACAGCATGCCCTTTCTTCAGTCACCCTGCCAGCCCCCTCTTGTTTGACTGGTCTTCCAAGCACAGCAGCCTCTGGCTTAATAGGGGAAATGGAGCCCTTAGACAATGACTCCATTTTCGTGTTTGGTGTGTCAGCTGGCGTCAATGACAGTGACATTCCTATAAATCTTTCTCTACCTTGTAAGGCAACAGGCATGTCTTTTAAAGGCATAATAGTGCAGCCACCACATTTTATCTCATTTGCATCCCAAATTATGCATGTTTCATAATTAGATCAATAGTTCATTCTCATCATTTTAATTAGCCATACTAATCAACAGAATCTATAGGACATGCAAATTTTCCAGGGTATTGAATGCTTAGTGAATGAGCATGGGCTTTCATTGATTCAAAGCAGCATATGATATAGTCCTGTCTGTTGATCTGGAAACCAAACTACCATGATGTAAATCAATTCTCACTAAGTAAAGTCTGGGGTGGTTCTATTTCAGGGCTTTTTAAAATACAATAGTAGAGAAGGTCAAGCTATATTGTCGTAATGCTGCTAGTGTTTGCTATTCTATTAGAAAGCTTAGTGGCAGGTCTGCTGGATCCAGAAAGGCAAAAAACGAATGTGATTCATACTTTCTGCCTGCTTATTCTTGCCATTGTTTTCATTCTAAAATAATTTTTTAAAGGTTTGAAACATAGCAAGGTTCAGTAATTCAGCATTATAAATGAGTCTGGAGCAGTAATGATGTTTCCACAACTTTTCATGTGAGGGTCTTCTCATTCTTTACAGGCAGGCAAATCTGAACTGTGAAGTGCAGAATTTCTATTTTTTGTTTTATTTTTGCTCATGAGGGAATATAAAGGCTACTTTAAGTGAGGTTAAAGGCTATGGTTTGGCTTTATGATCAGCGTGAAAGTTTGGAGCATCCTGATCACACACAAACTGACTGATACATTTAAGATTTAGATTAAATATTAGGAAGACATATTTTGCTATGAGGGTGATAAGGCACTGGCACAGGTTGCCCAGAGAAGCTGTGGATGCCTCATCCTGGGAAGTGTCCAAGGCCAGGCTGGACGGGCCTTTGAGCAACCTGATGTAGTGGAAGGTGTCCCTTCCCATGGCAGGGGGGTTGGAATTAGGTGGTCTTTAAGGTCTCTTCACTCAAACCATTCTGTGCTTCTATGATTCTATGATATAACCCTTTTTGTCTGGTGGGAATCAAACATCTTTCCAACTTATGCAATGCAGCAGATGGAGACAGAAAAAAGAAATGGATCACAAGAAGAAACCTGAGTGACCGGCCTTAAACAGTGGGGCAAGAAGATGTGAGGAGGATCCCTAGAAGGGATTGAGGTGTAGTAGAAGGTGGCAATGAAGGGGAAAAAGTTAGTGAGAAGCATGTTTAAAAGTATCATACATAGCTGATAGGTCAATGGAAGTTCAAGTTAAAATATAATTCCATGAGCTTTTGAAGGAGATATTGTATTTAGTTCCCTCATTACCAGTCACTTTGCCCACTGCAAATAATTTATTGTCTCCACGTTGGTAATTCCAGGACTCATTTAAATCATCGTTCATGAAAGCTGCTGAAGTGTTGCGAATCTCTCAAATTAACATAGTAAGTGCATTAATTTTGCAAATAACACAGGGACAAGAAGGTCCTTTTAACACATCAGAAATCAATTGCTTTTACTGGAATTACTTTCTGAAATGCTTCCGTATTTTCTATGGGACTTGGCCATTCCATTGCATGTTACAAATATTATCCTGACCACAGAGACAATGTAGATTAAAATGCACAAAGTCTTAGTTTAGATTAAATTATTCCCCTTTTTACTTGAACGTAAATGGTGACAGTATGAAGAGCTAGCGAATGCTTTCTGTTGTCAACAGAAAGATTTTCATGACCTTTTCAATGCAGTCGCAGAACAATAGTGCACTACTCTCTTGTAAAGCCAGAATTTAGGGCTTTTTCAGTATGTCCTAATACAGATGTCTGCAAACTTATGGTTACTCATTGATGCAAACAGGATTCCCCAAAGAGGTAAGCTCTGTACTAATGCATCTCAGAACATTTGCCTTCCAGGATCCATTAGAGCCTGGCAAAGTGTGAGTTCTGCAGTGTTAATGGAGTTCATTAATATGTCTCTTCAGAAACAGAGCAAGCCTCATTCTTGCGCCAGAATCTGAAATGGCTTGTACATATCTGGAGAAGAGCTTTTTTATTCATGAGGGATTGGGACCATTTGTGCATGAACAAAGCTGTGTTAGCTACAAGCACAAATTCAGCTATCCATTGCATATGTGCAAATTTTAAGGTGTGAATGTGACAGAAGTCCGTGGTACAGCCAAAAAAATGGCTCATATAATTATTTTCTATTGTTGGGAATGAGGCCATTTGCTTTGAAATGTCATAAGAAAATAGGAAAAATGTCAGGCTGTATGTTATAGGTAACCTAAGTAGAGTATATAACACTTGTGGGTTTTTAATACTGCTTCTCCTATTTCTTCAGATGATTTCTGCCTAATGACTTTAGACATATGTTCTTAACCAGTTGGGAAAAGGTGACCCTGACATTTGATCTAATTACCGATTATTAACGAAAAAATTGAAGCCATCCCTGCAATTTTTTTTTTTTTCTTGCCTGAATAAGGCTGGGCTGGAATGAAAATTAGTGATATAGATCTTTTATTGTGAACCCCTCTAAATCTTGACTGCAATAAATGTTAGCAAAGTTGATAGTAATATTGTCTTTACAGTGGTCTGTCTTAAGTATTAATTCACCAAAATATTGTCTGGAGAGTGGAGAGTACATGAACCACAGAAATCATTTCCACTAGTCACATACCCTAATCGAGTATCTGGATATTAAAGCAGTGTATGCTTCAGAATCTGGATGTTTGAGACTTTGAACTCTCTTATAATGATTTGATGTTGCTGATTTAGTTTCCATATGTTAAATGACTTTTTAAAATGTTAAAATTATTTTGCCTTATATATCTAAATCTCTTTGAAGACATTGCTGATAAAGAGAATTCCTCTTTCCAGTGTGAGCAGGTATGTCTGTGAATGCTGCAGTAGTCTGGGCTACACTCTTGAAACAAACACCTTCAGGAAGCTGTATTAATCAAATTCTTCTGTTCTTGCTACAACTTGCCTGTGCTAGGTGGATGTTTTTCTGAGTTATTCTAAAACTGTCATATTAACATTAAAATAATCTTAAAAAAAAAAACCAACAATTTATGCATTAATTTTACATTATTTCAGAAATGATGAGCACAACTGTTGCAATTAATGAGTATGTCTGCGCAAGTCAATTGAAAACTGTCTGGTCTAAGTGACAGACTTGACTGTAAATAACACAACCCTTGTAAGCATCTCTTTTATTAACTTGATAGTTGACCTTTGGTGAACACCTGCACTTTCATTTGTAACCGCCATTACCTGACCTTAAAATTTAGGAAGGGACTGTTTTCTTCCCTGCATTGGTACGTTCTCTTATGTAATGAGACCCTGATCAAATCGACATCTCTAAATACTAACAAGACTTGCATACTGAAAATTAGTAAGTGGACCAGTTCCAGGGACTCATGTACATCCAGTTTGTAATTTTGTGTGGTGCAATGGCTAAGGTAGGCTATTCTATTTTAGTACATAGGAATATAAGCAAAGCAATACCAATCCTTCCTAGCTTAATTGACAGCTGAATCCGAAACCTTTGTAACAGAATGATAGCTAGGATCACAGCTTAAATGAGACTTTCATAAGTATTTCATTTGACAAGACTGAGGCATTCAGAGACCTGTCTAGTAAACTTGTTACATAGCAAAACATATGAAGATTTTTCTAAAGGTTAATTTAGGCTTATTTATATTCTAAGTGTCATTTTACAGAGACATTATTAGAAACCTGCATATTGTGTATAAAAATGGAGCATAACAGAGTTACCTCCAATCAAGAATTGATGCAAAGTGATATCTTTACAGACCATTGTCTGAAGACTGCAAATTGAAATCTGAGTTTTGTGGGAATTAAATATATATATCCCCCTCCCTTTTAATAGTAACCCAATTTTTAAACTTTTGAAGATTTAATTTTTGCTAATAGTATTAAAAAGCAAATGCAAGGTAACCATGTAGGAAAAAAGCTGCAGTAGGTTGTTATGACAACTGGAAGTTTCTTTGTGTAGAGCTCTGGAAGATATGCATATTTTTGGGTCAAAGCAGACAATATTCAACAGTTCTAGTACTAAAGAAGTGTGGAAAGCTTTTATATATCTAAAAATATGCATTTTGATATACTAATGATAAGATATTCAGCAAATTATTTACATTAAAAATAATCAAATCTAAGGGTTTTTGACATTCCAAGATTCATAAGAAAATATTAGGTTATTAATTGAAAAAGAAAAGGGTGTAAATCTGATTTTAAACAGAATTTTGGGTTTTATTTTAATTCCAATTAAGGCTGTTTCCAGAGCATTTTGTTGTCAGTGAGTAGACTCCAACATTTTGGATCAAAAATTACAGTTTTCTGTGCAGTTATCGTTGTAGCAAAGGGTGATTTTTTCCATTACAATGGAGTGCATTTCTTTTAAGTCACTTTGTTGTTAGATCTCAGCCAGCCTTTAAACTGCTCAGAAACACTGCTGAAGCACTAGAGCCAAGCCCACTGGATTTGGTAGGAAGTGCGATTCATTTCAACGTTCTCAGTTTACCCACAGTTCTCTCAGTCCTTCAAGCACAGTCTACTCTCCAAATAGCTATATACAACTGTTCCAGTGTCCATTCTTGCTCAAATACTCTCTCCTCTCCTGCCTTTAATGAAAATTTTATCAAATCTTATCCACTACCCTACACTTAATGCAGTCCAGTGCAGTTCATTTTGGAGCATTTAATTTGACCTTTCTGCTTTACAATTAAATTAATCCCTTTAAATATTACATGTGTTCCTCTCTGACTGGATTACCTTTGGAAGTTCTCTCACTCTCTCCTCTCTCTTCCTCTCCCTCTCTCTGCCCAATTTCGTCAGCAAGACAGTGTTGCCTTAAAACCAAACATTGCTTCATTTTGTCGTTCTCCAGAAAATGTATTGTATTTCCAAATTAGGGGGAATAATGTCTATTTCTAAGGTGCTAGCTGTCACACAGCAAAGTATCCATTTCACTAAACATTATCTTTACTATTTTTTTTTTCTTTTGAGAGCAAATTATTTGTAGTGGACAGGAGACATAGCAAACGTTACCTCCAGTCATTTTACCTCACTTGGTTCTCCTTGAAAGTCTTGCACAGTCCTAAGGAAAATTCCAGCAGATGTTTAACCTATCTGTGTAAGATCCAGGCATATTCAGGACCAGTAGAATGAGAGCTTCGTTTCTTTATTTTGTGTGACTGTTAATTGCAGTTAGTTAAAAATCTCTCTCTATAATTTTTCCTTTCTCTATTGATTGTTGATAGGTCTATATCTTGTAATGACAAATAAATGTGCCAGTGCTGCCAGCATTAAATCAATCTGGATTCTTTAAAAAATTGTAGGTTTTAGTGGCATGAAAAGAACTTGACATGGTACTGTGGTGAGTTACAGACCAGAGACATTTGAGACATTCGTGCCTCTGTACAGGAATCTGTGTTGTGGATAGTCTTTGCATTCAACCTCTGATCTAAATCCAAAGATTTAAAGGATTGAAAATCCTCTAAATTCCCATGAATACCATCAGGCTAAGAAAAACATTTATTTGTCTTGCAAATACAGAGTGACCAAAGACAATGCAACAAACAGTGGTGCAATCTTCCTTGCATGCAGTCACAAGTCTGATCTATTTAATTTATAGCTGCATGCTAGACAAAGCTGTGCTAAGCTTGCAAAAGTGTTGAATGCTAGAGGAAAGGGAGATGTTTTTTTAGCATAGCTTCTGCACCACCCTGAAAATGGAGTCACTGTACTCTCACAAATGCTACAGCTGCAGTACAACTAGAGCCAGCCAGCCGCTTCACATGCAAGCTCTATTTATAGCTTAAAAATGAATTACAGATTAAGGGAGAGAAAAAATGTAAGCTGAACATGTTTTAATAAACTAATTTAAAAATAATTTTGGGGGAGCAGTACAAGAGGAGAAAAGAGACCGTCCATTCCACACAGGCCCTTATTACTATGGCCAGTGTCATACTATCAGAGCACCTTCCATTAGTGTATCATTAGTATCAGTTGTAAGCTGTCGGCTTTTGTATGATTTGCTGCCTAGCATTAGAAAAGTACACTGTGGACATGTTGTATATATATTTAAAGCTGCTCAAAGAAATGTTCCAGGGACTTGTAGTATTAGATGATAAGACATTTGGTTACCCTTAATTCCCAAGGGACTTTTTCCCTTTCAGCCTCCCATGAAGAAAAATTTTACTCTTGCTGAGAAGAGTCAGAGAAGTGAAGCTGTAGACTGTGATCTTTTTTCAAGGGTTTTAAGTGATCTTTTATTTATCCACAGTTCAGACAATGGACTACTTTGAAGAGAGGAATACAAAATGATATGGAGGCTGATCTACAGAAAACAGATTTGTGGTCTAGTGAGGCTGAGCTTTATAGCATATACATGATAGCATTTTCTTCATGTTGGCACTTAGCACTAAAAGCTTGTTGTATCACCTGCCTGAGAGATTGTTGTCCTCAGCCAAGAGAGATGGAGCTACTTGAAAACAATAGCATCTGTGAATAACAGTTTCTTTATCAGATTAGTGCTTAGTGACCAACCGCGGCTGCATACCTTGACTGTCAACGAGTCCTCAAAATGCTTTCTGTCCTCTGCCAACATCCTCTTTTTCTTGCTCAGCTTCTGCTTTAGCCAGCTGCTCCATGATGTCTTCTTCACACTGTGTGCCTTCTCTGTAGCCGTGCTGTAGGATGGGTAGAGCTGTATGTCATCTGCATTACACTAGCATTTGAGTCTGTTTCAGTGTCTCCAGTTCACTTTGTAGTCGCTTGGTGAAAACAGCCAGCAAAATAATTGATCCTTCTGAGAATACAGATGAGGAGTCTTAGTTTTTTCCACTACTCCTTTAATGTGTGTGTTTTCAGGAAAGTGTCAAATTCTTAAACTTGTCCTTTGAGGTGGGTTAAAAGTATCATGTAGTTTTCCAAATTAGATATACCCTTTTTCTCTTTCCCTTTTTCTCTCTCACTCTTTCCCAGCCCCTATATTGTTGTTGTTATTATTATTATTATTACTGTTTTGCAAAAGAGAAGGAAAAGACATAAGAAAATTTAAAAGAGTAGAGAGCAAAACCGAATGGATAATGGAATAAGTTTCTCATGGAAAATCAGTCTTGGAATAAAAATGTGTTTCCTTTTTTGGTAGGCAGACTGAAAATATTTCCCACCCACTGAATTCTGCTGTATTTTAAAATTAATGATATTTTTGATACCATTTTATTTTCTTTTACTTAAATCCAATCCTAACTTGATGCTAGGTAAGTTAACACTTGAGCCATACTCTGCAAGGCCTTACTGTCTCTGAAGCCATGTAACAACACCACCTTACTAGTGAATTCAGGCTACCCAAAGTCCACTCTAGTGATGTTTCCAGGAGTTACTGTAGAGATCTGTAAGTGCAGCAGCATTTTTTTTTCATCATTTTTATGTCATCTGTAGTTCTACTAATCAAATGTTAAACATAGAAGAAATTTTAACTGGGAGGACTGGGAGGAGTATTGTTGTCAAATTCATAAACCACAAAGGAATAAGATGTTGCTATGATATTCTACTTCTCTCTCCCTCTCTCTTTCCTGTCCAGTGAGATTATTAGAATTAGAAAATTCTGTGATAGACTGAATTGTTCAAGAGCACATTGAAAAACTCAACTTTTTGTACTGAATCAAATTTCTGGAGGCTTTGACTTTCATAAAAACAATTGGCCTGTAATAGGTTTGTGGAATTTCATTAGGATCATTCTTTTAAAGAATTAGGCTGTCACAAAGGATAAGGAAAAAAATGAGCCTTTTCTTCTAAAGCAATGCCATCTCCTTGATCATGAAGTCACTGTTTTTCCTTGGAGACCTCACAAATGCAACCCTCTTCCCCCTGTTTGCTTTCCTATTCTGTCTCAGAAATAGTCACTGATGATTGCTTCCTGTTTTGGCTGGCTGCTAATAGCTGTGGAAAGGATCAAAGCTTGTTAGTGGAGTTGCTTCCCACCGATGTCTCTTTTTGTCTTGTGGGGAAGGTACCATGTTTTACTTCTTGCTGACCATGTTATAACCATCCTGTGTATTCTTGAAATTTTGCAATATCTTTGGGAAGGGTTCTGGGATTTCGGGCTAGACTTTCCCTTTATTGGCCTCTAATTTATTAGTCTGTTCAGAACTGGCCCTAGGAGACTTAGCGTTGCTTGCAAAAGAGATATATATTGTTGTTCACCATAACTGTAACACTAATTTTGTTATCTCTGCTTTCATTCTTTATCTCTCTGTATGCATAATCTGCCAAAGACTTTCTATTTCTATTATACAGTAAATAAGGAAATGGTTGTTCCAGTTCCATGCTTCAATATGTCCTGGAAAAGTTTGCTTAAAAAAGCTTGCCTGCATATAAATGAGTTGGCATGGCAGTGTGCTTTAAAATGTGTTGTTATGAATAATTTGAAAATAACTGGGAGGAACAAATGGTAATTTCTTGACTTCTGTTGTCATAGGATGTTGGGAGATGGATAATTTGAATGGGAGGAAAGTGTTTAGGTAGCTTTCTGTGGAAGTTAATTAAGCAATTTGATTTTATACCACATATTTTTCCCTACAATAAAAATTATGGTAAATAATATTATTTGGAGGTATAAGACATAATAAAAGCTTCCAAGATACTAGCGTCAGAACTGTAATGTTTCAGGTGCAGCTACTTTTGCAGAGTGTTGCACACCTGTGTGTTTGCAATCAGAGTTGTATGTCATGGGAACTGGTGCTAAGCAGCTAGGATTAAATGGGAAAAAATTCTTGTGTGCATGTGGGTGTGTATGTATTTGCACATCAGCTGTTAAGGGAGGCTCATGAATTGGCTGCTCCTAACTCCTTTGTGGTGCAACAGTTGCAATTCAAACACCAAGTACAAAATTATTTTTTCCCTTCAACTCCCATAGCCCCACCCCATTTGACTAGATTAAAGAGACATGTTCATCAGAGCTGTTTAAATACTCTTACAAAAAGCATGCGACAGTATGTGCTGTTTGTTTTGGCAAATGACGTGCATTTGTGTTTCTCATGCAAACAATTATTTTGTCTGTGCTCTGTTGAGTTTAACAATGATTGACTAATACTTTGTATAATTATACAAAGTCATCCATTACAAATATTTTCCTTCAGGATTTAATGCAAGCTTGAAGTAGTTTTAGTGTGTACATATTAGCTTTATTATTTATAATAATGCCACTGTATGATTTTTTTCCTCTCTTGTAGATACAACTGATTTTGCTAATTTCATACTTAATGGCCAGTAGCATATTCAGGATACATATTCCAGTCCTGATGAAATCAAACAGATATGTTCCATGATGTGGATTATGCAAATAAAAGATACATAATTCACTTTAAAAAACCCTAGCATGATAGTCAATTATAAATCATTCCATTAGATTTGTAGCACTGCAGCCACTGCAGCTTTGAGAAGCTTCATCCATATAATTTGCTGTCTTATAGCTTAATGTATTAAATATTTCCTTTTTAAGACAGTAATGTCTGCCAAATGAAACAACAGAGCATGTTAATTCATTTTTAAAGCAGACATTCAATTGTCATATTGCAGCACTACTAATTTGATGCTGAAGACTCCTTTACTACCTGTTATACATTTTAAATGGAAAACAAACAAAAAAATGCAACAAAAACCAAAACACATGCTGTTAAGAGAAAGCAGTACTTACTTGAGAAAGATTCTGCAAGCTCTGTTCTGCTAGTCCAGAGTCTGAAATGATGGAGCCAGATTTAGAAGTAGCTTATTAGGTGCATGCTGCTTCAACAGTTACAGCTTTTTTTTTTTTTTTTTTTTTTTTTAAAAAAAAAAAAAGAAACAAATGAAAGACAGTATCGTTTTCCTTTAATGAAGTCAGCAGAGAATGATATGCTGCCTGTGTTGCTATGAGAGCATAAACTTGAACAGCAAAGTCAAGCAATTGGTGAACAACTTGTCAAGGGTCATTCACTATCAACTTGCCAGTGCTTTTCTGTGTAGTCACAAACTCTAACAGCATCAAAGATGGTCATGGTATGTCACAAATGTAGGAAATTACTAGCTAGTCATGTACACCTGAGATTGAAAGTGATTGAGTCAGTATTGTTTGTGCATATAAGTAGATAACTGGGTAAAGCCAAATCTTTCAGTTGAAACACCCACTGAATTCCCCAGAGTGGTGAGGCTCTGATTAAAAGCACAGTACAGTACCACCTGCTTTCCTTGGCTCCAGTGGTAGTATATGATTTCTAGAGTCCTGTGAAAGGAGTGTAGGAAGTGCCCCAAAGGCATCACACAAATGTGAAAACAAAACAAAACAAAACAAAAACAAAAAAACAAGTGTTGTGTTTCCCCTTTGATATTCTGGGAGGAAAATAAATATATTAAAGCTTCACCTTATTTTTGAGTGTACAAAAAACATTGCAATTATAAAGGTATGGTATTATGGTTGTAAAATCATCCCCATGCACCTATATATTATATATACCTATATATAAAACTCTACTCACTTTTAGAATTTTTGTCACTATTTAAATTATGTAAATGCTTTTGTTAGAATTCTGCCTTTGTAAATCCTAACGCAAAATTATATGTCATAGTTCAGTAGTCAATTATATCTGCAATGTTGCACTGCAGAAGAGAAATAATTCTTTAATTTTATCCCTATATTTTGAAACATTGTACTGCAAAAGGCCTTTTGCCCAAAGATGTTTTAGGATAGAGGAGATCTCTGAGGTATTTATGAACTGAAAATTGCACTGAGTAGTCAGGTTTTGGCTCGTCCTCATTTGGGTTGTCCAAAGGATAAAAAGACCTTTTATCCTTCATGCCTGTGAAGATGGAGATGAGCTGTGTTATCACCCATGCTGTGCATCATTAGCTTGCCAGCGTGAGGTGGGGAGATGACCAATGATTAGCCACACCTCAGTACCTTGACTTGAAAAAATAAAAGGTGGTAGTGGAAAGAGAAGGGTAACTTTAGTTTATCTACATTGTTGCACTGCTGCTGTTGAGTTCCTACACATATCCCAGGCAGAGTGGGCAAGCTCAGGATCTTCCCCTTACAGTTACTCCACATATTCTGTCAGATTTTGGGTTTATCACTCCCACTTAGTTTTGAATATTGAACAATGTGCAAGACCTGGGTGTTCAAGGAGATTCTCTCAGCATCCTAACTCTTGAGAGTAGCACCTTAATTTCAACAGAAAAACAGAGCTTGCCTCTTAAAAAGCAATTATTAATGCCCCTGACACTGACTTCAAAACAAATTCTTCAAGATACAGAAATCAAGCCAAAGTTTGTAGCTCATGATTCCTGATGGTAGATAGATTCCTGATAGTAGTGGAATGGTTCCTATAGTCATACGATCTTGTAACCACATCTCTGCTTGTGTTCCCAGCGAGGCCATTGCATAGCTACTCAACTACTTTTTCCATGATAACATGTTACAACTAGCAAATTCATCCCATCAGGAGCAGACTGCTGATATTCAAACCCAATATAAACTGGCAGACATTATACACTAGGACCTCCAAGACATGTGTGGGGAAGGGAGGAAGAACATTGTATTTCTTATGAGAAATGGTGTTTTTTTCCGGGGAGCTGATAAGAGGAGAGGAAACATGGCTGCATTTGCAGCTGTTGCTTTAGCCATCACAATACTTATGGATGGGAGGTTAGAGGAACAAAATATTACCCAGTAATTTGTGTATCCCCCTATTTCCTTTGTCTATTCCTCATATAAAAATGCTTTTTCAAGTGTCAGTGGTCAATTCCAAATTGGCCCAATGAAATTACAATTCCAGTTCCCAAATAAAAGTAAGCCAAAATACAGTAAATCCCCTTTGAACAAAACTTTTGACATGAACTCATGAACTTCAAATAAACTCTTTCATTCTACATCCTTTTCCTTTTCTACTTTTTTTTTTTTTTTGGCTTGCTTTTCATTTTGCACACCATGCTGTACCAAACAAGCCTCCTTTCACTCTCTGCCCTTCCTTGAGCAGAGCTTTCTCCTGAATCCATAATCCTATTGTGAATTTCTGTATAAGGAA
Source organism: Nettapus auritus (assembly GCA_011076525.1). Lineage (NCBI taxonomy): Eukaryota > Metazoa > Chordata > Aves > Anseriformes > Anatidae > Nettapus > Nettapus auritus. Next base: position 11,797,569 of record CM021769.1, on the reverse strand, counting down.
ATATGAAGTATTTCAGAATGAATGGCTGGCACAGCCACTGAGCTTGGGGAAAGATACAGAATTCATGATCACTAGTTTGGCTGAGAAAACAGTAATATGATTGATTCTAAGTTTATCTTGCAGAACACTGCTATCTAACCACTCATTCTTTCTCTCTCTCTTTTTTTTTTTTTTTTTTTTTTTCTCTCCACCTCCCCCTTCGCTCAGTAAAATAATTGCTAACAATAACCTCAGAAGCAGTAAGAAAGGAAAGTACAGTCAAGACTCAACTTTGAATTTCAGCAGTAATGTGACTGGAATCTTTGGTCTTGCCCTTTTAGAGGATTTGAATTGGGTATTTTAAACCTCAAAGTGAGGGGAGCAGGTCATGGAAGGATGAGAGAATGGATGCAATGAAGCAGGTATTTCTGAAAGTTGGTGCCACAAAAGGTAAATGCAAAAGTCTAGGTCAAGACCGATACCATTGTTCATTTGGCCATGGTTTGTATATGTTAATTAGTGGGTGGCTTTATGAGAATATCATGCAATTTTTATTTCACCAAATAAACACATATTAACTCCTCCAGTACATTCCAATACAATTCAATAGCTACAAATACTGCCTAAGTGTCTACCAAAAAAATAAAAAATAAAAAAAAAAAAAAGAAAAAGAAAAAGAAAAAAATATCTACAGGAGATCACAAGTAATACATGTGAAAGAAGTCACAATATTTGACAGATAATAGAAGCTTTGGAAAGCTTAATGCCTATTAGTGCCACCTCCTTTCAGTGTCACCTTTTCCCAGTGTCATGTTTTAAATCCCTATTGTCATAAATACTCTCATCACCTCAAACCTAAGTATAAAATAGCCAAAGGTAAGAAGTTAGAAAACTATTTTATGCAAAATAAAGCATCACTCTTTAAGAAGACAGTAGTTTTCTCTCAAACAAACTGCTATGGATTGAGATAAATTCTTCAGCATTTGGAATTTTTACTGAATCTGTTAAGTGTACACACACACATAAATATAGGTACATATGCATATATTTTCATTTGTAAAGCAGTTTATGCTTCCATGGGAAAAATGAAAAGCTCCCTTTTTCATTTACTTCTTCACTGTAAGTTATAGCTAAAAGCAAGGTCACAGTAAGACTACTGATAGTGAGTTTGAACAGTACCTTATGGTTTTAAAAGGAGACTATTTTATGGAGTCCAAGCACTTTGTTTGCTTCCAGTTATGATGTGCAGAGCTTGGAAGTGTGTCTTTTTTAAATTTTTCTTTGCTGTTCCAAGGGAATAATGTTGCAAACAAAGTAAATGGTCACTTGTGTTTAAATACAATATTTTTCATTAAAGTAACCAACTCTTATGCTGAATATAATGTCTTTATTGGATCTTGCTCATTCTCCCTTTGTGGAATGATAGGAACAAGAAGTGTAGAGGAGGAAGCTTACTCAGCCATTGTGCATGGGGAGTATTTTCTGTTGCTCAACCACAACACGACTGAAGGGGCCTGATAATGGCCTTCAAAAGCTTCTCTGACAGTGTAATAATAGTAATGCAAAACTTCACAACTCCCAGAGTTTTAACAGAGAAAGAAAGCAGGCTTTGAAGTTCCCTTACTAACTCAAGACTTCAGAGGAAGACTGCTTGGGCTGGGAGCTATAGGGGCTGGCCCTGGGGCTGGCAGCGCATCACCTCACAAACCAGGCCTTCTGCTTGCCCCATAGCACCTGTGTAGGTCTCTCAGATGGCCATGGGGAAAGTCATATGCTCTTGGTGACTAGTGTAGCTTTTTAAGAACAGAAGTATGATGAAGGATTAGTTCTGCAAATGGTTTATGTTGGCACAGCAGGACTTTGTGAAAAATATAAAGTCATCCTTTATAATCTAAAGATCTGGCTAAAGCTATTTGCTGAATTTGACCTCAGTCTGAGAATGACCTTAGCTGTTCTGAAACTGCATTTCTAAATAAAAAATAAAAATACCCAGCTTGTATACTGAAGACCTAAGTTGTACCTTGGCTGAGAGATAATTCTGTTTTCCTAAGTCCTCTGAGATGGTTCAGTAAAATAAATGTGTCTCATCTGGCTGTGGTGCTCATCACTTTGTCAAGCATAATCAAACATGGGGAGAGGAGAGGGGAGATAACCTTGAGAGAGGGGGTGTACTGCAAATTCAGGCAATATATAGCAAGTTCCCTTTCACGTGTGCACTAATCTTTTCTTCTACTGTGTTTATCATTCTCCACACATAGCCTGCTATCTGCACATCAGTCACGCTCAACTTTCAGCAGGCTGGCTATTGCACACCTACACATAGTTTCCCACAGCCTTTATTCATTTCACATTTGTATTGGCATTTAAACACCTCTATGAAAACTATAGCATACAAAGAAAATTGATGTTATTAATCATGTGCCTGTGATAATGATAAGACCTCTGCTGTGCTGAGTGATGGTCATTCTGTGTTCCAGTAAATCTTGGCTTAATTATTAAAAACAAACAAAAACAAACAAACAAAAAAACTATTGTGCAATGACTTTTGAGGATCATAGACTTTACTTTTGTCAAAAGTAACACATAAGAATTTGATGGTGTCAAGCAGAGAACATTATAATCATGGGAGATAAAACACTGCCCTCTTGAAGCTACTGATCCAATATAGCTTGGAGCAAAAATTACTTGACCTTGGGTCAGCACTGCTAAGAACATGACCTGTTAGCCATCTCAACCTTTAAATTTCAAGTGCATTTGGTTAACTCTGGAAATAAAGCTACTAAGCTAGAATGCTTTTAGAATTCATGAACTATTTTTGTATCCCATTCTTTTTCTGTTACTTTAAGTCTTTATGGATTTTCAACAAGATAGTGTTCTTTATACCATCTGTAACCATCTTTATACCATCTTTCCAATATGTTGCCAATGTTGTTTCTCTGGTTATTTCTCCTAAAATTGCTTCAAGAACATTTAGGGAAGGCAAGACAGAAAATCAGGCTCCAGATGTCAAACTGATTTGCGGAAAGGCATATTCCTGTTAAGCTCTATTTAGCCAGCTTCTTGCTAAGTATATTTGCTGCGCATTGTTAAATTTGACTCACTTTAAAATGAGTCTCTTTTTCAGAGTCTTCAAGGTGGAAAAGGGATATTTACAGCCTTACATCCTGCTAGCTAATGTGAGAAAATAGGCCTTCCAAACCATAAATATCTTGTCTTCTTTCTAAAGACATAGAATGTATGCTACTTCCTAGAAATTCTTTTTTACCAGTTTTCTAATTGATCTTTTCTAATTTTCAGCAAAAGTTGAAATAATAAAAAGTATTACCATGAAATAAAGATGGGAAGTATTACTTGTGATTTAGACTTAATATTCTCAATTCTGGATAAGAATTAGTTCCAAAATAATGTTTGCTTGTTTGAATGACTGAAGAAATATTAATTTCAGCCCAAGGCATAGGAAAGTAATTGTTTTGAGAGACTTAGAGCTACCTACTTTTCCTTTTGAAGGGAGTACAATGAACAGATTTTTGTAGGCACTCTAACTTATCAAGATTCCATTTGTCCAGAAACCTCCAAAAAGAGATATGTCTTATGGGCTTATAATATTTCAGCGGAATGTATTCATTCATTCTTTTAATTGCTTTCCAGAGTAAATGACATAGGTACTAGCCTCCTTGCTGATATACCAGAGATAGTTCAGTCCCGCTTGGTAGCAATGACAGTCCAAAAAATCATTTGTAGCAAATACTGCTAAGAAAGAATGCAATATTTTTTCTAGAAATTTTAGCAAATACAGCGAATTTGCTACAGCACCTTTGCTACTCTCTTCCTCAAGTACATCCAGTGTTAAAAACAGTGGACATGCTCTTTGTCCTTAAGTGTCTGTCAGAAAGAGCTGGACATAGAGTGGGAGTTCCAAACTAAACAACACCATCAAACTAATTTTCTCTGTCACTGTAAGAGGTTGGTACAGGTCTGCTAGTAGATACACAAAATGGTACAGGTGCAATATATATTATAGAAGTGAGAGGAAATGGTGCATACCTGGAACTAAATGCTTTAGAAATTATTTGCTGTATATCAAATATATCAGTTTTAGGCTACTTGAAGGTCATATTTATTTTACATATTAGATTTATATATGGAATCATCCATATATTCTTATCTTCAAGACCAAAGATATATTCTTTCATGTGTTTGGAGAAGTAAATGTTGCCTTATTCTGAAGGAATGCTCTTTTTCAGCATTTTGAGTCCATACAACCTACTTGTGTTGATGCTTTTTACCTAAAGGAAGGACTTAAAATGAGATTGTCAATGGCCCTCCAGAGTAAGTTGCTCCTTCTGATATATTATTTGATAAAAGTAACTGAAATTCCATTTTTGTCATGGCTGTATCAACCACTTGGTGAACTAAAGCCCTTGAAATAAAACTGATATGCAGATAAACAAATAGTAAGTATGAAGAGAGGAAGGAGAAGATTTATTGATGTTTTCTTTGCAACAGAAATCCACAGTTTTTCATCCATTAGCTCAGTAAGTGTTATTGACAACTTGAGGACCAAAGAGGCAAAGTGGTTGTCCTCTTGAAGAATAATATGTGCATTGAGAGCCGTGCCAGAAGGACTGTTGTTTTTTTTCATTGTCTCACTGTCAAGTAATTGCAAATGAAAATTCCCTTAAAATGACATGCAATGGTAATTTGAGCGGTGTATTCCAAGCACTATTTTACTTTACACTGCAGTTTTTCTGGTAACTCTGCTGTTGTAAAGGAAATTTGTTCTGGATTAGTTCAAGCATCTTATGCTGGTCTTCAGAATCTTTTGGGATAAGTTAGTGGCTCTGATCCAGAGTTGGCTCAAGAAGAAAATTAAGTTCCTTCTAGTTGTAACTAACATACCAATTGATCTCTCCACCAGTCCTGTTCATCTGTGGCTGTCAGGTTTCACTGAAAGAGACATCTAGTATAATGAATAACAATCTTCTTTTAAATGAATTTTCTTAACCCATCTATACAAGAGGATTCTCTTTCATATCCAGAACTGCATTGCAGAAGTTCTTGTTATACTTGCAGGTTGCCAATAATTTTGCCAAGTATTATGTAATACCTAATATCTGAAGAAGCTGTCAGCTACCTCACTGTTTGGAGATGGGACATAAATAGCATAGACTTTTACTGAAAAGTAAAAATTCTGTTTCAGGACAGGTATCATTTATATCTGTTTATTTAGACTAAACCCAATTTCTTTTGAATGTATTTGATTCTACTAATGAAAAGTAATAGTATCTGCCACAATAATCATTAAACTCCTGACTGCAAGTGATATACACCTATAACATTTCAGGTCCCTTATAGGTGTATACATAAGGAGGACATACTAGTGCTTTCAGTAAGCTTGTGGCAATGAGGAGTCTTGAAAAGTTCATCTGATTTCTCTATCCAAATAATTTTTTTTGATTAAATAGGATTTTTTAATCTTCCCAAATATTCAATGAGCTTCAGAATTTTAGACAGAACTTGTGATTGAACTGACAGATACTCCGCTTAAGATTGTTACATCAAAACACAGTAGGATAGCCCTGACAACTTGTCAGAAGTTGGCCACATAGTGTGGTCTTTCAGTCTTCCACACAGATTTTAGCAAAGCTGTGCTTTGCACAATAGTCTATATTTAATGTCTTAACACCTGAAGAATGACTCTGTTACTGCTCTCATCCTCAATGAATTTCCGTGAAGAAATATATTGTTTAAAGAGTCTTTCTTCTGCTAAAAAAAACTTTTTATTTCTGGCAGCTAATAAGACCGTCTCTTACTTGTGTGCTGTAAAGGGAATTGTAATGAGGCTGCATTAAAAGATACAGACTAGAAATTCACAATCAGTCTAGCAAAAGTGTTCAGATGCTGATGATGGATTTTAGTGATAGTGGACCAACAAAATAGTAACTGTCATTATTGTATTATATGTATTTTTTTGGTCTATAGGATGCTTTCTCTTTTCCTTTTCTGAATCATAAGGCTTCTATTTGAGTTTTCATGTTTATTTTTCTCAATAGGATTGTGAATCAAAGTGTTTATGAATGGAGAACGATTCTTTATGGCGAAAGTTGCATTTTCACTGTGATACAGTATGTTGTTACAGTATTTTGACAATTAATAACTTCTAGGAAGATATTAGAATTCCTACTAGGAAACATAAATGAATCTTCTATCCATATTGTTAGACAAAGTAATATTTGACATGGAATTTATGGGATATATACATTTGGGGTATTTTTATTTATGTATGTATTTATTTATTTATTTCCTCCCTGCAGGATGTTGTGGAATTCTTGAGTTTGAAACAGTGAGATAAGGAGGAAGCTGAGGAATAGAAGCATGTCAAGGAAGTTCAGACCAGTCATTTCAGTGCTCCGAAGAATGGCCAGACATATTATCTGAGATACAGTAGTCCTTGCAGTATGCTGTAGCTAGGTGGACTAGCACTGTATCAAATCCAAGAATGAACAAAAATAGCTGTTTTAGATGAACTGTCTTCAAAATTGCAAAACTTGCCTGAAATAGTATAGTAGAACACAGGCTATGAGAGTCCATATAGCAGGCAGGAACTGCTTGGAGAGATTAACATGTTTAACCTAATTTTGTATTAAAAAAGAGGGAAAACAGGTAGGATGAATTCATGAAGCTAATGAAGGAAGAAGGATAAATTCTCATCCAATGTAGCACACTTGCCATATAGAAATCCTTATGTTTTTAGTGCAATTTGCTGAGGTTCTTTCCTGATCTGAATGTAAATTCAGGTATTTCAGACAGTTGTATAACTATAGAGGATGATCATTTTCAGAAGTGCTTAGTGCTACTGCCATTGAAAATTAAATCAAATCTGCAATATTTAAATGTTGCACCCAAGCATACAGCATCAGACTTTTGTTGAGAACTACTCATAGAACATGTCTGATGTCTCCTGTCTGTCTTAGATGCATCAGCATCAGTAATTTTGTCAGGGGACAGTAGGTCTCATTGTTGCTTATCAAAGAGGTCCTGGGCCACAGTGATCACCCCAAATTCCTTCATATCACTCCTTCCCTTGCCTTATCCAATTTGGCCAGTAGTATGCTGGTAAAATCTATTACTATGTTTTTCAGTTGTGAAAAATACTGTTGTTTTGATATGTGTTCAGAAAGTAAAAGGTAGAGAAAATTGCTTTGCCGAATGCCTGAAGCCTAACAGATCTCTGCTCCACTTCATGAGCCTCTGCATGACAGAAAATCAGCTCTAGCTCTTCAAGGAAGAGCTGTTCAAAGATGCAGCTCCCAGGAGAAAACTTTTGGCAAAATTATATATCGTGCATGAATGGAGCTATATATCTTACATGAAACCTTGTGCCACATCAAATTAGGATGCTTTGGAGGAAGGTAAACTACCTTCTTTCCTGTGGCATATTTTTTCTAGTTGAAGATCTTCAAGTCCTATATCCTAGTAACCACTCAGATATCATGTGCTAATAATATTATGATAAAATATAAAGTTTCATATGAGGTACTTTATCAAGTCAATTGCTGCCAATGAAGACAGGAAATATTCTTCCAAATGCTGCATAATATTTTGCTATGATTGGATTGTGGTAATAATGTATTTCAAGTTACCTGTGTATTGCAGGAAAAGTAAAGGCAGACCCAGCAGATCCAGTTTGTCAAGAGTACAGAATGTCTAGTTAATGCATTTTTCTGTGGGTGAAAAGCCCTCATTAGGTCTTGAATGAAACAGATTAGTTACAAAGGCTATAGTACATTTATCAGAACATTATACTGTATTTAATAATTTAATACATGAAATACATGATGTCAGGAAGAGAGGTTCCTGTTTTACTCCAACAAATAATTGTTTAGACAAGGACCTGCTGTCCAACTTTTCAGTCTAGACCTGCTGCAACTGGGGAAATTTTATTTTCTCTTCATAAAAATTTCCCTTTAATTTCAGTTTAGGAAGGACTTTACTTTTGTCTGTTTCTTGGCTAGAACTGCTTTTGTAATACTGTTTAGTATAACAGTTCCCAGGGACTTTCCTTAAGAGCCTTCGGTAGTGATGGATGAAATGATCTCTGTGCAAAACAATAGGTTATTTCAGTTTATAAATGGCATACATTGTCACAATTTTTTGAATGTCAACACTGTACTCAGCATGGTGTAAAACACATCTTGTTTCAAAGAAAGAAGAGCTATTAACTTCAACTGCAAAATACCTGAGCTAGCAACTGACCATGT
>CM021769.1:11746085-11789319 GCA_011076525.1 Nettapus auritus | reverse complement strand
GCTATTAACTTCAACTGCAAAATACCTGAGCTAGCAACTGACCATGTACCATGCATTTTGCTGTTCATACGTTACCCAGTAGCTTCAGACAAAATATTTAGTTAACAGTTACAGCAAAATGTAGCCTGTGCTTCTGTGCTTATTGTGCCTCATGCATTATAAGGCAAGATGTTCTAATCCTCAGGGAGGCCTTTAGAGTACCCAGTATTAAACATGGTTTAATTCCTATCTTTTTGCTATTAATACCTTTATTTTGACATACCTAATTAACTGAACCAATCATACAGTCTTTTCTTTAGCATATAGTAAATGTCTATTATATGTTACTCTTAGCATAAAATATATTCCATCCCTCATATGTAAGCAAGGATTTTTTATTTTTTATTTATTTTTTTTTTTCTGGACCACTTCATCCTAACAATTTTGAATCCAAATCCCACTAGATTGGTAAGAAAAGCTACCCTTGGGTCTGGGTCTACAGATTCTGCTTTTACAAGTCAGACTTGCTCTGCCTCTTAACTAGTAAATTAACTTCTCTAGATCTGGGGCTAACTGGCACAAAATAACTTGCCCCTTTACTGTTGAACTCTCTTAGCTTCCAAAATAGGAAGAGTATCTGAAAATTCCCTATTGGGAATCTTCCTTTGTTCATATGAATTCTTAGACTGTACCCAGGAGTTAATTGGGAAAGTGGTGGTTATCTCAAGTCAAAGCTCTGTCAAGCAGTAATGTCATTGCAATGGTGCAAACACAACTGTGTTTCATTGCCTAGGAATGTTTCTTCTTACTCTTCACTAACATAGGACTGGTCTACCAGAAAGTCTTTAAGTCTTTTTTTTTTTTTTTTTTTTTTTTTTTTTGGGAACGGTTTATCAAAAAGCCAGAGGAGCTTCATTCTGTCACATTTCTATTTCTTCTATAATTTTCATCTGTCTAACCTCAGCTGAGATAACAACCGTAGTATTCCTGTTATTTTATTTCATAGAACTATGCTGTTTCAACCTATTTCTATTATGCCTTACTCTTGAATAATCCAATGAACTCTTTGTCTGTTCAAGAGTCATAATCAAAATGTGATTTGGGGCTGTTGTTATTTTTACCTACCTGGTTTCACTTAACTTTAATGCCACATAATGGTTCAACACATTACTCAGTGTTTTCCTGAGTTCTATACAAAGAAGTCCTTCTGGATAGCTGCTTCTTTTATCTAACCAGCATTCATTAATTCTACCATGCTGATTGCCCATAAGTAGCACTAATTTTGTCTTTCATGATTTTTATTCCTCTTTCCTCCAGCTCCCCCCCTGTATTTTTACATTTCTCTCTTCTTTGCACTGCTTTGAACAAGTACAGTCTAAAATCAGCCTGCTCTTCTTTTATTTCTTAGTGTATGGATTATGAATTCTAACTTTAGATACCTAAACTTGAATATTGTGTCACCACGTATAAATATGTGCCTAGGAATAGGCTAGCTCTAGGATTCATAAGTTTGTCATTGCTAGTGATAAGTAAATCCCCCAAAACTAACTCTGAATAATTACATTACAGTTCAGAAGATTCTAAAGTATGTTTGCCATAATATTTATCCAGCTACCTTTTATAAACTTTCAAGAATGCTTTCTTAACTGGGAAAATGTATTATTTTATATACAGTGAAGTATAAAAATTAAGGGACCTCTAGAATGTATGCTGTGAGCTACACTGTACTCCATGACTGTGACCTTACAAATCCTTACGACGAAGTGAATAGCCCATAAGTAATACATTTTATTGTGTAGATACTTGCAAAGATTAGGGACCAAATTTTTTGCTCTATGCATATTTACAGTCATTATATTGAACATTCAAGAATTTGGGGCATCTCAAAAACATTACCATCAACTATGATAATTAAAACTAGTTTCAGCTGGAAATCTGCCTTCATTACAATCTTTTGGCAATAGTGAACGTTGCATTTCAAATTCTTCTCAGTTGTTCATTTTTGCTTCTATATATATATTTTGGGCCCCCCCCCCCCCCCCCGGCGCTGAAATTGAAATAATGACTACTGGAGCAGCTTCTGCCTTTGAAAGGTGAAGAGGGAAGAAGTACTGTTATGTCTAGAGTAATTTCACGTAAGTAACCAGAAAATAGCATTTTATCATTATTATCATTTTTATTATTATAATTTTTATTAAGAATACATTGACCATTGGTTCAAGTTTATTATTATTATTATTATTATTACTATTATTATTTAAGTATTTTTACAGTTTTTTTTAAGTGGACAATGAACTTTTGTTCATTACAAGAAGAACAAAATTTTGTGAGGTTTGGGATGATATTGTGAGAAAAAGCAAATTTTGTCTAAATTTTGCAAATAATAAAAAAAAAGTACAGTTCATTGCACCAGTAAGTAGAAGCAAAATTACAGTCTAGCCATCAGAAAATACTCTGATTCAGATGGGTGCTCTGGACACAACAGGATGAAACATTGATATCAATAAATGAGGCATTCTGAAATACATTAAAAGTTATAAAACCTGTGTAGATCTCAGGCCAAGTCCTGACAACTTGTCAGGGACAAGTTGTTCCAGTGTTTGGCCACTGTCAAAATGAGAAGGTTTTCTCTCTTGTTTAAAGGGAATTTTCTTCATTTTAGTCTGCGCCTGTTATTCTTCATCTTTTCACTGTACCACTGAGAAGAATCTGGCTCCATCTTCTTTTCTCCCCTCCATCAGGTATTTTTACATATGTATAAGACCCCCTCCAGGCCTGTTCTCAAGGTGATAAACCAGGCTGTCTGAACCTCTCTTCATATGATAGATGCTCTGAGGTCTTCAACATCCTCATTGTCCTTCAAAGGACTTGCTCCAGTAAGTCTCACTTTCCCTTGAGTCAGGAAAGCCAGCAAACCCAGCACTAGAGATGTGTCTCAATGGGGCTGAGTAGGAAGGAAGAACCACTTCCCTCAGCCTGCTGGCAATGCTTGTCCTAATGCAAGTGAGGATGCTGTCAGCCTTCTCTGCCACATGAGCACACTGCTGGCTCATGTTCAAATTTTTGTAGCTCCCAGAACTCTCAGGTTCTTCTCTGAAAATTTGGTTTCCAGCTTGTTGGCCCCCAGAGTATGGGTTATCCTCCGCAGATACAGGACTTTGGATTCCCTTTTTTAAGACTTCATTACTCCCTGCCCATTTCTCCAGCCTGTCAAGGTCCTGGACCTGAAAAGTAGCACAATCATTTGGTTTCTAAAGCACTTCTCCCAGTTTTGTATCATTTACAAACTTGCTGAGGGTGCACTCAGTCTCATCATCTAGGTCATTAATGAAGATGTTGAACAATATCAGCTGCAGTATCCACCGTTGGGGTATAGCACTACTGACTTACATCTTATTAGAGAGAGTGCCACTGTAGTTGTGCAGGATAAAATGAGTAGAAAGGGAGAAGAATAGGGAGCGGGAAAATGGAATTTTGCCTATTGTGCTTGTAAGGCCCTTCCTTAGCTCTGATACCTTGGCATTTCCTGTTTTGCATTCCCTCACTAAAGATCTAAGTCCTGCAAGGGTTATATCCATAAGGTTTTCAAGGATTTGGTGGAGAAGGTGTAGAGTTTACATACATCTACAGTATTGAAACATGGAAAAGCAGTTTCAATTACTCCAGAAACTCTTGATCATTTCAATCTCTTTTATTACTAGTGACCAATAAACCAGATTGCAAAGGAAATTTTATGCAAGTATCTCAGATTTTCTTTTGTAAATATACACCTCCTTACATCATCAAAATATTGGGGAGAAAATGAAACTGAGGTTTGATTTTGGACCACTTTTAGAGAGCTGTTCCAGTCAATTAGCATAGTTAGTACATGCATTATTTTGTGGTTTCTGCAGAAACTGAACAAGAGAAACAGATACTGGCAACATGTCAAAGTTGAAGGTACTTATTTATCATTTGATAAAGTAAGAGAATGGTTTTTGGGCACAGCTTCTCAACTTTTTAGAAAGGTCACTCACTCACTGAAAGGGAAATTGTCTTTCAATCAAGTCCTCTCCCTGCTTTGGCTTTATTTATGTCTTATATCACAAGTATCATCTGAAAATGAAAAATAATGTAATGCCATAAAGGTGTTATTGTAAAACAGAAAATAACATCACTTCTATTATTGCTGACATGAAACAAAGATGATCTGTGAATAAAAGCATTGCAGTTGATCAAAAGCTCCCACTTTGTTGTTGCCACCAAAGACACGTCTCAAAATAACATCTCTTTTTGTGGTTACTTACTTTATTTCCCTTGATCTTGTAGAAAGTCTTTCCTGACTCTGAGAAAAGCTAAGGGTCATTATTGGCCTAATATAAGCTCACAGTTGTGGAGATGCTTTTGGCAATGAGATAAGCACTGAAGGGATTTGAAAGAGGGAAAAGGAATTTCCCATGTGGTTCAGTGAGAAACCTTTCCAATACCTAGAAGGCAAAATGCAGAAGGAAAAGACAAGATAGGGTGAGAAGAAGATAAAGCATGCAACTGTATAAATTATAGATGGCTTGGCAGATAAGGAGACCTTTAGAGGTGGTTTGTATTTCCACTAACTTACAGCATGAACTTGGTATAGTCAGTCTTTAGTACCTCAGTTATCAATTTCCAAATGTGGAATTACTTCACAAGAACACTGGGAGGACAAAACCATGTCAGATAGTGAAATGCTCAAGAACTAATGAAAAGAGGAGGTATAAGACCCCATGGGAGTCTTACACGAGGTGGAAGAGTTATGACACACTGAGAACAGACAATCAGGAGGATGCTGAGATATTGCTCAGTATGAGAGGAATGAAATCCAAGCATATGTATGTACTCTGCTGCTGTCACCACTGCATTAGACAAATTGATTGGTATGACACACCCAAAGAGATTATCTTGCAAGTCAGAGAAGAGGAACACCAGGGGCTAAAAATGCTGAACCATCACCTGATATTACCAATTTTCAGAGTTGACTTTTTAAAAATTTCTTTTTTATAGAGAGCAGATTAGAAAAACAAACAAAAACAAACAACAACAACAAAATTATGGAGCATTTGAAGAAAATGCATGCTTTTTAACAGTTGGCCATTTATTCAACCTTGTACTTGGACAGTATGGTATCTAGCAATAAAATATTCTTCTGAAAAAAAATACAGATGCATTCTAAAAAAGGGACTGCAGCAGAAAAATCTTCAGTACGTATTTATTAAAGCATGGTCTCATTATTAAAACATGCTCAGGCTCCACTCCCCAAAACACTTCTGTCAATCAGCTGCTATCTTCGAGTGACTCTCAAACCTGTTTACTGAAACTAATGAATAGTTTAATCATTGTTTGGAGATGTACAGTCAGTCATTAATGTATTATTATACATTCACACATTTTATTCAACGTTACAGTTTTTGCTTGGAGCCTGGTACTTGGATCTCAAAAGAGTTTTTTTCCTTCCAAATTGAAGGATATTTTGATTGTTTGTTCATATCAAGCTAAAACAAAAAGCCTTGCCTGTCAGCTTTCTGTCCATGTGATCACTACTAATTCTATTTTACAGATGACATGAAATCCCTGGCTCATCTTTATAGAGTGCTTTGTAATCTGTTGCTCTAAAATACAATTCAGAAATAAACGTGATTATCCATGTCAGATCTCCACGCAACCTGCTGTAAGACAGTTTAAGTATCCTATGAAGTGCATGATCCTGTCATTTTCTTCTGAAATGCAACACAGAATAAAGGTGTAGAATGAAAGCCCTGCATGTTTCCTGTACGGAAACAAAATACTAACAGTAACCTTACAGTAACCTTTGTTTTGTGGCCTTGGAAGAAAATAAATAAATAAATAAATAGAAAGGAGCCTGCCATTATTTAAATCACTGTCAAATATACAATGTCTTTCTCTCAATATTTGTTCAGCATGCATTTTCAGTGCTTTTGGGAATATAATTATTCCCAAAAGAGCAAGACCGACTATACTTTTGTAAAACAGATGACTGACACCTAGCTTCAAATATGGATAGTTCTTATCCCCACTGAGCTGCTTGTACAAATGCTGATAGGGAATCTGACATGGTGCTGATGTCTATGCAGTGACAGCAGGAGATAAGAGGCGGTGGTGGTGATGTTGAATTTTGAACTGGAATTAATCAGAAGTAGTGCAACATTTAAAAATCTGACCTGCCTGGCCTAGGTTTTGACCAATCAAAAAGCAGCAAAAACAATTTTCTGTCTTTAATATACATACATGACACTACTTGTCTTTTTACTGGATGTTTCTTTCTTAGGACACCTAGCAGATGTATAGGGAACAGTTATGGAGATGGAAGGGAAAGATCACTTTCTATATCCTCTCTCTCTCTCTATACTTCATGGGGTTTTCTTGTTTTAGTAGAACAGAATGAATTTGAGAGAAGGGTCTTGTTTGCTGTGGTCTTAATTTTCAACATCAGAGAAAGCTAAATCAAAATGTTGTATTTGGATTATATATATCAGAAAAAAAAAAAGAAAAAAGAAAAAAGGAAGAACTGATTTACTAGATTATTTATACAAGGACCATTTTTGCTCTTTCTTACAATAATATATCAAAAGCAACTCGACATGCTCTTGACTTGCATCTAGAAATTGTCATACTTTTATGTTACAAAATAAATGGTTGATGGGGAATCTGAACCTTTGCATAACCATAAGGTACCAGCAAAACTTTACACAGGAAAGAATTGATCTGACTGTTCAGATACCAAATTCAGTATTGAAACTGAGATATTTGTGTTTTCTGTCTTGTGGGCAACACATTGTTTTCTCAGAGATAAAAGAAAGCTGTATTCTATCCTGAACATAAAAGCTGAGCCTGTTCCCATGAGGGTGGAACAATTTCTACTTTACATTTGTAGTATCACATTGCAATTATGACTACTAGAAGCTGAAAGGTTGAGGAAGGATTTTTCCCATTAGAACCTATCCTGGCACTGGAGAAACATGAAAAATAGCAAAGATAGGCTGAAGATATAAACTTTTTGTTATTGTAGTTGAGAATTGTGTCCCTTCTGTAAATTGCTTATATTTAAATTTATCTTTACAGACATTTATTTGACTCAACTGGGCCTTTGTTGTAGTGGACATAGGTAACATATGTTGGTGATATTGGCCTCCAGTTCCCCATCATGCAACTGTAAAAGAGGCCAAAATTATTTTGTAGGGTTAGGTTTTTATCTGTCGCTCTTGTTAACACAAATTTGAAAATGCTATTTGGGGATGTTTTATGCAGTGATATGCCTGAGGCTACAAACAGTTTTGAACTCTAAATTTCGTGAAAAAGGAATTCCATGGATAAAGACAGTGGCTATAGTATACAGTAAAAGCAGACTCCCTCTCCTCCACAAATCTTCTCATTCAAAAATTACAGAGGGGAAAGGAAGATATAAGAGAAAAAATAATAATAATAATAATAATGTAAGTAATGTAAGTCTGAATGCCACTTTTGTAATTTTATTTGGTTTGGGTAAAAATCTTCTTTAAAGAAAGAAAGCATTTCAGATGGAGAAAAATAAAATATATTTTAAGATAAAATGTAAAATATATACTTTAAGACTAAGATAACTAATTAGAGTAGGAGACATTCCTAAATCACAGGAGATTCTTGCAGATCTTTGTGCTGGTGAAAAACAATGGTCTTCAATGCTATGTTCATGACATAGAGCTAAAGCAAGGAAAGCTTAGCTAAAGTGAGGAGGATCAGCTCATGGGAGTGGGTGGTGCAGAAGGTAGAAGAAGTCAGAAGAAGGGACATGAGCAGACAGCAACATGGAGGCAGCTCGCTGCACAACCAGTGGCAGTCTCAGTTAAACTTTGGTGCTGGGCCAGACTTGATGGACCTCAGCAGATGTAATGGCTGTAAAATAGCATTAGTTACACTGTGGAACTGGACAGTGCTCCCCTGGTTGTCTACCATATTGAGTTTTTCTTTTCCTTCAATAAAATATTGCAAATGTAATTGTCTTATGTTTGCAAATTTTACTAATTAAACATAAAGTTTAACTTTCTTAGATTTATTGAGAGGCCCAAGACAAAGTTTTATTTTTAGTCACTTAATTTTTACCCAATCCATTGTTGCTGCTAGTCAAGACAAGGTTGCAGAGTTACAGCTGTTCTTGGTTATCCCCATCAGACTGATGTGGCTATGGATCTCGCTGGTGGGTTGTTATAACTACAAATTTAAAAAACTGAGATCTATGATTAAACTTTGACCCCATGTCAGTGGAGTCAAAGACAAAATGTAAAATAAAATTAAATTAACACAAGTATTTATTGAAATATTATCTTTATAGGCACACAGCAGTGGAAAAGGAGGAACAGTTTTATAGCAATATTCTAAAGGAGGAAGCTCTCCATAATCCTTTTCTTTGTTAGCTGCCCTAGCAATTAGGTTTTACAACTTGAGGAAGCTTGGTGCAATTCTTTCTTCATACCTGAGGTGACTAGGCTTCTTTCAGAGAAGTGTCATAACAACCACACTAGCAGAGATTGGGAATTTGATTGACCTTGATGTTTCCTGTTAATGCTGTTCTCATAGTCTCTAGAGCGAAAATGAATCCCAAGTGGTTGTCCCACCTTTTGAAGTATGTGGGTTGTTGGCTAACAGTATCAGTAACAGTTCTACTGTTGCAAAGTGTAGTGGCTCTGTACAGTGCTTAGTGTTTTCATAAATTGAGAAAATAAGAGTGACTCTGTAGCCATGTGTTTTTTAGTTTCACTAGGGGAACAGAGGATTTCAGTTTCTGTTACTGATTACAAAATTAAACATTTTTAGAAGTGGAAAGAAAACAGAAGGATTAAAAGCATGCCACCAGCCAACAACTGATTTTCATCACTCTTAGAGAAATCTGGTAGTTAGGAGATATGTGCTTATCTCCCCATGTCACCACAGTGATGGGTGTCCCATGCCTTACCTGAGCTGCAGAGAAAGGGGTCAGCTGTTTTTACTTCCTGCAGGGATTCCAGCTCTTCTAGTAGACTTGATGTGTCTAATTTAAACTGAATAGGAATATATCTAAGGTAACAGCATTGTTGGTTAAGCATGGAGTTTTCCATAAACAAATAGATGAGTGTCTCATACTGAAAATAAAGCTGTACCTAGTGCTATCAACTTTCCCTCAAGACTGCATGTTTGACATGAAAACCGTAGCTTGTTGACCTAGGCAACAGGGGAGCTGTACCAGTGAAAGGGGTGTTGGAAGAAGAAGAATGCCTGTTTTTATTCCATCTTCAGTAAAAGAGGCAAGACAACTGACAATGGAAAATGGAGGTGCATTATGTGGGTCAGGCTGCAAGGAGAAGCTGTCTTACAGGTAATTGGGATGAGCTAACTATTCCAGCCTGAGGTTCTTGGATGTGCAGCTATTTAAGTTGGCAGAGAATGGGCAGCCTTCCTTGCAGGCTGGATGGGGACTGTGCATTTTGCCATTTTGCAGACAAAGCTCTCTGCTCACTGCTGCTCTCCTTTGGCTCAGAACTGGCAGGAGGCAACTGGTGCTGTAACCTTACTGATTCTGTGGAAGTTTCTGCAAATAAGAAGGTATGCATAACAAATTATAAACTTGTATATACAATGAATTATTTTCTGACTAAAAAAAAAAAAAAAAAAAAAAAAAGAGCCATTTGTCTGAATTTGTGTCTTTCCAACACAGCTTTTCTTCAGCTACTAAATTATAACAATATCACTGGTATATGAGTGTTGCTCTAATCAGCTATTTAAAGGTTCCTGTTATTTTTTGCTCCCTTGTACAGGGGGGTCATTAAAACCTTGACACTCTAGTGTTTAATTAACTTATGTTTCCTTATTCATTTAAGGCCACGTATTTCAATGCTAGCTGTAAGTGATAGGTTTGCCTCTACCCAATATCATTAGAGAATAAATTGTACTGTGTACTTTCTTCAGTTCTAATAGTCTGGAATCTTTGAGCTGAATTAATTTGATACTAATTACAGTGCTGTGGCAGAGGCATTATGGAAAAACAGAAGTTTTGTATAGGGATTTATTTTTAAGAAGCATTCTGGTTTTATATATATATATTTAAAGTAGAAAAGTGGTGGTGAACAAATATAGCTTTATATAGCTTTGATGTACTGTAACCTAAACTATATATGCTTAAAATCTAGAATTCTTTGGATGAAATCTTCATTGTTATGGTTCACTCACTCTTCTGAAAGTTAACCAAGTTTCAACTGTTTGTAATGAGAAGATAAGATTAAAGATTGGCTAAATATTAAATGCTATTTATTCGCGTCAATCTTGGGAAATAAAACATTTCTAAGAATAAACATAAATTTTTAAAAAATTGTTCTGGTAAACTGGCAAAATATCTGTAGTCCTCTAAGCTCTTGAACTGCATTTTTAGATTTGGTAGCAGTGTCTTCTATGTCAGAATGTGTGGTTTTCAGTGCCTGAAATATTGCAGAAACTTTTCCAAGGTTTAAGTCTTAAAGAAATTGAAGTTCAACAGAGACTTCAGTTTTATTGGCTATGTCCAAATACTCCATTGTGATTGAACATAGTCAGGTTCAGGCTACAGAATTTGATCTGTGATAGCTGTGTTGGACCAGGATATAAGCATGGACATTAAAGTACAGAGCAGGGAAGCTGTCTTTTTCTCATCCTCTGTGACATCTGTGTTTGCATCTGGTGGAAGAGGAGGGGGCAAAATACCTGATGAAAAAACAGAGAGAAAAAAAAGCTGACTGCAAAATGGAAAGGTGGAGACAAGGAGCCTGATGAAGGCTGGATAATGAAGACATTAAATGAAATGGGAGTTAGCTGAAGAGGGAAAGAAATTAACTGAAAATGAAGCAGTAGGGACTGATCACATAGAGACGAATTTAGGATGTGGAGACAGCTAAGGATAGCTAAGGAAATGTAGTTTACTCATGGAGCTACTGGAGGGTGATATAACTGCTTGCAAAAGGAGGGTGATGTAGGGAAGAGAATCCTGAAGAAAGGATATTATTTCACAAGCCAAAATAGGAGACAACAGATTAAGGTAAAATATGTGCCCACTTATTCTACCATGTCCTATCTGAGATATCAAGAGCTCATTTTTTAAAGAAATCTTAGAATTAAATAGCACTGTGAGTTTAGCTTTCACAGATTTTAGCCACATCTTCAACACTCAGTGCATCTGTAATTCCAACACTGTGATGTTGGATGGTAAGAAAATGAGGAATGCAGTGTGGCAGAGGCCTTACAAAACATCTGTCTTAAGATATGATCACGTATATTTAAATCAGATAATATTGTTCTGATGTTACAGGCAATTTCTGATACTTTCTGCTGCACTTTGTGGTTTTGGTGTTCATGTAGGAATATCTAAATACGTTTATTTCTTGTATCAGAACCTTTTAACAACCAGTGTAGTTAAGTTAATCTGCCTTGTAATATAGCTGCACTATGAATATAATATTTCATAATGATGATTGCTTCTGAATTGTACTTTAATTAACCTCACCCGTTCACACAAGCACCTTATGATCTCTCCTGTAGCATGAGCACCACTGTGCTTTCTGCTAAATGTGCAAGAAAAGACTATACTCACAATACATAGCCAAAGAGGAAATCCTAGGTCTTGTGTCTAGAATGTTCCAGGCCTCTTAGGGAAGCCTGCCTCTCCTCTACAGTAATATTCACAGGAGGGGCCAAGCTCTTCCTTTAAATACACAACTGACATGAGCACAAGTCAGAGGATGAAAGATCTCTGCTCTCCAGACAGAAGAGACTCATCTTCCCTCTGCCTGAACAAAGGTGAGGCATACCTGACAACCTCTCACTGGGCGGAGAAGGAGATGAGACTTTTTCTAATCAAGCCTTGATGTTAGTGCTTCTATTTTTGAAACAGGCTTATTGCAGTCCCTGAGCTTAAATCAAAACAAAGCCAGGGTCCTGTGAAGCTGAATGGATTATATTGTCACAACCTCCTATCCTAGCATATCCTAGCATCCTTGTATAGTTTTTCATGATTTGATCCAAGATGAAGACATTAGCTTATTGCTACTGTGTAGTATTTCTGTGTGCCTGTAACGTCAATCTTTAACATTTCCAAAGGGCACCTGAACCACTCAGTTGGCAATAACTCTTTTTTATCTAGACTCTTACAGATAAGATTTTGATTTTTGCCTGAGAGCAGTACAACATAATAGTTCCAGAAGCTAATAATGACTAAAGGCTTTAGCCACATTTATCCTTTGGAACGTTAGTTGTTTCATTCTCAGTATCTCAGATTTCTCATTCACACTTCCGGGTCACATTTAAACTGATTTTTTTTAACCTGCAGCTTTTTCCCAAGCTTTCTCTCTATCATTTTGAAACTCCTGTAATTAAAAGTAATCCTGATTCTGTGCCTAGTATTTTCTCCAGCATTATTATTTGGATTTGTAAAATCCCAGGGAGTAAGTTAAACATTATAATTAGTGCAGTAGAAAAAAAAGTCATGTTTTATGTCACTTATCCTTCCCTGTGCTGCTCCCAACCCATGTGACTTCTGTAAAACTATATTATAGTCCAAATTATCCACTTTCTTTTTTGTTTGCTGTTGGGCAACTTCAATTGATTAAATTCACTCTTTCTATATAAGCTTTGTTTCTCTATTCTGAGCTCTGCTGATCAATATACCCTATGCTGAACGAGTTCAAAATGGTTCAGACTTGATCAATGGGCATTTGGCAAAGTGTTAGATTAAATTTGAAAAAAGATAGAGAGACAGCAGTTTTTCCTTTTGATCTCTTCCTGTGCATTTTAAGTTGTATAGTGAATTCTAGTGCAAGGTTTGGATTTGCTTTATCGGTGTTTATCAGCAAACGCTGTGGCTCTTTTTTTTTGCAGTTTTCAATTCCCATTGTAAGAAAATCCGTTATGTTCTCTCCTTCCTCCTTTTCAGTATAATGGATTAGAAATCTTTCTATATCCAGAATGATAATTTTGCCTTACTTTTTTCTGTTTGGAAACCAGTATGCATAATATAAGGTCAGAATGAAAATTGAGGCTTTGTTTTGGATGAGTGTTTTTTTTTTTTTTTTTTTTTTTTTTTTTTTTTTTTTTTTTTTTTTGCCAACCATCTCCATAAACTAACTGTAGAACTTGTGACTTTCATTTTGCTTTTTCTTCACTAACAAGATGATCAGTGATTCCCACCAGCAAAACACATCACTTATTTTTGTATTAAAGCTGGCTGATGCAGGAAGAAACCTATATTCTGCTCTCACTAGGGAAGAATCCACAGCTTAGTTTCCAGCTCTTCCAAATAAAGTTTGACATTTTTAGGGGTGTAAGTGTATAAACTATGTCTTAAGCATCAATCATTTTTTTGTCATTTGTAACCGTGATGCTCCTGCATCCTGACTAGGGCCTTTACTACCTCCATCTGACTGTTTCCCTGCCACGCATCCAGGCAGTTTTCTGTAAAATCTGATCTCTAGAACTATCTTTGCATCCTCTTGGCCTATTATGTAGGTCTCTTCAGCAACTATACCATTAAATCTGGCTGCAAATATAGAGAAGCACTTTCTGTCGATCCTTAGAAAATACTTTATCTCTCTGTACATTTGTGAACCTGGTAAATATATTATACTGACTGATGCTGTTAGAAAACTGCAACACAAATCAAATGACACATTCTCTAGTATAAGAGAATGTTGTATGAGTTGTATAGACTTTTCTATATTTGCATAACGTTTTGATGAGGCTTTGAGAATTGAATGTTGTTTTCCAAAACCCCAGGCATTAGCTACAAGTAAGGAGGATCATGAAAGGTGAAGTGGGAAAAATTCTGGGGTTTTGCATTAAGCTTCAGCTATGCCATAGGTAGCTGTGGAGAAAGCTGTAAGCTGAACGGTTCTGTCCTTATTCAACCAGTACCTATTGCAACAAAGTGACTCAGACTCCTACTTACAGTTAAAAAAGATGCTTGTATAAATTAAGATGCTTCTTCTACACTTCTTTCCTCCCTCCCTCAAAATAAGTTTTAAAATCTTTAAATTTCCTTGAAGTATTCATTGTTAGTATGCTGCAATGAGCTAAAATGTCTCCAAAACTGCACACCTTTCTCACATAGCAGGGGTGAGTACAAACTGACTCAAACAGTTGGGGTTTATTTTTAAAACTGAGTGTGACATCTACCAGATTTATGGTACAAATGTTCACACCCAAATCTGGCTCAGATTAGTAGTGTCTTTAGC
Source organism: Nettapus auritus (assembly GCA_011076525.1). NCBI lineage: Eukaryota > Metazoa > Chordata > Aves > Anseriformes > Anatidae > Nettapus > Nettapus auritus. The sequence continues at coordinate 11,775,103 of CM021769.1, read as the reverse complement.
CTTTCAAAATCTATATATTGTCATTACAAAATCTTTTGAAGGAAAAGAGCTCTTTACTCCCCAAAATCTTAGAATCACAGAATGGCCGAGGTTGGAAGGGACTTCTGAAGATCATCTAGTCCAATCCCTCAAAATATTTGTCTTGTATTAACATTCATGATGCTTTCCGAAAAGAATCATGCCCATGCCTTTTTTTTTTTTTTTCTTTTTCTTTAGGGAAAGAACTTAAAGGAGAATGATTTTCTCAGGAATGATTCACAAACATGAAGGTTTTTGCATTTGTTTCTTTTCATTTTTCTTTCTTTCTTTCTTTTTTTTTTTTTTTTTTTTCCAAGCAAAGCTAATATGCCTCTGTCAGAATTTTAATCTTTTTCACACTTTTTAATAAGTGATGTTGCATACTGTACACACGTTATAAAATGACAGAATCACTGGATAGGAAAATTGGCTTCAGTGCCTAGCACAAAATGACAGTTAAACATTTATATCTGTGGGATAGTTAAGGACTTTCAAGTTATTGCTCCAAGGCAAGATGTGAGTAGTTCTGACTTATTTTTTGTTGTGGAGGAATAAAAAATGTATCCATTGCTCTCACTTGTAGCTGCATATGGATGTTTTTTTTAGACATGCTGGCCCTCTGCATTGAAAAATTATCCTGGTGAGTGGTTGCCAGAGCAAGGTAAGAAGTGTGAGGTGCTGGGGGTCACAGATCACAGCTTTGTGGGGTAAGATATGTACCTTTGCCTCAGTACCACCAGACCTGGCACTGGCCTTGGGGGTTAGGGACCTAGTCACCTTCTGTGACTTGTTTGCTGGCCATTAATGCCATTTTCTTCTTAGACAAAGAAGGACACATTGATATAGGCAGGAGAGTCCAACCCCTCACATCAAATTGAATTCTTCTCCCAGAAATACCTGAAAAGCCTCTGGTGTGGAGAATGCCAGCAGAAAAAAAATAGGTTATTTTGGAAAACGAAAATCCAGAGCATTGCAAAAAAAGGCAGCATGTTGAGAACACTTTGGCAAAATCCTTTTCTTATTGCAATCAGGATAAATTTTCCTTTGACTGGAGCTGTAGCAGGATGCCATGAGCAAAGAACCAATTCAAACAGCTTGGATTCATGTTCCGTTATCCTGAGTACCACACAAGAGAGATACTAAGGATTCATTGGAAGGGGGCCTTTAAAATCTCAGTGGGAATTTTGTCTGAATGAGAGCTGGGGAAAGCTTCTATAGTGGGCCAGGATACAGGAATGTAAATAAGTCCCCAGACTGAGAAGGAAGCCTGTGCCTGTCAGACACTGAAATAACAGTTGCTTAGAGCCAGCTGAGCCTCTATTTGTGATGTAAAGATTAATAATCTGAATGGCATCTAAAAGGTGAAGTGATTCAGAAGTCTAGTTTTCAATTTTTAGAAATATGGAACAGGTTGGGTTTTATAGCAGCAGATGTAAGAGGGGAGGAGGAAGGGGCAGGGCTGTGAAGGAAGCTGCAAGATGATTTTTAGATTGTATGAAAAACATTTGGCTGTAAATCAAAGAAAGGCACTTAGTGTCTCTGTCTCCTCCCGGCCCCCCAAAAATAATCAGGGGTCTATAGAACCAAAACTAATGAAAGGACAATTTATATGTCACAAAGTCAAAAGTGGTTATGTGAACATACTAAATAAGCATATTTTGTAGCACATCTGTAAGAAGACATGAACAATTGTTCTGCAGTTTCTCAGCAGCCCAGCAAGGAGTGCTGCTGGCAGATACTGGACAATGTGAAAGGGAGAAAGAGGCAGCATGCAGAAGAAGTGACAGTGGTCAGCTGATGTTACTGTTACCTGAGTCCTAACTTAGGATGGCTATAGCCAGTTTGATGGAGTCAAAAAACTGACAAAGGTGTACATTATTCAGAAGGACAATAAGAGTCTTTTGTGGTGCTGGGAGATCCTGCTGGGTGCTGCAATTGCTGAAGTTATTACTAAACTAAACATGGTCATGACCATTGGACTGCTTACTGAGGAAAGTGCCTTGGGCATTGTGTGTCAGTGGCTATGCTGGATCCTTAAGCAGTGCCAAAACAATCATGTCCAGTTTGGAAACGCATGCCCTACCATCATCCAGAGATCTACTTGTTCTCTGCTAGATCAAACACATCGAAACATTTATAAATATGTTTTAAAGAATTTTAAAATTTCCAGTTCAAGTTTTCAGTCACAACCTGGAGTTTTAAGTACTTATGTTCACACATACACCCCTGGACAACCCCTCTTTTCTGGGGTAAAGAAATCTTTGAGCACAACAGACATTTGAAACTTCTTATTTTGAGTCTTATTCTGAAGGAAGTTGACAGGATGGTCAAACAGTCCTGGATAACAGCTTATGGGACTATCGCCCTGCCATTGTTTAAAGGTGTGATTGCAACCTACTGAGAAAAGTACACACACAGGAGTTCAGCCTTACTTGAGATCTGAGTGCAAGCCAACTTCAGAAGACCTAAACTCAATTTACAAGATTGAAGCTATACCTGACATTCTTTTCTCATATTCTGTTGTTGTGACGACTCTTACTAAATTTGAAGATACTTTATTTTTAATCCGTAAATTGTCGCATTCTAAGTAAATGCTTTGTACAAGAACAGCTCTGTAACACAATTTGAGAAATTCAGGTTTCTGTTCAGGTTTCTGACAGCTTCTAGCACCTTATAGTAATACATCCTTGCATTTGCCAACTTTGTTTCTTTGTTTTTCAAAAACAGAATGGAGCTTCTTGCCTTTTTTTTTTTTTTTTTTTTTTTTTTTCTCTCCCAAAAAAGCAACAGAGATCTGACCAAACATTGTTTTTTTTAACAGTAATCAATGCTGAAAACAATGGGGTGGAGGCACTGTATGCAGTAATTTGGTTTCAATGCTCAGCACCATTTATGGATTGCATCTGGATTTTTTGAAAAGGTGATAGAAAGCCAAAGAGAGGACTGGATGTACAGCATGTTCGTTTTCCTTAACATGATAAAATGTGTATGTGGAATACAGCTGTCAAACCTGACTGGTCACAAATCCACTACCCATTCATTCAAATATTTTTTTCCGTCTTTACCTGCCAGACGTTTCAGATGTGGATAGAGGGGAGGAAAGATGAGCCATGAAGGTCATCCAATATAGACTATTCCCAGACAAGGTTCTAGGCTCCATTCCAGTAAAGTCAGAACTCAGAAATGGCACAAGTTCAGATTTCCAGTGCTCAGCACTCACAGCTGTGACATAGCTGTAATATACTCAGCACAGCCTTGCTTCCAACTGCTATTATTTTTTTAATTTATTTTCTTAAAATAACAGATACATCCATAAAACCTTTTTTTTTCTTTTCTTTTTTTTTTTTTTTCCTTCTTCTTCTTCTTTTAAAAAAAATTTTTTTTTTTTTTTTTCCTTTTCTTAGAGAGATCTAAAGATGTATTTGCCATCCAAGTGATCTGGAAATGATCCACTGGATCTTTAAATTCTAGGAAAATATAGGAAGAAGATTCTACTATGCATGGAAAGTGAGGCTTTCTTTTCCATTGATTGATTAGCTTATTGATTTCCATTTTGTATACCATACAATTGTGATTTCTTGGGGTCTTTTCCCCCATCTAGCTATTTTATTGCTTCCTTACTCAAACAAACACTCCTTAGAGAATGGCCAAGTTCAAGACCAGGTCAGATGGGGCTTTGAGCAAGCTGGTGGCAGGTGTCCCTGCCCAAGGCAGGGGGCTGGAATTAAATGATCTTTAAGGTCCCTTCCAACCCAACCCAATCTGTCCTATGACTCTATGACACTATTTTATGTAATGTATGATCATGCTCTTCGTTCTACTCTTGATCATGTTCTCTGATGCTGCTCTGAATTAAAATCATTACAAAGAAACCAAAATTGGCTTAGAAGAACTTGTGAGCCTCTTTTTTTATTATTTATTTATTTTTATTTTTTATTTTTAATAAATGAGAAATTTAAGTGAATTAGTTCTATTCATAGTTTCTGGTCCCAAAGGGCATTTGGTGGGAGAGTGAGTGCATAAATTCTACTTAGAAAGTTGCTTAGAATCAGATAGCATCCAGAATGGAGATTTTAGATGGAAGACTCTATCAAAGGCACTCCTCTGTAGTTCTGCTAATAAAAACCCTAATGAGTCCTGAGGACATTCTTTGTTATTTCAAAGTAGAAGTAGCATGGAGAAAGGATTCATAGAAAGGAGAACACAGATTTTGTTTATTTCGTCAGTCTTTAGGTTAATCATCATAAATGTGTTAGGCAAAATTTGAGGGGCTTTGGGTTCAGATTCCTCCTTAGTTCCTTAGTTTTGTTTGTTTGTTTGTTTGTTTGTTTGTTTTGGGGGGGTAGTGTATTTTTATTATTATTATTATTATTATTTTTAATAAGAAATCCCATTTCTCTTTCATAGCTATTCAGAAAATTTCCTAGGCTTTCTCTGTAGGCACTGGAGAGAGATGTTCTTTAGTTGTAATAAAAATAAAAATAAAAAAAAATAAAACTTCAGAAAATTTATATGATTACAAGGGGAAGAACAGAAAGAAGGACTAGTGACAATCCATGGGTACCCTTAAAATGCTTCCTCATGTACCAGAGCTGGATATATGGCCATTTCTTGACTGCCACACCTGCAGTATGAAGATACACAGAAAAAAGTTTTCAGAGAACTCACAAAACATGTGGTCATTTGCAATTTATTTATTTATTTTCTTTTAATTTATTTATACATATATATATATATATTTGAGCTAAAAGTCTCTAGTCAAGGATAACAGATCACTAGCTGGAGGATATTGGCATTGCTCTAAAGCAACTACAATGAGGAGAATAGTGAACATTAAAAGGGAGCCAACATTTGGAGTGAAGATTATAAAGGCTAAATAACAGTAAGGAAGATCACCTTAATAATTTTAGTCTTTCAGTGGACTGACAATGGGTTTGTGATAGCATCTGCAAAATATGTTTTCAAGTGCATCTTATGATTTCGGTAGAACTGTGCTGATTTACACAAGGAAGGAGTCTAGCCCAAGTTTAAAAACTGAGAATTCTATCACATGTAATATTAGCTTTGAATCTTAGATCAGTTCTGGCAATTGCCAGTTCTGTGTTCATACGTTTCAGCCTTGTTGTACAGGGAAGAAAACAAAGAAACAAAAAAAGAAAAAAAAAATAATTACAAAACAACAACAACAACAACAAACCTGATGATCTTCAAGCAGCAGTGCATGGAGGGTGAGGCTGTTCTTACGTGTGTTATAACTGTAGCATGAAAGGCACACAGCTCATGGTACCAGGTTACATGTTGTGTTTACTTAAGCCATAGGAATCCTAGGCTAGGATTCTCCTGATATTTCACTGTTATACTGAGACACTAACATGAATTTAAATAAGGTGAGTCCAATTCAGTCTCAGTTTAGGGAGAAGCAAACAAGTATTACAAGAGAATTATGCCTACATCATATTTACCCTGCAGAGTACGCAAAGTGCAAAGTAAGTCTTGCTTAAATTCAGTAGATACCAGTAAGTATAGACCTTTCCTGAAAGCTGAAACTCACTAATTTTATTATTTATGAGTCAACTCCTATAAGTATAAAACAACACATTTTACATCAAGTAAAATGAATCCTGAATAGAGAAGGGAATTTTAAAAATAAGTTGCACCTAACTGTGCGTGAACCTTGAAATGCATTTGAAAATTAATTTTTTATTTCCCCTTGTGATTTCTGATCTTGAGTGCACTTGTAGCCATCTTGTACCCATCACTTCTGACACACAAGGGAGACCAGAGGTACAGACAGCAACCTTGCTAAATTTACTTCTCCTCTTCTATCTCTCATGCTTCCCATCCATATTAATAAATACATTTTACTGGTAGATTTCCCTTTCACTGGGAGAAACTTGGCCAGAGTTTTCATAATCATCCTTCTGTGGTGACAGCACTTGTGACTGGTACTGAGATCCTGTATGCTTGCATTTTTTTACACGGAGAAGTAACTGTGTCATCTCATCTACCTTCTTTCATATGTGGCCTTACAGTACCACTAAAGCCATCTTATAGCTAGCTGCTACTGAGAAGCATGGTCTAGCCTGCACCCATTTCTTTCTGATAGGATTTTCAATATTGTCTTTTCTGCTGGCACTGATCCCACAAAAAGCAGGCTCAGAAAGCTAAACTAAAAGAAAGGTAAACACTTTTTTTTTCCTTTTTTTTTCTTTTCTTTTCTTTTCTTTTCTTTTCTTTTCTTTTCTTTTCTTTTCTTTTCTTTTCTTTTCTTTTCTTTTCTTTTCTTTTCTTTTCTTTTCTTTTTTTTTTCAGGTTGATTCTCTCCTGGTTTATCCCCATAAATCAACTTGTCATGCGATTAGACATTTTATCAGAGTCAGAAGCACATGTCCAGGCCTGGAGCTGCAGAAGACCAATGAGATTATCCCTGTGCACAGCAACCAGACACTCAGTGGGCTTGCCCAAGTCACAAGTGGCAGATTCAAGTCCCTGAATTAGCTTAGTCTGCCCTCAGCACTAAAGTAGAATAAAAAAAAAAAAAAAAAAAAAAAAAAAAATCTCAACTCCTATTAAGCATGTTGAAATATTCAAACATTTAAATATTTAGGTGACCTGAACTGTTTCTGAAAGGCCCCAAATGAGGCACAATATTGTCTCCTAATTCAGGTACCCATGCCTAATGGCCTGAGCAGTCTCCCTGAGTAGAGGAATATCACAATTTCTGACAATTTCTGACTCCAAGGTAGCATTTTGATTTGAAGAAGTCTCATTTTAAAGCCCATTTCCCAGCTGACTACACTTCCAACTGTTGGTTCAGTTCAGGAGCAGACGTATGAACATCCTATGTTAATGATAATTTTTTTCATTTAAATTATTCAGGTTTGTTTTAGGAAGTGTACAAGCCAGATCTGTTATAAAGCAGTCCATTAATTGCTTGAATGTTGTATTGAAAGTGAGTTTTGTCCAGAGATATTAAATCCATTAGGAAACGTTTAAATGAAGAAATACTGCTCTTACTGAAATAAATTTCACTAGAAGATTATAAATACATAGAACAACAGGGAGAGAAAAGAATAGCTCAAGTGAGTCAGCATGTAAGTCCTTCTACATTCTTTGTATTCATCTTCAAATGACACTATTTCACTTTTTAATTTCAGTTATTTCTGTGATAATGGCATTTATATTGTCAGTGCAGTATGACAATTACTGTAAAGAAATTATCTGTAAATCCTCAGAATGAAATTAATCATTCATTTTAGCACATACAATAGCTCCTGCCAGCATAAGGAGAAGCTACTGCTTTTATTCAAATGACCTGGTAAATATTACCTACCATATCAACCAATATATCCTTGTCTCAGCCAATAATATCTTTATAACAGTCAGAAACTTACTGCTGTTATTAATATATCTACTCTGATGTAAAACTTCTGTTGTTGTTTTGCAGGGGGGTGAAGGGCAGGGGGGAGAAGAGCTAACAATCTTACAGGAAATTTTACTAGATTTAAAGTGAGCAGGTCAGAAGAAATGCACTCACAAGCAGATTCATGGGGGAAGAACGGAGAAAATACAAACCCTATCACTAGATCCTGACTTCTGCTACTGTGCCGTAGGACTAGGTGCCCATAAGCTGCGTACTGCAAATTTTCCTTTAGCTCCCCCCATTTGATGCACAGAGTAGGGAAGATGGAGAGAATCTGCAGTATTGTGCAGACTCCCTGGTTTCTCCTTGGCTCCTGCCCCACATTGCTGCCTTGTTTCATCAGATAATGTCCCAGTGACATGCCTCTGTTTTGTAATAAAGTTTAATTTAAGTGAAGTCCATGCTTGCCTCCTACAGTATAGATCAAATTTCAGATAATTGATGCTCTGTTTGAGGTATTCCTTCTCATTATAACAAAAGATAATAAGTTCTTGTTACTGCTGGTGCTCCTCTTTTGAGCTTGTGACTTGCTGCATCCCTTCTTTGCTTCCAGAAAAGCTGAGTGATGAATGAAAATGTTCAATATTGGGTGAAGTTTTTTTTATCTCTTACTGGATGTACAGGAAAGCTGTCATCATCAGGGCTTCCCTGGGCTTTGCTTCTCTTGTGATTTAACCCAGCAGGTTGCTAAAGAGCACGCTCACTTACACCCATAAGAATAAGAGGTGGAGAGAATGGGGGATAGAATAAGAAAAAAGGTAAAACTCGTGGATTGAGATAAAGACAGTTTAATATGATAGAAAAGGGTTAATAATAATAATGAAAAAAGAATATACAAAGCAAGTGATGCACAATGCATTTTTTCACCATCTGCTGACTGATGCCCAGCCAGGCTCTGAGCAGCAGCCTCCCCACCCTACCTGAAGTGAAGTCAGGGTGATGATGATATCATTTAATATGTATCTCTGCATATACTTTATGTCAAAAACTAATTTCCTGAACAATTTCCTGGATTTCTGAGGGCTTTGCCAAAATTGACAACTACGTGTCAAAAAGACTGAGGTAATTCTAGTATGAATAAAAATGTACTTTAAAAAAGGCCATTTTTGGAATACCTCTTTCATTAAATTCTAAATTTCAGTTTCCTCTGGGAATCGGTGTGATGAGATATTTTGTTACCAGAAATTCCAGGATGGCTTTAGTGTTTAGTGCATTTTTAGTATTTTATTGCAACTTATTTTTATGAAATGCAGAATTGAGATCTGAGGTATCTCAAGAGATCATTTTGGCTTTGTCCCAGCCCCAGGTCAGGATGATCTATGCTTCTGTCATTCCTGATGGGCCTGTCCTTCTTGCTGTTGGTGACTCGTGGTGGAGATTTCACAGCTTCCCCTGACAGCATAGTCCACGTCTGCACTATATAAACAGCTAAAAATTTCTCTTAGTAGCAAACTCAGATATTCCTTGCAGCAATACAGGCACATTACTTCTTTCCCTTCCCACCCTGTACATCTGAAATGGGTCTAGAAAACTCTGTGCAGGTGTCTGAATAGAAGTTGGTATTCCAACCAAGGCTTGGATGGGAGGACTGCATCACAGGTCTGGTGAGTTATTCCTGTCACTAGAGCCTAATGCAATATTTGTTTTTTATTGAAACAGTATGACATTTTTGGTTCAAGTTCAGTTGGTGGCCTACAGCACCCCTTTGATACTTTTTTACAGAACTCCTTCAGAACCAATTGTTTCCCAGTCTTTATTTGTGCAGTTGACTATTCTTGCCTAATGTCTCTTACACCAACAAAGTCACCCACTCTGATTAAGATTACCAAGACACACATGGCAGCAGTACATCAGATCACAAGTTGTATGCATTTCTCCCTGGTTCTACACTCTTGGCTTTGCACTCACTGCATGGGCAGGCAGTCTGTATCCTGACACTCAGATCATTGGGAATGTGCAATGTGTTTTGCCACATACTGAAGGCAAATTTGCAAACACCAAATTAAGTCAGTTGTATCCATGGAAACATCACTTAGACATATGGGTATGCAGTTTCTCTTCTAGCCCTCTGATTGGGCTGTTCAGGATCTGGCTGTTCTGTAGAGCAGGTCCTCCTAGTTCAAAAGACAAATAAAAGGGAAAATACATTGTATTTCAGGACAGTCTGTGAATATAAAGGACACTTGTAGAATTTATTAATTGATTACATCACAGTTTAAGATACATCTCTACTAAATATCATTTTGTTAATTCACTATTTAAAGCCTAAGTCAGAATTCTCAGGTGGGCTGATTTTTCATATACTTCATTGAGCTTAACTGCGACAAGAATCAATTTAGAAAGCAGAAATTTTTGGACAATTTCAGAAAGAATTTATCCAATGACTATAGTACCTTCTGAAAGTCCAGTAGTCGCCATATTAATTTGTATAGATGCTGTTCTTATTTTCTGTTCTATGAACTAGCAAGCTGTTGTCATGAACAGAGATGTGAGAGAATACCTGACCAGAGGTAACTGATCAAAATGCTATTCCCAATTCAGATGCAAATTTATGACCTTGTTCAAGACATTTTGTCTCTGCTACCCAGTTTTGTAGCTAGACAATGGTTACTGGCTTCCTGCTCAGAAACACATCACTTTGAAAGCAGTGAGAAAAAAATGTCCCTGAAGAGAGGAATTATTTTCAAAATTAAATTTCCAATGCAATATTTCTAATGTGCTTTCTATCAATTAAATATTCTACAGCATTCACTGTTTCATCAAATATTTCCATCACTGAAAATATTTAGAAAAGTCAATTTAGAAGAAATTTGAATGGTGCCAGAGATAATTCACTTTAAATTGTGAATGAAAATGTATACATTATATAAGTTGCATACTCAGCTATGAAATTGGCCACAGAACTTCAAATGTTTTGTACTTTCAAGTAAAAAATTCTGGGAAGGAACTTATCTGCAAACAGTTTTCATGATTTCCGTATGCCTTTTCCTCTTTGGAAAGTAATAATTTTCAACTTTATATGTCTGCCAAATCTGAATAAAATTCAGGGGACAAAGAAAAGGATCTTCTGAGCCAGACGTTATTCCTTCTGTTAAATACCAGGCTACAGCAGATAGCAGTGGTATGTGAAACAGAAGTGAATTTCAGAAAGATCCTTTTTTATGAGAAAAAAAAAAAAAAAAAAAAAAGGTTCAAGATAGCTCCATCTTTATTGAAAAGTGACTTTTCTTTCTAGTGCTATGATGCTCTGTGAGAAGGCCAGCAGCTCACTTCAGATTTGAATTTTCATTGCAAAAGGTCCTTTTGGCAGGAGTATTTCTAACTTTTTTTTTTTTTTTTTTTTTTTCTATGTACAATGTTTAATCATTCTTGCTTACTATAAAAAGGAGAATGAATTTAAATTCTAATAAGAAAAAAATGCAGTGTGTGCCAACATGAAATTAAAATTTTCTTCTGCTGCCTTTTGCCCACTAGGATTTCTCATGAGACTGATATCATTCGATTATAATTGCTGTCTGTATTTCCCATGAATGTTATGATTAGGATTTATAGTTACAATATTTTTATTAGATGAACAGTTTCATATAGCTCAATGATTCTATCAGACCTAAGTCTTAATGAGAGGAAATACATTATAAAACAAATACAGTCAGGTATTTTTGTGTTTTCAACTAAATAAAAACCAACACGCTATAGATCATTTTCATTATATATTTTGTCGAAATTTATTGCAATTATGCTTAATTGAGCAAAAATGCCATTGGGTGTTGGCAAGGCTTTGTTACCTTATCTGTTATTATTGGGCAAAATCAGAAAATGACAATTTCATTAAAATGTACAGCTACAATTAAAGTATAACATTATTTTTACAATCAGGAAAAAAAATGAGCAATTATAATTCTCATTAGTATTAGATACAGCATTTGGGAGACTAATTATGAAATGTAATGAACAGGAGAGAAGGCAGCTTGAGTTTGTTGTTAGTATTGTTTTTATTTTTATTTGTAGATTTGTGCACAGCTGTATTGCCTTGTGAAACCCAAAGAAGCAAAGATTGCTTAGAAAAAAATCACTTGATGTGACAGGAAATGTAGGATGAGAAGGTATTTCTATTCTTATATAGTTCTTTACAAATGTTAAACTAAAATTAAATATTCAGCACTGTTTAAAATGGAACATATAAAGCTTGATTTTGAACTGATGCAGTGAGAGAGTTTCAATGAAGAGAGTTCATGCTTTTTACAGGATTTTACAGGTTTCTGATTCTAGTCAAATTTTCAGTCCTGATTCACAATGAATTCACATAACTTTTGAAAATTGTACTAGGAAGTGCCTGTGTGTTTAGGTTCCCAGCTACATTTGTCTAACATAGAATACAAAGCTGCACCATTTTGTACAGGTTTTGTTGTTGTTCTTCTTCTTCTCTGTGCTATTTTTAATAATTTTGGCAACCTAAATTAAACTTAATTAGTCCATAGGAGTTCAGCACAGATAATAAACACCAATACAGATGATGATTGCAAAATAGTAGAAATCTGGGGCTTGTTTTACAGCAGCATTGCTGCTGTCCTTAGTTGACACAGTGCAAGTAGTAAAATGAAGTAAATAGATTTTTACAAGAAGATAGTAAATACTTTTCTCCTGAAGTTATCTTCTGACATCTCTTGTTAAGGATATTCATTAACCACTTTTAGCCTTCAAATGTTTCCTTGTGGAGATTTTGACTTCCTCAGAAAAGGTCCCATTCTCCTTCAGACTCCATTAACAATGCCTAAAGAAAAGGAAATGTAAAGAAAATAAAACATCTCTGTTCTCATGTCCTTCTGTGGTTCTTCACAAAGTTCTCTTCACCCAGAATAGATTTGGTTGAAGAGATGAGAAAATAAACAAACAAACATATAAACAAAAAGCAAAACAAACAAACAGAAAAAAACACATAGTCTGTATGGGTCTCAGAACTGAGCCGTTAGTACATATTTATCAAATTTGACCAGATGTGGTAGCTGTAAATATGTTTGATGTTGATATTTACGTGAAAGTAGAATTTCTTCATTTGTTAAGTCCTTCCCATTCAGTCAAGATTTGTTTTGTTTTTGTTGCTATCTGACAATGACTGGAACATACTGTTTAGATGCTCTAAATGTTGGATGTTTAGCATTAATATATGGGTTCAAGACAGCTTCTCATGATAGCTTTGAAGTTTTCTGTAGATATATATATATATATTTAATCATTATGTTAGTTCTTGCTGGGTTCTTATTATTTGAACTCTGGAAACTTCTCTTCAGATTTTGGTAGTACATGGTTAAGGAGGAAATTCTGACGACTGCTGCAGAATCAGCTGGCAATATTTGTAGACTTTTATTAAATGCTTACACTAGAAATATCTAATTCTCTGCATTTTCATTGACCCTAATTAATTCATAAATCTTATGATAAAAGGAGAGATAGAGAACCCTGAGCTAAACTAATCTTACTTCTTGAGTGAATTGCTAGCAAAATATCTCTTGCCAGAGTGCCAGTGAAACCAGTGGGCACTGATCACATTAATCACTTGTTTAATTTCATATCTCTTCTTGTTAAAAACCTATCCAACACTGTGATATAGCTAAGATCAAGTTTTAGCTGCATGAAAGGTTGTCACTGTTCTTCTAAAATTCTTTCATGTCAGCTGTATGATAAGAAGGCAATAAACCATAAATTTGCATTAGAAGACTTTGATTGCCTCTTTGTTAGGACCTTTTCTGAGACCTAAAGGGTCTTTGTCCAGCTGTCATCAGAAGTCTCAGTGAGTAGGACAGCCAGTTCCCTTTGCAAGCCCTTGCCTTAATATTTTGAAATGAATATGATATCCATGTGATCTACAAAGCACATACTCACTTCAAATATCTTCTGCTTGCTTCTAAATAAGTCATACCACCTCTAAACATATTCCTAAGGCTTGTTTGAATTTCAGGAATGTAAATCAATATAACCTCAAGTTGTCTTTATTTGTGCAAGGATCTAAGAGATTTCTTGTGACAGAGAGAAAGCAATAACTTGTCTTTCAACAGACAATGGGCACATTTAATAGCATTTGGCATTTGCATACTTTTACCATGTCTGCAGTATGTTGGCAGATTTTATTGTGCCAGAAAGGTCACTGGACTAGAATGGGTGGGTGATAAGGACAGAGGAGCTGACTGTGAACATCCCACATGTTTGACAGCAGCGGATTTGGGTGATCTTGAAAAGGCCGATATTGACTTATGTTTTCAGGATGTGAGTTTTACATTAAAGAGCATAGTGGTGCCTGTGAACTCGTCTCCATCAGTAATGAAAGAATAAGTGTAAAAGTAATTTTATAAAGAGGTGAAAAATGTTGTGAAGCCAAACAGAAAAGACTATGTTGAGCCATTCAGTTAGAAAGAGAAGGGTTGGTGTAATTATGCTTATTAACATAATGCTTTTGTTTATTTATTTATTTATTTTATTATTAACATATACTTAGTAACAGGGTTAAACAGCAAGTAGAGAGGAGTAGATATGCACTGTACTTCCATCTAGGACTAAGAAAGATAAGGCCTGAATAATGGAGGATTCATTAGGTAGAAATATTTCTGTAATAAAGACATCAGTGCAAATAATAGCAGTGATATTTTGTGCTGTCTTAATGTCAAAATAGTAGTATATAATTGAATTCAAGCTTAAGAAATTCATACATCTCTCAAATGTTTACATGTGTTACCAGCTCTGTGTTCAGCTGCTCTTAGGTACTTGCTAATATCTGCCTTCATGTTCATTTTTCTTGCCAACTCTGTGCCGAAGGAGAAATCACATTCCTTTTCCTGATACTCACTTCAAACACCCCCAGTTCTTTTTAACCCAAAACAGCTGCAGATTTGTACAGTCATTTTGACCTCTAGTCCTGAAAAACTTTTGCAATCCTCTTACCAATTTTGTTATCAGCTGTTCAAATGCAGACACAGTCACATTTCTCCACTTCTACAAACTGAAAAGAGAAAAGACCTTTGATTATTATTGTTATTACTAATTATATGCTCCATCCTTGTAAAACTGACTTTTTTTTTTTTTTTTTTTTTTTTTTTTTTTAGTGGCTCCAAATGAAGTATTAGCCATGTAGTCCACATACTGTATGCCCCATTACCCATTCCAGCCACAACATTCAGCAGTGGATATTATTCTGCAGGCAAGGTCTGGTTTTCTCTTTGGCAGAGAACTATTCATCTGGTAGAAACATTCTTTTGTTTAATAGGTAGAACTTATGTGCAGTAGAGGTCACCCTGAGTGCTCTCTACTTGTCAGTATTTGTATTTTGAAAACATTTCTTTTATGTAGATTTGCTAAGCTCAGAAACTAATGGAGGAACCTGTATAGGGATGGACCTCATTAAAAGTATTTATATTTGATTCTTCATGGAGAGCTACTTTTTGAGGTCTGCCACTTGTCTGGTCTTTGTTCACTTACTGTGTACTTTAGAGATACTGTGGAGAGTTTTTTGTTTGTTTGTTTGTTTGTTTGCTTGTTTGTTTTTTTGATAATGCAATAATGTAGAAAAGCAGCTTAATGAAAGACAGGTGTATTTTACAGTTGCTTATGTACATCAAACTTATCTCCTAGAAATGAAATCAGACTTGTTCTACAAATTCTATTTTCTATCATAAGATGTTGACTGGCACTAATTACATTCCTGTCCTTTTTCAACTAATGAATGTTCTATTATTTTGGCCATGACTGACATTAGACTCAGCAGCCTATAGCTGCATAGGTCATCTTGTGTATCCTTGTGAAGTACTCAAAAGTTTTAGGATTATTCTTTCTGTCTATTGCATTTCCTACTTATTCCACAATGTTTTTTCTAAGGTGATAGTTTGGGGCTAGGGCTCACCATAGAGAATCTGTAGGATTTTGGGGTGAAAGTTCTGCAGAATTTTTTGCTAAAAAAAAAAAAAAAAAAGAAAAGGGGGGGGGGGGTTGTCGAACACTAATGTATCACAGAATCACAGAATCAGAATCACAGAAAAGTCTAGGTTGGAAGAGACCTAAAAGATCACCGAGTCCAACCTCTGACCTAACACTAACAAATCATCCCCTAAACCATATCCCTAAGCTCTACATCTAAACGTCTTTTAAAGACCTCCAGGGATGGTGACTCAACCACTTCCCTGGGCAGCCTATTCCAGTGCCTAACAACCCTTTCTGTAAAGAAGTTTTTGCTAATATCCAATCTAAACCTCCCCTGGTGCAACTTTAGCCCATTCCCCCTCGTCCTGTCACCAGGCACATGGGAGAATAGACCAACCACCACCTCGCTACAGCCTCCTTTCAGGTACCTGTAGAGTGCGATAAGGTTGCCCCTGAGCCTCCTCCTCTCCAGGCTAAATAGTCCCAGCTCCGTCAGCCGCTCCTCATAAGACTTGTTCTCCAGACCCTTCACCAGCTTCGTAGCCCTTCTCTGGACTCGCTCAAGCACCTCCATGTCCTTCTTGTAGTGAGGGGCCCAAAACTGAACACAGTACTCGAGGTGCGGCCTCACCAGAGCTGAGTACAGGGGGACAATCACTTCCTGGACCTGCTGGCCATGCTGTTTCTTATGCAAGCCAGGATGCTGTTGGCCTTCTTGACCGCCTGAGCACACTGCTGGCTCATATTCAGCCGACTATCAACCAATACTCCCAGGTCCTTATCTGCCAGGCAGCTTTCTACCCCCTCATCTCCCAGCCTGTAGCTCTCTTTGGGGTTGTTGTGCCCCAGGTATCATGTTTAACCTCTTAATGAACTATACTCTTAATGAACTACAATATGTTCTCTTTGGCTATGTATATCTGTAGCTTTTTTCCAAATAAAGATCATAAATATTTTCAAATACTGTTGTCTTTCCCTTATCACTAAATATTTTGCCGTTTCTGTCAGATAATTATAATGGTAATAGCATTTCACTGCTACCCAATCATGCATCTTATACACATATATAAAAATTTGGAAGCTATGTTTCCATAAATATTAATTAATAACATTAATTTTTGATAGATGTTGATTTTTCCCCTGTGTCCTTAGATTTTCTCATCAGATTTCTATATGTTACAAATTCTAATTTACACTGATATCCATTTCTCCTGTTTCCCTTTCAGTCATTTTCCATCAATAGTAATTACTACATTTATTCACCCACTGAGTTCAGCTTTTTAACAGCCTTTTATTCATTCATTAAGTACTCCCAATTTCTTTTAATATTTCTCACACTAATTTTTATTAACTTCTTCAGTCTTGGTAGAATTAACCTTCTTGATGAACTGTGCTAGTATGTGTATGTAAGAAACTGTTTTGAAATTATCCAATTTATTACAGTCAACACCAACCAGTTATTAACATTGTTTCAGCATCAGTCCAGTAACTAATTCATCAGAAATTATCTTGTAAAGTAAAATTCCTCTTGATTTTAGAAATGAGAAACTACCCTAAAGACTTAGAACAGTATTTTACTATTTCACAGAATCATCTAAGTTGGAAGAGACCTCCAATATCACTGAGTCCAACCTCTGACCTAACACTTCCAAGTCCTCCACTAAACCATATCACTACACTCTACATCTTTTAAAGACCTCCAGGAATGGTGACTCAACTACTTCTCTCGGCAACCTATTCCAATGCCTAACAACTGTTTCTGTAAAGAAGTTCTTCCTAATATCCAACACGAAGGGCAGATATTAACAAATATTTAAGAGCAGCTGTATAACATATTCATGTTATGCTAGTTTCCTGCTGCTTTTGCAAGTTCATATTTAGAATTTACCCCTAGTGTGCTGGCTTTAAAGTTAGTCACAGTCTAGTTCTAAAGAAATTCAGGACAAAAGATAGAAAGTGGATGAACTCAAAATTTAAATTTTGGCATTTCCTATCCAAAATTGAAGAGCCACAGGTTCATCTCTGGTAATAGATCTAAAAGTAAAGCAATGCAAACTGAAGTCCATTTCCTCAAAATAAACATTTGATTTGGTATGGCACATAGTGGTGAACAAGAAAAAATAATGGATATCTCAGGTTCATGAAGTCTCTGTATACTTGAATTCCTTTTTCTGGTGTTTTTCCATTGCTTTATTGCAAGAGAAAATGTTGATGAGGGGATGTTACCAATGTCTTCCAAAAATTTAACCACTGTCATCCTCTCGGTGTTGGTTGAGGGCAAAAATTACACAATACCCCTGTATCTTTTTGTATCCCTTTCATACTCCTAGTAAATGCTGTTTGGGTTTATTTTAACAGCAATGAAACCAATAGGTATCCATAAAATTAATACTTATAAATTTTAATAAATTTTACCTTTACTTATCTCCAGAGCATGTGAATTCCTTCAAAACTTCAGTAGTTCAGAGCAACCTTTCTATCTGGATTACCTGATGCTTTTCTTAATTTTGAATAAAATTGGAAGTTTTGAAATACCTTTGGATTTTTTTTTATTTTTATTTTTTTTTTTTTTTTTTTTCAAGAAAACTCCTATGGCAAAAACAATGTTCATGGCATCTCTTTGTAATAAAGAAGGCCACATTTCTGTCAATACTCACTTGAGATTTATTTTTTTTAGGGCAGTTTTCATGACACTTTATGTATTCATTTTTCCTATCATCATTTGGAGCTCTTTGTTTAACTGTGGTTAAGCCAAACAAAAGTCCCAACAAGTGCTGACTGGAAATGAATTCTGGAATTACAAACCTGCTAGTAATATTCAGTGGCTGAATAGACTGAGAGCAGATACTGATGCTGAGTGCTGAAAGAAGCATCTAGCAGGCTGGGGGAAAAAAATAAAATAAAATAAAATAAATGTAATGGACTTTGAACATAGCAAAACTGTAAATCTTTTTAAAGCACCTAAATTTTAGGTTTTGATTGAAACAGCAAGAAATCTACACTGGAACTGTAATGCCTATGTGTGTACAAAGAGTATGTTGCTAGCTTTGATCTTCTTACTACAGGATTATCAATCCAACACACTTCACTTAAATAATTAAATAATGTCATAGTTCTAAACTTCCATTTAATTAGGTAAATGTCTTCTGATAACTTCCATGGCTGACTCTTAAGGCCTTTAGAACTGCAAGAGGAGGAAAACAGCAGCTGTGGACTGTTCATGCTACCCCACCTGCCAGGTCTGCAGGAGCCATTTTAACAACTGTGAGTGGTCCTGGGAACAGGGGTACAGTTGATTAGATGATGGCTTTGTTCAGTAGAATATCTTGGGTCTATCTGAGATATAACTCATTAGTACAGCTCATAACCACCTTCATTTAGAGGATGATGGTTTCCATCTTTGTGCTTCATAAACAAGCCTCTAGTAGAGATACTGAGCTAAATCCCTTCTCTGGTTTCAGGCAGAGACAGTGGTCATGCCTGTGCAATGGGGGATCTAGTTCTATTGTATGTCATCTTTACCAAGGACCAGGGCACTGTATTGCTCACTTATTTTCACAAACATCTGATTTCTACCCAAAATATAATCTACTAGTCAGGTTTTCATGCTGCCAAGAAGATGGTGAAAATAGCATTGCTGAGAGCAGTCTGCCTGTAAAAGCTGCCTAGTTTTCCTAGCCTTGAAATTAGTTTAGTACTCATATAGAAATCCAAAGTTTTATCCCTTTCCTGTAAGGTCTCTGAGGTTTGAGGAAGAGATTAACAATTCCCTGTGGGACTTCACTGGCCTTGTTATGTCAGCCTGCTTGGGGTTCCTCTTCTCAAGAATACAGGACTCAGTGTATGGATTCTCCTTAAGAGAGATCTGTGTTTTTCCTCTCCTTTCAAACCCAGATCATTTTATTTCTGTAATAACACAAAGAGAACAGAGGCAGGAAAGTGGTGTCTATGGACCCATACACACCTGCTTGTCTGTCTGTGAAAATCAGTATGAGTGACAAAGAGCAACACTGAAATCTGAGAAGGTTTGAATGAACCTTTGAACACTGGATGAGGCTCAGAACAAGGAAGCAATGTAAAAATAGAATAAGGTTGTTATTTCTCTTTACTGTAAAAATGTGTAAGCAACAAGGCAGAATCATGGCAGTTGGTTGTGTTCAAAGTGAAGCATCCAAAGATAAAAGCCAAAAAGTTATCTTAAAAAGTCAAAAAACATATAAAAGCCAAAAGTCATCTTAAAATCAATTGCTAGAAATATAACATATTTTAAGAAACCATTGTATTTTATTTATGCATTTAGGCAGGTAGGCAGAGAAAATGGAAGTGGCCACATGAACTTAAGCATGGGTGTGATATACACAAAATTTTTGCAAAAGGTGTTCATAGTGTCACCGTTAATAATGTATCTCTGATAAGAAAGAATCTTGTAACAGGTATTCCTTAGAAATTACAATGAAGCAGTTCATATGTGAAACAACATATTACTTGTATTCAGAGAGGGTCCATAGATGTGAGGGGACCCTCTGGTTTGCCCATTGCATGCTGAGCCTCTCGGAGCCATGCAAGCAGGGCAATTGACTGACACTGAAATTATGTCTTTTTCTTCAGATGCTCATTTGCACTGAGGAAGTGTGGAACAGGCACTCAGCAATAATTTCTCCAAACACCAGTTAGCAGGTAATAATTTCTTTTAGTCTGATTCTAATGTGAAGAGTATGGCTACAAGATTGGTTTTGGATACAGCACAGGGCAGTTGATCCTGCTGTCTTTCAGGAGTGTAATTGCTCCTTTTGGGGTATTTTTATGTCTTTTCACAGGTTCAGGTAGAACATTATCCTCCAGATGGAAAGCACTGTATTTTATTTTTTCTCCAAGAATGACCAATTAATTAAAAAAAAAACAAAAAAAAAAAACAAAAAAAAAAAACACCACCACCAAAAAAAAAAACAAC
Organism: Nettapus auritus; assembly: GCA_011076525.1. Taxonomy (NCBI): domain Eukaryota; kingdom Metazoa; phylum Chordata; class Aves; order Anseriformes; family Anatidae; genus Nettapus; species Nettapus auritus. The sequence goes on along the minus strand of CM021769.1, from coordinate 11,754,806 downwards.
TGGGAGGGGGAGAAGGGAAGGAAGTTGATCATGATGAGGGAAAATATCTGATAAAGTAACAGAAATATATATAGTAAAAGTACCATCACTTTGCCAGCTCTCCTGAAAAGCAGGCTAAGCAGTAGTTCAAGGCATAAAAACTTTTGAGGAATTTAGGCAAGCAGAGAAAATCTGAGGTGTTATATGCCTTTGGAAGACTGTCTCTCGACCTGAGACTGCAAACCTGTAATTATGCTGACCTTTCCACTTAACAAGTAAGTCTAAAATCCTCATGTTCAGTTGTGGGTGTAACATAGAGTAGTTAAAATTCTCCTGGAAAACTATCAGCAGTGATCTATAAACTTGAATTTTGGATATTCTTTGAATTTTGTTTCAGAAAGTGAAAAGCTGCAGTTCTCTGGAGCTGACAAATATTTTACTTTTTTCATCTGGCACTTGCAAAGAGATATGAAACATTTATTTTACCAATCTTCTCAGAATCAGCAATAAATTGTCAGAACCAGCCATTCATATTGGGTGGACTTTTAAAATAAAGGTTTAGCCCTTAAATATTTCATTTTTCTCCATCACTGCTCTGTAGGCTTAACTAGAAGGAAGTAATATGTAAAAGTCTGGGTGGGAAGAAGTGGTTTGTCCAATGGCAAAGAGGTATGGACACAAGATTCTAGGATATGTTTATCTCTCTTCCCTGCTCTGTGTCTGTATAGGGGTGTGTACAGGTGTGGGAGACCTGAGGGAGACAGACTGGCTGTCAGAACTGGTGGTTTCTGTCAAAATTGTTCCTGAGGACTTTTTGCAGGCCAGCATATTTCTGACAGAATCAAACTGTTGATAGGAAACTATGCCAGGGATTATATCTTGCTATTACCAATGTGGATGTATACTTAGGAAAAAAGTAAAATAAAAAAATCAAGCACTCAGTAACACACACACAGCCCTTCCTTTCAGTCTGATTTGGAGGCAAACTGCAGCCATCAGGAGATTTAAAAGAGCTATCTGTTCTTCTACATCTTTTCTCTGCTTGTCCACTGTGTGGAATTTGGACTGGAAGTACTGAAATGAATGAACGTGGGTATAAGCACGTATCTCTGGAAAAAAGTGTGTGGCTTTTGAAAGGTCACTGAAAAGTCTGTTCTTGAGGAGGTTTCCCTGTCTCTACCCTCCTGCCTGGTGTCCATCTCCAGGTGTGAACAAGCAAAATGCATGCCACTTTTCTCCATGGCTTTGTGTTGAAACAGCTTTTTTGGGAACCAGTCTCCTGTGCTCAGCTGATTTTCAACCTCTATGTTCAAAACAGAAAGGAAGGGTGTTTACCTGTTCTCTGTTCTCCCATGCCACTCTCCAGTGATGAGTGAGATGCCCTCGGTACACATTATACATGGCAAAAGAAATGTGAACCGAGTGAAAAACATTTATATCCCTGCTAAAGTGCTTATTCTGGTTCTTTGGTTTTGGATGAGTAACTAAGCTCCAAGAATGAAGAATAAGTTACTTCCAGAAATCCTCTGCTCTGTGTGCAGGTCTGGTCAAAGAGAGTTACAGCTTTTTAGCTTCAAGGCTGTAATTCTGTCAGTCATTGTGAAATGCATTACGGCGGTGAAGCCATAATTTGAAGGTGCCGTGCTTAAGTACAGAGATAAAGTTAGAAAGAGCAGGGATTATATAAACATCTCATGCATCTGTATCTCAGACCTTACAGAGAAAAAATGCCAGGTGATGTGATAAATAAACCGATCAAGTTATTCCAATTAAAGTTAGTTTATTTGAATAGAGGCAAGCAAACAGCGCTGGGTGCGCTGGGTGCGCTGGGAGTCTCCGCTCCACCAAGACACACACCTTACAGTTCCCATCCCTGATTTATCTCTCTTCTACTAATGCATATTCATAGTGGGCATGTCCTCCAAGCATGTCCTCTTCCACTTCTGGCATCTTCTTGAGTCTTCTCGACCCCAGCTCCCATGCAGGCTTCCTCCACAGAACATTTAAAAGTGCTAATGGTCCAGCAACAAAACTGGTGGAGGCTGGTCCTGTCAGATGTCCTTTGCAGAACACAGTACATTAACCACCGAACACAAAAACTATACATACATTATAACTACCTTTCTTAGTCTCTAGGTTATAAAAGGATGTGTAAAAGAGAAGGTCACATTTTATCATGCGGCCCTAGCATTGCTCCACATTGACACAAATCAGATGAGCACATTTCACAGTGATATTTTCTCCTTGCAGTAGGACTTCCCTGTACACCTAACCCCGCAGTAAGAAGCACAGCACCTATGTGTACTCAGCAACTAATCTGATGACGGATGTAGTGGCTTTTTCTGAATTAATTACTGAGGCAACTCAAGTATGAAGTTGTAGCAAAAAAAGGTATACATTTATAGTCTGGTACAAATTACCCAATGACTTCCAGTCCTGCCTGGAAACCACAGCTCCCACTCCTCTTCACTGAGACTTTGGATTTCTCTCATAATTTAATTGAAATTTAGACACCTGAAAGCATCAGAAGAAAATTGAGCCTGAAAAGGAGAGGCAAGTTTAATATTGCAGGAGCTGACAGAATTTGGGGGTCTAATTTGGTTTCTATGGGAGTTTAAGGTTATATTGAGCAAAAAGTGATGCATTTTATTACCACCTGTGTAGCGCTGAGGTTATACAGCAGCTGACAGTGCAAAAAAACAAGTACCTTAGGTTAGCCAAATGAGGCCTGAGGGTGATCAGGCAGAAAGTGACAGGAAAAGCAGTACTGAAATATTTACTGTGATGTGATGAAACGATCAGCAAATCCAGCCTGTTTCTCTGGAATGAAAAACAAGGTGCTGAAAGCTTCTCAGCTGTGCAGCACAACTTTGGTTTCAGGCAGTGAAATTGCAGAATCTCCCTGCAGCGCAGATTAAGAACATGGAAAAACAGTTTTCTCAACCAGAGGGAAAGGGACTACATTGTCTGGAGTTTCTAAGGTTCTGCTCATATCGACTCCTCAGAAGACATGATCTTAACTAAAGACCTTGGTCATATAGTGAAGTATATACTAATGCAAAGTAACAATAGCAAAGAAGTTCTCTTGAGTCTTCTCACTCCAGACTTGTGTCTGCAGCAGGATTTGTGTGTTTCCTTTTCCTTCCTGGAGAAGTAAAGCAGAGCATGGATGGATTTTGGGACTCTAAAAGAAGCAAGTTAACTCATCCATTCTCCTTTCTTCCTTCAAAATCAGCATAATGAAACTGTCACCCAAACTGTCCTGACTTACTGCTAACTCTCGGGTGGTAAAAAGGCAAGTAAGAACTTGGCAGTAAGGAATGCCTCTGAGTCACACTACCCCCTGATGTGCAGTTGCAATTGAAATTGTAGCAATTGAGACAGCCTCCACATGAGAGGATGAGGATTCTCGTGCTCTCTACTCTTCTAAAGATGATCTTTCAAGACATTTACTGCAATGGCACAGTTTTAAATATGTAAAAATTATTTCAAAAATAAGTTCAACAGTGTGTATTAGAGACTTTTGAACATCTTGGGGAAAAAATACTATAAAGTCTTTCAGTTAAAAACTGTATTATAAAAACTGGAGTCACTTCCTTTTTATTTATCATTTAGGTAGTCTTGCAAGACACCTGGAGCTTATTGCTTAGAAATGATTTGTTTGCGTTGCTTACTCCTTACCTAAACTGAGTCCTCTTTTTGTAGCATTTGCTTGCTTTAAAGGTGATTACAAGGCCACAGATGGTGTTCTGTGTTACTAGAAGAAGAATAAGTAGAAAGAGCAGGTCAAACCCCTCTGTGAGAAGAAGCATTTCTGGTAGCTGGAGCTCATACTCTGGTCTCCAGGAAACATCCTTGGCTATTATAAACTCATTTACCTGTTACAACTCAAACCATATGCTATTGTCTCATATGTAAGCAGAAGATGGGTATTTCAAAGATATTTTATTTCCAGATCAATCAGAGAAAGCAAGGAGTCTGATAAAAAGGATGTTTATCTTCCTTTTTGCTCATATGATCTGCTTTGAAATGAACACAAATGGGCAGATTCCACTCTTAGCGTTGTAGAAAATGTAAAAGGCAAAAATGAAACCCGTAACAGTTTCCATACAAATTTAGAGCACATGGAAATGGGAGTCCAATAGTCAGCTTTATGGATTCCAAGATTTTAGAGCTCAAATATAGAAAAAGTTTCACTAGAATTCCCCTATTCAGTAATAAATATCAAGAGAGAAAGAAAGCATTGTTTATAAGAATTGTTACTTAAATGCAAGTGTTTTTTAGATGCTACCACTCAACATGATTTGTAATGTGCAGCTGCTGTGCAACGCAGTACTTTGAAAATCAAGTAATACATCTGTTATGTGTTTCCTGTCATATAAATGGAGAGTTAAGAAAAAGTATCTGATCTAATACACTGAGGGTAATGTTTGCTAAGCCTTAATGTAGGTGTATGATGCCTTTGGCTGGTAGATGTCTTTATGAATACAGTGTCAGAAAAAAAAAAAAAAAAAAAAAAAAAAAAAAAGCTATTTCATAGAAAAAATCATTTATTATGAGACTTTAAAACATGCACACAAAGAAGAATCACACATGGCTGTACTGTGAAATATTCTAAGACACGTACTCAGGAAAAGGAGATGCCTTTCTAGTTATCCCACTGAGAACAAAAAAAAATGTGCAAGCAAACTGACTGTAGCTAACTGCTCTTAACTTTTTTTTTTTTTTTTTTTTTTTTTTTGCATCAGGTTGTTCACTTGCCCAATTAAAAGCAGCTCTTATGTCAATTGTTTGGTTCAGATTTCAAAATGAATTGACGTAATTCTGTATTTTAGACTAAAATGCAGAGATGTGAATGGATTATGCTGTCGACTCTGCTGAGAACTCCCTTTTCCAACAGCTTTGGTGTTCATTTCATCAACATGAATAATCATTATTCTGCAGAAGGTGTGTTAATGACATTTTAAGTTTACTATATTTGGTGAAACATAGTTACTTGCAATGATAAATAGTTATTATTTCCATTATAAATTACTAACCTCAGCATGGCAGGAGGAATTTTTTTCATTCTTAAACGTACACTAGACTTGCATCAGATAATTTCCTGTAATTTGAGGACTGGAGAAAATATTAATAAGACTTAGGGGAAAAAATCCTTTGAACATCTGATAGTAAATGGGCCTAACATTTTTGTAAAAGCTTGATTTTCAGCCCAGTGGACTTTTACACCTTTTTTTTTTTTTCTTTTTTTTTTTTTTTTTTTTTTTTTTTTTCTTTTTTTTTTTTTCTTTTGCAGATTTGCTGAAGGAACCAAAAAGAAGAAAGAGCTACCATCAACTGCCTGGCCATTCTTATGTCTCTGACACCTACCAGTCACTGGCATTTAAATGAGCACGGGACGTAAAATGCTTAAATACGGGGTTTCTTTCAAAATCAATGCCTAATTCATCCCAATGAAGGTGAGGACCTGAATAGTCATTAGGGGTATGCTTTCTTCGGGAGTGACAAGCCCTGGCAATTACAGGGGAGGAGATCTCATGGGTCATCACACTCAGTTTGCAGCAAGCAGCTATTGCATGAGATCTCATTCCTCCTATTCCCCATGGATCCAGAAGGGCTAAGTGCTGACTGCAGAGAAGCTAACATAGCTAACAGCTGCCTTTTAAATTCCCGTGGATCTACAGTACGAAGTAAAGTTTCTCCACTCCCTTTTCCAGGAAGGCTAAACGTGAGTTTATCTGCCCTCAGTGCAGCAAGGTTTTATAGCCCAGGTGGGTACACTCTGCACCGTTCACATCTGTTCTGCTGCATTTGGCCCCTGGATTGCAAATAGGAAGAAAGCAAGCCAGTGCTATAGGAAAAAGGAGTTGCAAACTCCCCCTTCTCCGCCCCTTGAGTTTCTCTGAAATGACACTACCGAGAACTGCGTCAAAATTGTGGCTATTGATATGCAGATGTTACAGTCTTTCACTGCATCAGGACAAAGATGAATGCATTACCATGTCTGTTTTGCACATAAATATGTATATTATCACAGTGCCCCCGCTTCCTCCAAAATGATAGCAATTGATGTTCAAATAGGACAGGCTACACAAGACAAAAAAAAAAAAAAAATGCTCATGAAATATTCTCTTCCTTTTCCTTGTTTCTGATTTTTCTTTTCCTCAGCTATGCACAAAGCTCGGGCCGAGAAGGATCCTTCCGGCTATGTGCGTGGGCGGCCGATCTGGTTTTCTCCCAAGGTGACAGCTGCTGGCTTTGCATTAAGGGCTGTGACTGCCCCCACCTGGTGAGAACAGAGCTTGGAAATTTGCCATTCCCGGGATCTTCTGAATGCGAGCATCTTCTGCCAAACGTGACAACCGAACCATGCCTGTGAAACAAAGGGTTGCCCCCTACACAGGAGCACGGTTGCTAAAAGAAGCTCTTTAAAATAGCTCCTTCTGTCTGACTTGAAATACAAACGTGATAGATTTGATATTATTAGATGAAATGAAAGACTGTTCTGACACTCTATTGTTACAGTTTGAAGGCATTTAATGCCCCCTTCTTTTAATCCTGTCATAAGTTTGCGCGATTATTCTCAGAAACAGAGCTAGCTAATAAGTGTTTCTATGCAAATCTGCTTAGTCTATTACACTTAATGAGATGTTATTTTGAAAAAAGAAACCTCAGGGTGTAGTTCAAGTGAGTCAAAAAATATTTGAACAGTAGAAGAAAAAGTATTAAAATACTTTAAAATACATTTTATTTTATTTTGCTAAATATTGGTGTGTCGTAAGATGTAATTTTAAAATATTAAAAGTTAAAAAGAAAAAGAAAAAGCAGCTTCGCTGAAAAATTTCTGATCAACTAAAAATGCATTCAGTCATGTGTAGATAATTTTGTAATGGTGGACTTTCATTTCTATCTCAAAATAAATTTCAGAAATCTTCAGGTCCTTCCTGAAACAAGAATTTTGCTCTCTGCACAGGTCTAAGTCATGAATGTGGAACAGACATTGTATATGTTAAATGGGGTGGCAGTTTAACTTCTCACATCCAGTAAATTCATTCTACTGCAGTATAACAGTGTCATAGTGTAAGACCAGCTTTCTGAGTCACTCTCTTGGAACTTGTTTACCAATGAGGAGATCCTTCCCTCACTGAATTTAGAGAAAGCTGAAGTGCACAGAGCTGCTGGGATCAAGATGACTCAGGAAAGAACGTAACTTGATTCAGAAATATACCTAGAGCCATGTTAAATCTGTGCCTGTAATTACAGCACATACACTGTTGTGAATAGTGAGGATATAAAAACATCTTTGAGCTTCTCTCTGTGTATTAACTTCTCAAGAATTTAATATACATTCAATAACCTAATGGGTAAGGTGGACTCGTCTACACCACACTTGTGATGGTTTTGGTTATTTATACCTAGAGACCATATAGTGCAACTCAGTATCATATGTAACTATGTCTAATACTACTAGTGACAGAGATCCATCAAAGAAAAATGTATTTACAGCTATAGTGAATCCACATGTGTTTTGACATCCAATTATGTTTATGTACAGATACCTTTTTCCTAAATAGAGAAGGCTTTAAATAGGAAAGTGTCCCTTTTTCCCTCACCTTCCCCATCATTCTCACAAGACTTTTCTAAGGACCATGTTCCTTGATATATCCCTTGACAACTTGCTTTTTATCTCTCCGTGGGTGTTTCTTGCACATAACTCTTGTAAATACAAAATTCAGTGTACTCCTTCATCTTGCTTCTGAATGCATATTTTCAGTGTTAATGGTAATAGCTTGTGATGTGAGTGTTCAGCACAAGACCAGTATTATCTCAGGATTTTAATTCTATGAATAATTCACTGTTAATTTTCAATTGTTTCATATCTTTACCAAACTCAGAAGTAATTTTACGTGCCCACCAGTTTCAATGAGAATTACTCAACCCACTATACCACTGTATAGGTTCATGTCCTGATATAGATTAAAATGGTACTCTGAACAATGTCTCCCAAATGAAATGTCTTAACAAATACTAATGGTAACATTCAACTAAGCAGCTGTTAGAAAATGTTAGTGTTAGAGCTTTTTACAAATTACCAGAGCCAAATAACTATGCTTTTGTTCAAACAGTAGTAAACAAGTTCTAGAGATTATCACTGCCCATTTTAAAAAAGTATAACAAAATAACATTTCCTTTTGGGATTTATTTATTTATTTATTTATTGTTTGTTTGTTTGTTTTCTTTTCCTAAAGGACTGAGGCTATTGCTGTGACAAGTTACCCTCAGGCTTTCTGTTCCTTCCAAACCACAAAGCATTAGCACAAATTCTTAATATGAAAGGGAATAAATTCAGAAGCAGTACTTCAGGCTTCTTTTCAGCATGCCTTTCCCCAAGCCCTGTGTCTGTTGCAGGACTGACAGGCAAGTCAGCTTTCACTGACATTTGAAAGTCTTTGAAATATTTGCAAGTCTTTTGGACATTTGGAAGTCTTTGACTTCCCTGTGTACATCCATAGCCACAAGTTCTGGTCCTGCAAAGAACATAAAAGCTGGTTTATTGGCTACTTCTTTCGTCCTGAAGTTCTCAGCAATGTACAAATCTGCAGTGGTCATCTGTCAGCCAGATTGGTTAGGTTTTAATACTTCATTCTGCTGAAAGCTTTATTTTATTTTATTTTATTTTATTTTTTATTTTGTTTTATTTTATTTTATTTTATTTTATTTTATTTTATTTTATTTTATTTT
>CM021769.1:11664756-11738799 GCA_011076525.1 Nettapus auritus | reverse complement strand
CCCAAAAAAAAAAAAAAAAAAAAAAAAAGGAAAGTTTTAGGGCTTAGGCCTTCACGGATGAATGGAAATAAATTTAGTCTGAGAAAATTTTATAAAAAATGTATACTAAGGAAGATCCACGACTTTATTCTTCAGCAAATACATTCATATATGTATTTAATTTTGTCTTGAATTTTTTTCCTTTTTTGTTAGCACAAAAGAGTAGCAAATTTCTAGAAGCCATGCTAATTATTTGCAGGACTAATACCATTCTATTTCCTGGCCTCAAGCTTTTCTGTCATTCAGCTAATTGAACTGATAATTCTATACGATGTTTGAGCGATGCTGGATAGTTTAAACGGCTCTGATAATTTTCAGCTAATACTAACTCTAAAGCTAAATAAAATTCCAATTTTCACCCCTGTGGAGAGAATAAAAAGTTACTTCTTGTATGCAGACTACCTGAAATATGCGTGCTCTCTGGCTTTCTGATAATTTGTCGAAGTTTGATTTGCTTATAGGACTTTGAAAAATCTGAAGTTCAGGTGTAATCCATAGATTGCTGAGCCAGGATTGAGACTGAGAGGAGAAGAGTGAAATGAGGACCACAGGACAGAAAAAGTACAAGGCTATGAAAGAGAGTTTGGAGAATAGAGAGAACAGGAAATCAGCAGGGAGAATGGAGGCTTTTAAGAGCACACTTCAATCAAGTGCATGGAAATGAACTGGGAATCATCATTTTTCTGCTGTCACAAATATCCATGAAAAATGCTAGTAAAGTGTCCATTCCTCTCTAGAGCTGGTTCATGCTGAGAATGACAACCTGAGATTGCTATCTATTATTCCATTAGCTAAAATGACTGCAATCTCCTGAGCGCAACTGAAGGTTTGAGCCCTTCTGTTGAATCACACCAGTGTCAGTACAGATGATGGCAACTTCAGCTCTGGCTTTTAAAAGCCAGGGAGTGACACTGAAAAAAAATGAACATAAAGTGAGCGACACTGCTGAAGCTGGAAAATACACACACACACACACACACACTTGTTAGGAACTCCAGTGTGGAAGTATCTTGAATATCTTCAATTTGGTACCACTTCTGTGAATCTGAAACTCCAGAGGAAGCAGGGTAGGCTGGCCAAGGTGAGCAGAGGATAGACATTGCTCAGTTCAGGAGCAAATGTTCAATACTATAGTTATTTCTCTGCTGTTCAGTGCAGGAACAGAGTTTTTCTGGGAGCCAGGTGTCCCTGCCCTCTGTCCCCAGCACAGGCAGACCAGCTGGGTGGGGGAGCCTGTGCTTGCTTTGTAATGGCTTAGGTTTGCATAGGTGTTCTTAAAATTTTTGTACTTTATTCTTCAACAGTGATAAGTATTAATGTACTTTTTATTACACAAAAAGAGATTCTGCCAAAACCATTCGGTTCACCCATAGTGAAATGCTGACAGGTAAATTCAAGAACAAGCATCCTATTTAATTCAACTACAATAGGATGTCTTTCTTCATATTTTCTGAATTTTCTCTCTCTCTCTTTTTTTTTTTTTTTTTTTTTTTTTTTTAGAAAAGATAAATTAATGTATTTTAGATATTGATCTTCTTAATGTGTCTGGAACTTGGAACACCTATCAGTCACTCAAATATTTGTCTAGAAAAATGCAAGACATAGTCCAAAGCACATTGTTGAAGGTTCAAAACACATTGTTGAAAGTTCTAGGCATGGAAAATTAAATCACGCATTTAATTGAACCTTTCTGTAGATGTAAACACAAAACATGGGATTAGTCAGAAACAAACATACTTCTTTGACACACTGCCCCAGAATGGTGAAAGATTTGCTGCTCAGAATGGTTCACTGGATGTAGTTATCTTCGCTCACCATTTTCTGCAGGCATTTAAGAGAATGACAGATTTAGAGCATGACTAATAAAAGAGCTAATAAAAATGGTTCTTGATTATAGTACAAATCATCATCATTAAATAGGTTAGCACTATATTCTGAATAATTTATCAGAAGTTTTTCTCTGCATAAACAAGGTATTGGGAAAACAAATATCATTGCTTCACCAGTCAGACACATTATTCAGTTTATATTATTATTCTCATCCTAGACAGTCTAGGCTGTTCTTACCAGCTTTTGCAGTCGGACAGCCCAGATACCAGTACACAATCAATTTATTGGATTCCGACATATGACTTTTTAGTACCACATATTTTGAGCAGATATTGGTTAATTTATGTGTCTAGCTTCCTATCCTCCATTGAGTTTTCCATTAAGCCACCCACAATTTGGTGTTTATTTTCATGCTGGAAGATTTCACCAGAAGTATTCATGAAATGTATTGACTTCATATCATTTTTTCTCTCACACAACAAAAATATGTTATAGACCTGATGTGCTGTGGTCTACTTTTTGGATACATAGAAGCTTCAGTCCCAAAGTCTTAGGGTTTCACTGAAATTCAGAGCTGGATATTCATTTTGGGTGAAAAATTCACTGCATTCATTTTCAGAACATGGAAATCAGGCAGGCAGGTTTTTTTAGACTTAATTAATCATCTGACTGTGGAGTTTTAATCTATATTTCAAGATGATACAAACAAAAAAGGCTCATGGTAAAAATGTAAATGTAGCAGCAAACCCTTCAGCACAGCATAATCATGAATCACACTAACTTGAACAGAATCTATAATTCATATTGTAGGTGATCATCATTCATTATGTATTTTCATTTTTTAAAATGCCTTACTGTATACTTCAGGGTTTGTCAGCACTTATATATTATAAACAACATCTCTGAGGGCTTGCTAATTATTTCCAGAGGCATCACCAAAAAAAGATGGTAGCAGAACTCCTTAAAGAGAACTAAAGTGGTGGTTGTTTACCCACTCTCCAATTGATAGTGGAAACATCACACATTTAAAGTTGAGATGTTTCTGTCTATGCATCCTCTGTGTGCAGTTTTCACAGATGATAAAATCACATTCTCATTTACAGTTGTGTAAGCTGAGAGTAATTTCAGTTAGGGACTTGTAATGGCACTTTTGTGAAACTATTTGTGCAGCCAAGCAAATTGCTTTTCTGTTATGATATCTTTTCTAATTAAAGCAAAATCTTGATTCATTTATACAAAAAACTCATGCACAAACAGTGTTAGATGAGCAAAGAAATACAGAAGAGCAATGAATAGGGTAAATTCTGGACATCTGTTTTAACAGAAACCCCAAACTCTGAATTCTCCATTGATTTTGTAAGGTATTCCATATCTAGGCTGAAGTACCCCATCTCTACCTTGATTCAGATCATTTCAGGGGCATCATATCACATTAAATCTAATATTACTCATCTGTATCAAAAGTCTATACATTAGCTTTGCATTCATGTGTGGGTATCTGCAGCACAAGGGGCTTAAGCTGTGTATTTATGCTAACTGCATGGCCATAATCTCCCCACACAACTGAAGATTTTGACTTCTGCAAACACTTACAACAGCCCTGTTGAAATAAATTATAAGAAGAAAAAAATGCATTTAGTATATGGAAATATAAGAAAAAAAATTGCAGTTTGGCCCATTTGAAAATGGCCTATTTGAAAAATCTACATCAGAACAGCATCTGTGATTGATTTAAGCTTGAAGCTGGGGTAAAAACAAAGACTTAAAATAGCAAAAAGTTCCCAGGGTGCAGAAATTATAATGCTAATAGACCTAACTGGAACAAAGGATATTAGCTCAAGAGCAATTTGGAAATAGGTGTTCTGCCTGGCCATAGTAATTAAGGTAATGATGACACATCTGTTCAAAATAACTTTAAAATGTTTTACCCTCACCAGGAGGAATTGATCACTGCTAGATTTTTGCAGATGTGCAAAGTCAAAAATAATTTTAGGGACCTGGTCCAAAGCCCATGTCTCTCTATGGATCTTGCCCATAACTCTTTTCTCTATTTGTATTTCTACCTTATTTATTACCTAAGGACAGCTGTGTTTTAAGCTTAGCTAAATACTGGGGAATAATGAGAGCAAAAAGGGTCTTGAGAGCAAAAAGGGTCTGTGAGCACAGCAGGGAAGGTGAGGAAGAGGGTGCTAGGATCCTCTGTCATCTGGTGGCAGGGGGGAACATAACACTTTGGATAGAGGGACAGCTTACACTCACTCTTTCAAAGAGAACTCTCTGGGCACTGAAGGTGGCCAAGACAGATAGACAGATAAACAGTTAGGTACAGGATGGTTTCTTTCTAACTGTCCATATATGTGTATAGTTCTACTTTTAAGGAAAGTGTTTACATCTGCTGTGCAAATAGTTCACATATTTTACTGCATAATTTCAGTTAAGGTGATGTACCCGGGGGAATACAGTCTCCCAGTCAAAAGTTCTAACTAGTACCAAAGCATAATATTAGTTAATGATATTAGTTAAAGATTCGAAAATCATGATATGGGAAAAAAAAAAAAAAAAAAAAAAAAAAAAAAAAAAAAAAAAAACAGCTTGAAAGAGAAGCTCTTTTCTATGGACTATTTCAACTGAAACAAAATCACACTTTGTGAAATAAATTCTTTTGTGGGGTGAGGTGAAATTATCAATGAGCCCCAGGTGTCAGGATTCAGTGAACAGCTGTAATGGTGTCCTACTAATTCACCTTGCAAAAGCTATCTTAAGCAGCCTCAGAAGCAGCCTCCACTTCCTTATACACTTGCTTGGTCACAGCGAGTAGAATATGTGTATGTGGTGCCTCTCAAAATTATCAGCCCTTTCTAGTTGTAAGATGCAATTTTTAATTCTTTATAACTTTGTTAGATGTAACCCAGCTGTACTAAATCTTCTGCATGCAGGACAAATCCAGAGAAATGTAGATGGGGATTAGTAGGAAGAGATTGTTGCAGTAGAGGAGGATAGCTGCATCTTGAGTTACACAAGAGCTTGAAGGAGAAAGGCAGAAGGAGGAAGTCATCTTGTGAGGTAACCCTGGAATTGCTGAGGTATCAAGGAAATCCTGAGGATGAAGGGAGGGAAATGAGGTCAACAATGGTGCTAGGTTGTTAGTGACAAAGCAAAAGAGGTCTAGCTAAGGGGTACCTGCATGTCTACCCGGCTGCTAGGCCGTCTACCCAGCTGATTACAAGGCATTTCAAGTCTTACACAGTCTGTCATGATAGAGAATAGGTCCTTTAGTAAAGCATAGTCTTTATCCCTACCTGGCATAGCACAACCGCTATCAGTTGCTGCTGTTGGTCAAAAGTATGAGACAAATTGTAGGAATACTTCAAAGTGTTGTCTAATGTAAAATTATTTCTTATTAGCAAGTGCAACTATCTTGACCTCAATACAGAGGCTTATAGTTAAAGGCATATAAACAGTGTGCACTGCCTAGCTTAATGTTTACGTACTACTGATTTTAGTGCAATATATTTATCCATTTAGTCTTTCAAACTGAGCTCAGAACTTAATCATCGTATGTTCTTAGTCTTGCTATAGAACATAGCTTTCTTGGGAATAATTGTCCAAAATAGCCATTTTCAATAAATTTTAAGGGTTTTAACAGGAACAGCTCAGTGCCTTGCTGCAGATTGACTTAGACTCTCAGGATCTGAACAGAATATTAATTTGGTCTTGAACATCAAAACACGGAAAAGGACAATGCATTCCAATTACTTGGTTCTCTTATTTTCTTATTTTATTCCCATAGCTCGTAGATTATTATTTATTTATTTTTTGCCTGCCTGTTAAAATAACAGACTCTTGGCTCCTCCATCTGGTTACTAATTACACGTAGTGAAATGGTTTGCTAAGTGCTAATCGTAAGGTAAAATGTACTCTGTTTTTTTTAATTATTATTATTTTTCTCTTTTTTTATTTTTTATTTTTTAATTTTTATTTATATTTGTCCTATATTTAAGAGAGAGATGTGGTATTCTAACACATTTTATATGGCTTTCACAAAAAAATAAAAAATAAATGTATTTTGAAACAGCGAATTTCTCTGACTGTATATCTATCATTCAGGAAATATTCCGTTTTTATTCAAAACAATATCAACTCAAGATGCACTAATTTTTGAGAACTTAATAAAGAAAGTGGGAAAAGCTGATGCTATTAGCTCGTGAAGACATTCAAAACCATCCTATATGATCATAAACCAGCGCCTCCAAAGAGCTCTCTTGATAGATTAATATGGATGTTATGATGCTTAAGGTAACACTATGCATTTTCAGTTAACCACCTTTGGAAGACTTCTTGCTAACAAGAAACACAATTTTTTTTTTTTTACTTCATGTTTAAGTATTATTGGAGGTGTAAATACAGACTATCAGAAATAGAAGAATATTCATGTTTAGGCCACATAACGCATTTTTACATGTTCATGTGGTTCTGCCACCTCCCCTTTAGAAGACAAGTTTGTGGTCACACCTTCTTTAGCAGGCTGTTCTCCAGTCGACTCTCCTTTTCTCTTTGTGTGTGATTTCTGCTGGTTTATCAAATCTCTTGGACCTTATTTCTCAACACGCAGGTGCAGACTTGCAGTAAACATTCCAGCTGCATGTACTTTATCATAATTTACTGTACTAGACAACAACTTTGCCAGGAGAGAAAAAAAATAAATTATGACAACTTAAAAACAAACAGAACAACAACAACAAAAACATACAAAAGCATGGGCTTATAAAATATTGCAAAATGTGTGGAAACAATTCCATAAGTCCTTGAAGGACAGGTTATGAATATCCTGTCCTTAGCTGTTTTATTGCATGCGGAGTGTTGATTTAATATTCTATATTACATAATTAAAACTTGCATATTCATTGATGGTTATTTGCCTGCAAAAATCACCATTGCAACAGTAAAAATAATAATTACAGTTAAGAATTCTGGAATGTAAGCTTCACTTTCCTAGAAATAAAGTGAAAAACTGAAATGTTCTTCCACCAGTACGCAAGTGTGAAAGTAGGGCATATCAGTCTAGGATAGATTGATATGCCCTACTTTATAGAGATATTGTCATCTAAGATGTTATAATAGCTACCTGGCTCTGTGGACCTCCAAAGCTTTTTGTCACTGTGCAATTGGTGAAACCGTTGAACTGCAGAGTGACAAGGATGAGGGAAATTGCTCATCCTGACCCAGATTGAAACATCTGTGCTATTGAGGCTGAAAAGTCAGTGTCAGTTATCTTGAATCAGCATGGGAGCTATGACAGTATTTCACAGTGAAATCCATTTGGTAGGGGGGAGTGATGTGTACACCTGATGCTGGAATAGAACTTTTCCTTTTTGTGGAGCCTGGAATGTGTACGTTTCTTACAAAACTGAAGACGAATGTAGATTTAAATGGGGGGATATGTTGAAAAATGTTGCAGAAGAACACATGCTATAACTTACTCACCTGACCTATCACCTTCTGACTTTCAATACATCATAATAAATGTTGCTATTTGGTTTTATATGAAAGAATTAAAATCTTCAGATATTAAAAATATTGAATAATATGGTGGGTGGTAAATCTTATGTTTTAGGATCACATACTTAGTAATAACTAGTTGTGGTGAGCTATCTGCTGACAGGCTGATGTTTCATAGAGCAAGTTCTAGTGGATTTAATTATACCCTCTGAATGGTTTTGTTCTCAAATTTGACTTGCTGGGCATGTATAGTTTTAACCTAGACAGTTCAATTTTCACAGCCTTTCTTAGGGATCTGGGATGAAGTACAAACCAGGTTATTAAACCAAGGAAGCTCATGATGAATGTAGTAAATGAAAGAGGCATTGGTCTGGAAATACAGAATTATCAGTGTTTAAGAAAACAAAGCTTTTGCACATCTTTTAA
The DNA here is from genome assembly GCA_011076525.1 of Nettapus auritus. Lineage (NCBI taxonomy): Eukaryota > Metazoa > Chordata > Aves > Anseriformes > Anatidae > Nettapus > Nettapus auritus. The sequence goes on along the minus strand of CM021769.1, from coordinate 11,731,005 downwards.
AAGCACCTAAGGAGAGAACATGACATGAAGGGTCTAAGCCTAGATACTGTACCTACTATCTCCAGGGAAACATATATTTAATTATTGCCTTTTTTTTTTTTTTTTTGAGGGCTGGCTAGGAAATGTGTGTGGCACACACAACAACATTGTACATACTGAGCACCAGACGGTGACCAGAATGCTCTATGGGTTTTTCTGTCCCGGGAGCCATGTCCTGGACCCACTTCATGGTCTTTTCTCTCATGCACAGCTGCTGCACTTATTCAAGCAACTGTGCAATAAAGCTTTTTAATGTAGGTAAATAACACCCTTATTTTTATTCATGCCCAAAGGAAGCTTCTGTTAACAGTAGTTCCTTGTAATAGTGACTGTTTAACTCCCTTTGGGAGCCTGTGGCCTTAGTGCATGCTTTTTGAATAGACCGTCAGTACTATACGGTTTCTTTCAATAATGTTCTTAAACCACCTGGTCTTGCAAGTGTTCTTTCTTCCTTTATTTGGAAATTATCTGTTCAGTAAACTGTACCTTAACCTGTGCTTTTAGACCATTTTTTTCAGTCCTATGTTCCTATAGTCCTATATGTTCATGTTAATTTGCTGAAAACATATCTAAAATTCTATCCATTGGAATCAGTGTTTAAAATGGATTTTTTGAGAGAAAAAGATAAACTTATCTCAAATGTATTATGTTTCTGGTCAGAGACACTCCAAGGGTTTGTTTGGGAGATCTGCCTTATGTTTCATTCTGCTTGTGTTGGTGTTTTTTGTTGTTGTTTGTTTGTTTGTTTTATCTCCCCACTCCCCTCTCTTTACTGTTTCTGGACTACACCAACAGCTCCACCTCCAGCTGCCTGTCTCCTGCATTTGATGTGAGTTCACTAACCTCATCAGTGCTGTGCGAAGTTCCTATTGTTTTACTCACACAACAAATACTTTGTGTATATGGTTTTCTTTCTCACTGAGCATAACATCTAAATTATAGAAATCATTTTATCCCTGAAGAAAATGATCATGAAACAATGTTACAGTACCATAAAAGGAGTTGTAACTTTATTATGTTTTATACCTAAATAACACAAGAAAGGTGTGATCCATGGAAGACAGAAAAAATCCCTACCTGGTCTCTAGCCTTAAAGTTAATTGAGATTTTCTGTCTAGCCCTGGAATATATTGTTTTCTTGAGCACCTCTTCTGTGTATGTTTTTTTTTTTTTTTTTGTTTTTTTTTTTTTTTTATTTTGCTCATTTTTGCATTCCTCTTTGACAATGGGATTCAAAGAAATGTTTATTGTTTTACAATTTGTCCTACCCAGATATGATGTTTTTCCCTATCCATTTTAAAGCTCAGCTGAGAGATTTGATTTTTAATAGTTATCATACCCAATTAAGTAGTTGTTAGCATGTTACTGGAGGTGCTGTCCAAGTGAATGGATGATGGAATAGCAGGCAATTTATTTAACGCATTATCTTATCTTAACATTGAGTCTACAGACATAAGTAGGTATAAAACACAACATTCAAAACAGAAAACAAAGGGAAATATTTACCACGATCTGAACATATATAAATAAATATCAGTGTAAAGTAGAATGATTTCGCATTGATTTTAATTACTGAATATGATGAAATCACACTTAATGTAGTCTTTGACTTCCTCTATTTTTCTTTTCTAATATTTAAATATTAAGCCACCCAATTTATTGTTAAAAATTTGAAGTAACAATTTAAAGTTCATAGTCTTTATGTATATATTCTCTGTAATATTAGTTAACTATCTGGGGATTTTACATTGTAATCTGAAAATAATTTTTTGAGTTCTTTGTGGAGAAATAATTATTTAGAAATTATATCTCTCTGCTGTTTCTATGGAAACATTTTCACCTTATGCTAATGAAATACAAATGATGAGGAAAATGAGTCTTTTTGCACGGAGTGTTAGAATATATATATATATTTCAGACTGGAAAAGTTTAATGTAGATGCAGTACAGCTGTCAGTACAGCTTCAGAAATGGGTTAGGTTCATCCTATTCAATGTTGAATTCCAGAAGCTGGAGTGCTTGTCATTAGGGTAAAACCATCTTGCTGTGAACTGGCAGTGATGTGTCAAAATCCTTTATTTTAATTTGAGTCTGGGCATCTGGGCTCAGCAAGAATTCTGTTTCCTGCTTCATTTTTTTTTCCTTTTGTTGTTGTTGTTGTTGTTGTTTTTGATTTTTTCCCCTTGGCCTATCTGACACAATGTATAGTTAGCATTCACCTACTGTGATAATTTTATTCTTTCCAGACCTGGGGAGTAGGAGGTGAAAGTTGATATCACTAGTATGGCAATCAATACATTGGTTTTATTCATAGTTCTACCATGGAGGTGAAGCTCTAATCAATTTCCTTGCAATGGGTAGCAAACTTCTGGCTTCTGTGACAATTGCACCAGCTCTTCCAGTGCTTCCAGGTCTTCACTGGAATAGACCCACTGAAATAGGTTGCTTGGCAAGCAGTCAGGTGAAGAGCTGAACTAGCTATATCTGAGTGGTCTTCATTCACTGCAGTGAATAAAGCCCATGTTGTCTTCATGTATGCTCCAGAGCAGAAGCTACTGTTTGGGTACTGAATCTCTAGGTCTGATCTGGGGGGAGGGAAGGAGACAAGGAGGACAGGTGTGATTCATCACCATAGGGCACAGGCTGCCCCAGGCAGTCATGGCTGTAAAGGTTGTTCTGTTGAAAATATTTGCAGCCCAGTGGTCCCAAGTGTCCTCTCAGATTACTTTGGAAGCTTTTTGGAAAATGCTTTAATTCTGATAGCAGGTGTGATTTGTTGTTGGGTTTTTGTGTTGGTAATGGTTTGGGGTCTTTTTGTTTGTTTGTTTTTAGGTTAGGTCATTCTTCTGTGGGAAGGTCAGGAAAAAAGGAAAACTTCAGTTTAAAAGTATTTTCATTTGGCAAGTTCTTCCTCTCTTCACAAGAAGAAAACAAAAATATCAAGGAATTTTATTTTTAAAATCTATTTTTGTAAGGCAAAAAATGAAAAATTCTGACTTTTTTTTCAGACTTCTTGGTCAGCAGTTTCACTTGAGTTGCATTATTTCCACAAGAAATTTTATATATTTTTTCATGCTTTGTCACCTTAATTTTTCATTTCAAAGTCTTCCCAAATTCACTTGAAATTGCAGAAGATGAATATTGCTGGGTAAAGGCCATACACTGGTATTGTAAAAAGCACAAGTAGGATCCTGTGTGCATTTTCAATAATATAAAGGGCCAATCAGAGCAGAGATTTTTTTTTTTTTTCTAACTATGGACAAAACACATATACATAAACTTTTATGAATTTATTTTTAAAACAGAAATATCTAAATCCTTCTTTGCATGTCATATCACTTCAGTGTATGCAAAAACATAAATGGATAGGCAGACGTGCCCTTCTCTTTTAATTAAAGTATTTAGCAGGTCAAACTAAATTTACTGCATTATATTTCTTCAGGTACAATATTTCAATGTATAAGCTATCAAGAGAAAAACATGAAGGTATGTATAGTAAGCTTTACTGTAACTAGTTGTACAACAATGCACACAGTGAGCACTGTGCGTGTAGCTGTGAGCGGTATGTATGCTTGGAAAATACATCTTCATATGTTAGTTACCTGTAAGATTAATTTTGGAGAATCATATTCTCATTCTATTTGTCTTCAGGTAACTTTGAAATCACTCAACAACCCTTTTTCTTTAAAAGCAAGCCAGGTAACAGTTATATCTACCTCATTCGGCTGACTCATTAGGAAGTTTGTAGCTCTGAATTGTAGGATGTTTAACGTGTAGAACAGTAGCTTCTAGAAGAGCAACAATAAAATGGGTCCATATGAAATTTAAGAAGATATTCCTACCTGATGCTTCTCACAGGCATGCCAGGAATGTTAGAACTACTACATAAATAATTTTGTATGCAGGAAATGCTCTTTGAGTGGATTCTATATGGAAATAAACCATAACTAGAGTAAGAATTTACTCAGACTCTTTTAGCATAGATATTGCTTATGTGAGTGGTGGTAACAGACTCAGCCCTTTGTGGCTGCATAGGTGAGAGGCAGATAAAATCACTAGCTCATTTAATTGCATTGCTGAATTGGACTGTTCCCCTTGTTTTGAAAATGGAGAAGGAAATGTGCCAAAAAAATGTGAAACAGTTATCAGTAGCCTCAGAAAGTTGTCTTTGCTGGTAATTGTATTCAACCAGAAAGTTGCTGCCAGTTCAGCCTCCTGCTGCCAACCACAGCCAGCTGTACTAAGGAGTTCTTCAGCTGATACTAGTCAGATAGGAGGTCAAGTTTTTCTTTTTTTTTTTTTTTTCTTTTTTCTTTTTTTTTTTTCTTTTAGGAATGCACAGTTTAGGAAAAAATCAAAGTGGTTATGGATTCAAACTAATGCTGTATCTTTTTTAATTATGGTGTCTTTTTTCAAATTCAGAGTGAGAGCAGCTATTGTCCTTCTCTTGATCTTCTCTAAGGACTGTATTTATATGGCAGGGTATTTAAGCTGAGAGCCTCAAATCACTGGAAAATAGGGTCCAATTATTGCTTGAGGGCTTGGACAGCAGTTCCTGAAAGCAAAGCTCCTGGTACTGTATGTTTTACTCAACTTCTCTTTCTGCCGGTGAGGATCTTTAGTCATGTGCCAGGCTGGAACAGAGCCATGCTGAATTGGTGCTCATTCAGGCAGAGGCTGTTGTCCCTGAAGAGTCTCTTGTGAGGATAGGAATCTGGATTAAAAAAAAAAAAAAAAAAAAAAATCCAATAAATAGTGTGTTACAGCACAATTAGTGACACATGGGGACTCCTGATGACTAGGTAGGTCATAAGGTTGAAACTACCTTGCTTGTGCAGCAGGATCTTTTTTCTTTTGTGAAAGGGGATTGGGAAAAAACATTCATATTCACAGTCACAAATATTTTTCTCTGTCTCTTGTAGCATAACATGAGCTGCTTATTCTGAATCTTTCAGAATTAAAACCTTGCAGTGGTCACTCTGACTTGACGTTGTCTCACAAAGAAGAGAGGGCAGAACTTGATCTGTTTGGGTACCTTAACAGATGTTTCCACTGCATAGTAGTCTCAGAGTAGCATTGCAGGTATTTTCACACCCAAGCCATTCCTTCTCCAAACACATTGTATTAAATCTAGTAAAGTCATGCAGAATTCTGAGTGGCTGGGGAAGCAGTGGGAAAACAGAAGTGGACATGTGTCTCAGCAGCTTGTGCAATGGTTATTTGTGTCAGAATCAGGTTCAGCGGTGTCACAAAAATAATTATGCATTTCACTCAGAAAAGGGAAACAGCAATATATTTATTCATGAAAATAAAGATTGAGCAGGGCCTATCTTAGTGAATGAGAAAGTGATTTAACAAAGTTCTACTGGTAAATGCGGCATTAACAAGAATATTGATGCAAGATAAATTGATTATTTACTGCTTAGGTCAGACTAAAAGCACAGGCGAGACCCTCGTGTCATGAGGTTCAGAATAGAGTCCTTTTTGCTGTCCAAACTCAGAGGAGTCTAGATATGACTGGACCCTATCCCAATCCCAGATTTAACAGTTTATGCCTGAAGAAATATATGCATAAACAGTCCTCTACATCACTTAGCTAAGATTACAAAGCTTCAGCATACTTAACACATCACTTGCAAAGTTTCAACAAGCTAGCTATTAGTCACTGAGTTTCTGTCACAGGTAAGGAATCTCTCGTCCTCAGTGAGTAACCTTGAGAAGAAGCCAAGAACTCTCACCTTTCAGCTCAGGGCTTTATTGAGATTGCTTCCTTGTGCCAACTTTGATCAATAAACTGGTCTCCTTCCTTCATTTCTGCTGCTCTGAGTATCACCACTCCTGTCTCTGCTTGCATGATTGTGTTTACTTGAGTAGAACAAACTCCTGACAGGAACTGACTCCAAAGACTGAACTAGATTTGTTCGTATGTCAAGGGATGGGGACCAGGGTTGGCAAGGAATACCTTGGCTGGGAGTGTCGGTGTGACTGTAGCCAGAATGTGCCTCATTTTTCACTTGGATACAACTATGGTTCATTGAATATGATATTCAGATTTGACCTTTGGCTTTCTTCCATTAGAATTTTAATTGTTTGGCTGGCTAATTACAGACTTCCCAACCTGTGCCCAAGCAAAAGTGTTATAAACTTCTCTTGGCCTGAGGAAGGGTAGTATGCAGTATGGGTTGTACTGTGCTTGTAAAAATCTGATATGGCAAAATATCGGATATGGCTGGCTGCCTTGATATGTAGCTTCCTGCAAAGGCAGGACAGGACAAGGGTTAAAAGGAAGACTTTTCATTAATTATATCTAATTTGCATGGCAGCTTTGCTCAGTCATTCAGTTTCAATCATTTCTACTGCAAGTTGAGTTGTAATAAAGCTAGGCTTTCTCATCAGTAGTGTTTCATGTCCAAAGGTTGAAAGGAAAAACTTTTGGATTAAGTTTCCTAGACCTGGTCCCAAGGAATATGGAGGTGTATATAATACAGGACAAAAGCTGAAGCAGGAAGACTTTGTTCTATTGCTTTACACCAGAAGGAGCCAAAATTTCAAAAGCTCGTATCTGTAATGTTTGGCACAAATAAAATTTCTTGAAATTTTAGGCTACTTGCAACCCACATTATTCTATAAAGGTCACCTGATCTAACCTTCTCCCTGAAGTCATGGGAGATTTATGTACAGCTTATGGTCAAAAATGTGTTCTGGAAATATATGTATTATGCCTTTGGAGTATGTATATATGACTTAGTTTTGAATCTGTGACCTTACCTACTCCTAGTACAAATGTCCTTTTTTATGCGTCTTCTCTCAGCATATCTTTTATCAGTATATGTATATGTGCCTTATGCAATGTATGTATGTATAAATGTGTACTGGTTGGTGATCCTGAAGGATTTACTAATGAGCAATACCTTGGACGGAGAAGAGAGGTGACAGCCAATCACTCATTTGGGTGTCATGTCAAATAGGCCAGCTTAGGATGTCTTCAGAGGTCCAGGATTTTAGCTGAAGATTCTTAAAGTGGAAAAGTTCAGTATTGGAGGAAACTTGGAAGGGGTGATCTGTCGGTCTGGCCCCAGAAAATATGGAAGAATAAATGAAAAATGAGGAGACAACGTAACTTCTATTGACCAAAGGTGTTCAGAGGATGATGCAAGGGGATTTGGAAAAGAGGAGGAGGTACAAATCTAAGTAAGACAGGCAGGCATGTGAGCATGGAGAGAGGGCTCAATCAATTACAAATGATTCAAGGGCTGAGTTTTAAGCTGTTGTGCTTTTTGGTGTTTATGTGCTCTGGTCCCTACTGTTAATGCTTTCTAGTCATGTACTGAGCCTGAACTAATTTATTCTATGTTTTTCCTTATATCTAACATTTCATGACAAAGGCCACACTTTATTGTCAGCATTGTAATACAAGAATTAATAAATATGCAAAACTATCTATTATGGCTCATAGTCATGAGTAATAAGCATCTTATATATCACGCTGTGATGGCTGTTCTTGTTTATCTGTCTTTGGCTGCCATACTGCTGAGATTATTTTCTGTTCTCACTTTGTAATTTTTTATTTTGCCTTGTATTAGACACTTTCCTCTGTAACAACTTCTGTGCCTCTCTTGATCTTAAATACAAGTTACAGTGCTCATTACTTTTAAAATGTTTTGCATAGATACTTTTTATTATTATAATATTATCAAGCATACCTCATGCATTAGTAGAGAATACATCTTTGTGTATTTGGATATTGAATGACATGTTCAGAGCTGGGCAGAAAAAAAAGTGATCAGAAGTGGCTGGTGGTCAACTTGAGGTGATGTAATTTGCCCAAGTATGTTTTTTCTAGCTGATGTCCAGTCATAATCTAGGCCTGTTACTAAAGGGCCTGTTACTGTTTTGAGCTGATCCTTATAAAAGCTAGTAAGAATAACAAGCAACTCTTCCCAGCAAGACTTTGAATGTTTTCCTAGGGATCTTTGGTTGCTTGTGAAGCCTGACTTTCAGGGCTAAAACTCTTAAACTATAAAACTCTTCTTTATAAGCAGCACAAGTTTGTTTTCTCAACAGGATATGGCTTTTGTCCCCATTCCATTTGAAGAAATTTTCCAGAATACATCAGAGGCTGCATAGTTTTCTCAAATACTTTATCAGTCTGTTTTTTTGTCTTAACTGACAATATTTGCAGTGAAGTCTTGAAATCACTCAGGTGATTCTGTATGTGTAATCTGTTATATGGGACTAACTTCAAACAAGAAATTTCTACATTTGGTGCAGTCCTCATCTATATGGTCTGCTACTTAGTTTTTTTATATATATCCTTATTCTAAGCATCAAGCTCAGGAATATCATTACCTTCCCTTTCAAAATGAATTAAGTCAGCAGAAAGTCATCTAGTAAAGCATTTTCTGTGGCTTTTAGGGTGCTATGAAATGGCTGTGCCCTCCTGAGGGTGGTGGGAAAGCCAGGATTTGGGGGTGACTGGTTGTGAGGAGAAGGAATGACACAAACAGGTGGGCCTGAGGAGGCAGCATGGCCTGGCATTCCTCTATTACTTTTTAAATATTATTATTATTTTATGTAACAGAATTGGATGCCAGGAACGTGAATTTTGCCTGAAGGTCTCAGCAGCTTCTGTACGAACTGTTTGAGGCTTATCCTGTTAATGTCTGTTTGGATAACACAATGCCATCGTTAAGAGTGAAGAATTTAAGCCAAACCTCTGGAGGAAGCTTTGAGCCAAAATTCCTGGGGGATGGGGAGGAGAGACGCAGCATGAGGATTCCGAATAGTGCAAAGAGGCCTCAGTAAAAGGGAGTCCTCCTGTGGCCAAACCGTGCCGCTAGTGGGAATGCCGGGCGCTTGGAAGTGCCTTGCCTGGCTAGAGCCGAATTAATTGTGATTTTCCTGTCAATCACTGCAAATTATCACTGACCTTATTGATGACACAAGGGGCAATGGCTTTACCCACAGCAGGGCAAGCAGACAGGTGGACAGATACTAAGGTCTCATGCTGAGAAATAGGAAAAGGCATAAGTGATAAAAAAAAAAATAAAAAAATAAAAAAATAAAAAAATTATATAATACAAAATATTACCTCCATACCAGGCAAACTAGCGTTTAAAAATAAAATCCTAGTATAAACGTTAAAATTTGCGAGTGTGTTGTTAAGCATATAGAAGAGCAGTTAACACAGATTGTAAAAGAAGCCTTGAGGTGCAAATTTATCAGTTTGATGGAGGTTGTTAATAAGTGTCAGCTGATATTTATATATAAAAATTTCAGATATTTGGGTTTCAAAAAGCTTTTGACTGAAGTTCCTCATGAAACACGCTTTTTGAAACAAAAAATTATCATGGAATAAAAGAGAAGGTCCTTTCCTGGCTTAATAACTGGTTTAAGGAGAGGTAGCAGAGGGTTAGAACAAATTTGAAGGGGAGGGAAAGCATCAGTGGAACCCCACAGGAATCCCTGTGGGGATTGTGCTTTTCTGCACGTCTGGTCTTCTGGAAAAAAGATGAAAAGTGAGGTGGCAAAACTTGCTGATGAGTGAAAATTATTCACTCTATTTAAACAGGAATCCAGCTGTGAAAGAGGAATCTTACATCAGCAAGTGACTGGGACAGAGGAAACTTGTTGTTGGTAAAAACCAATTGAGCTTTCAGGGAAGAATAACCCTAAATATACATACATTCCAAATATCTCTAAATTAGTTCATACCGTTAAAGGAAGGAATTTGGGACTAATTGCATCTAGTGCCATGGAAACATCACCCTAGTATTGAATTGTGGTTAAAAAAGCAAAATACAGTGGTAGGAAGTACTAGGAAAGAGGTAAGGAAGTAAGCAGGAAACATGATTATGCCACTATTCAAATCCCCAGCACACCTGCATTTTGAACAATACATGCAACTTTTCAGTTACTCCCACTTAGGCTACAGAGGAAACAAAAAAAGGCAATAGGACAGACAACAAGGCTGATAGGAAGCTTCTGTGTAAGGAGAGACTAATTGTGTTTAAATATTTTGCCTTCAAAGAGTTGATGGAAGGGAGCTATTCTAGATATGATATACTGAATGACATGTAGGATATGGGTAGGGAGTGTTGCTCCCTTTCTCAGCACATGTGGAATAGCAAATAAAACACTCGAACATCAAGGTAAAAAACTAAGGCCAAGAAATATTTTTTCATCCTAACTCCCACTGCTTCTCTGCAGGATGCTGTGGATACCAATAATTTATTTGGGTTCAAAAAAGCTATTACACATGCTGATGGGGGTGGAGGGGAGGGGTGGAACACTGGCTGGTATGTAATGAAGAGATACAGCTGCTGGTTTCCATTTTGGAGGATAAAAAATTTCCACTGCATGCTTGCCTTGTTATTACCTTCTGTCCTATGCAGAGATTGCATATATTTTTGTATTGACTAGTAGAAAATTCAGTGTTTATTCAGTCTATTGAGGTTCGCACATTGCTACTTCACACATTGCTACTAGAACATGGTTTGTACTATTATAGGTCTAACCCCAAATACATTGAAGTCAGTGAAGAGACTCCCTTGACTCAGTGCTTTGTCAGGGGCCTCAGATAAAAATCTCAGTTCAGTTATAAACTTTCTAAAAACTGACAGGCTTCAACAGGGCAGAATTTCAGAGAAGTTGCTAGTTTTTTCTAAAATGTAAGAGGAATGTCTCTATTAAGACAGCTGAGTTTGAACCAGGAGGTTTTTATGGGTTGAGGAATAATAGATTTTCATTTCCTTTCAAATATGCAATGTATTTTGCCAGAAGCTGAGACTGCTGCAGATGAATTCTTCAGGATAGTTTCATGTCTTTCAGAGTCAGTTTAGCATCAAGAATGCTGTTTCAGACATTCTTATTAATTTACACTCCCCCAAACAAATTACAGTCCTGATGGAGCAAAGGTAGAATACCTCTTCTGAACTCTAGTGTCTGCAGATGTATCTTTTTCAGCTGATTTCAGGGGGGCATCTTTTAAATACCAGTGGGACAAACTTTTATGACCTAGAGAATGATTTGCTTTTATTTAAGGCACAAAAGTATGCTATAGATATAGTTTCCTTTGATTCATTCTAATTTTGTTGCTCTCCGTGGTCTTTAAATATGCATGTAAATAAGTAGGGTTCCTAGGGTACTATACCTTGTGTGTTAGCTGGATGAGATGCAGAAGGATACAGGATTATAATAATCTTTTTTAAGACCAGCAGACAGTTTGGAAAGCACAGCTGTGAATGCTGCTTCCTGTCGCATAGAGCTACTATCTCTGTGCTACTATTGAGCACTGGAAACGTTTCAAAGATAGCTTTGTTTTGTACTCAGTAGTAGGAAATGTCTTCAAGTTTTAATCTTGCCTTACACTTAAAGACAGGGAGCTGTGTTTGTGTTGTGAAACAGATCTTTTTGGGACAATTAATCTTAGGTTGTAATTAAGCCTACTTAAAGCCCCTTCTACTATAAATAGTTTATCTGGGCTAGAAGCCACCTTCCATTGTATGGCTGGCAGGAGCAATGTGGGATAATAACACAAAAGAAGGATTATTTACCATGTTCATTGGCTTAAATAATATCTTAAATATTTCAAGTATAAGAGTGGAACTTCATGAAAATGTGATACCATACTTGTACATTTTGTTATGCCTTTGTTATGTAGTTTCTATAGTTATAGAAAAACTTCTAATCAAATTTAGAATACCGCACTGAACTGAATCATCAGTACCTAAGCTCTAGTTATCCCTTCTCTTAGGGAACACAAAGCCTTTATACTCAGAGCTGCTGACAGATTTGTCAAATAGCTTTCGATGCTTTAATATGGTATTCAAGTCTTTTTTTCCTCTTTTCTATAAAATAACTCAAATTACAATAATTACAAAGCATACTTCCTAATGTTAGGTAACTAATTAAACAAACAATGTGGATCAAAAGAAATTCAATAATTATGCATCTAAATATGCATCTAAGTTTTAAAAACCCCATGGTTTAAAATGATGAATTATTCACAACTCAAGATGAAATGGGTAATATTCCAACTTGTGCTTTTGAAGTGTCATCATATTAATTTAGGCCATTTTAGGCACATCAATAGTCTTTTCATCTCTAGAGATCTCTGCAAGACAGCGGGTTAGTGTCACTAAATTTCTGTTGGCATAGAATCAAGAAATAAGTATGATAAAACTTAAGTTTTTTTTACTATTGTGCTTCTATTATTAATCAGGAATCCTAAAGGAGCAGTGAATTATATGATCTTTCTTTTCTTTTCCATATTTTGTGGCTTCTGTGTTTTTTCTCCCCTCCAGTTATTTTATTTATGCATGTTTGTTAGATGAATTTTTTTAATTAGCTATGCTTATCCTCAGATATGCATTTCAAACTTTTCTCCCTTGCCCGTACTCTATAGAACTCCAGACAGGCAGTTTAAAATAATGCTGTTAGAAAATGTATAATTCAACATCTGGGTCCAAAGTGAAAACTGAACACTTAGAAAAACAATCTAGAGAAATCAGCTCCAGTTGCAAGTTCTTCATTCTGTCCCATATTTTTTAAAGAAAAAAAAAAAAAAAAAAGAAAAAAAAAATCTACAGCTACAGATTTGTAGCTACATACAAACTTTGATTGTCCTCTCTTCAAGAATGATGTACACTTTTACTCAAAACACCTAAAAAAGACACCATTCATAGATTTGTTAAACTAGTCTCTTACTAAGCAAGTTGAGAAGTATCAATGTGAATTTATTAAAAATGCTTTACAAATTCCTTTACTTTCCAATATCCATGAATGAATGACCTGTGGGATTGCTAAATTTCAAAATGCAGCAGGACACTGAGGTTAATGTAGGCATGTGAATGAGCAGAGTAAGATGGGAGCTATGAGGTTTGTGATACGCCACCACTTCCCAGCTCCTCTGTTCCAAGGAACCTTAGCTTATCAGAACCCCTCCACAAGCCCCTGTGAAGGAGTCACGGTCTCTGTCCTTCTGCCCAGATGTACACCAAATGTACACCAAATGTACCAGTGTTTGAACCAGATGTACACCAAAATTCATTCTTTTTTTTTTTTTTTTTTTTTTTTTTTTTAATTCCTACTCAGAGCTCTTCTTTCAAAGTTAGCCTTCTTCAGATCCCTCTCCTTGGAGCCTCTACCCCTACACTAGCATCTTTTTCTTACACACACTCACCTAGACATCTTTAAGCTTTGAGTTTTTGCATATTAACAATACCAAATACTGGAGTTTCTAAAAGGCAGATAGATAATGATTTACAATTGTGCTAGGTTGGAAAAAGATAGAGGAAGACAGCTGTCTGACATTCCTATCTCTGCCTTTCACCCCATTATGATCCCTGGGTTCTTCATCACTTTTTTTTTTTTTTTTTTTACAAGAACCCAATATACTTTAATGATTAATAGCTCATCCACAGACATTGGCAATATGATATGCTAATGATATGATATGGCAATATGCTAATGAACTTCACACAAAGAAATGTCAAATAGGTATGGCCATCCACAGAAAGTTGAGTACATTGAGCTCAGCTTCTCTTTTCAATAAAAAGTATAGTCAGTCATCTCCATCAACAGTAAAAATTAGGTAAAAGCTTCAGAACTGCTCACACCAAATGCACTGTGTATATATATATTAAAAAAAAAATAAAAAATCAGATGTCTTCTGTGTCTTGTTAAAACGAAACAATGCCTTTCCTTCAAACTCTTCATGAACGTTTCAATATCAGGATTAAATGTTCACACTAATAGAGTATCTTAATAATTCTGTACAGGAAATAGTGTTCTTGAGTGCATCCTTTTGCTTATCCTGAATATTTCTGAACCCAGACAATTTAATTCTATCTGAAATGTATACATTTTCTCCCTAGGGTTCTAGCAGACCAAGTTATATTTCCACCATAGAGGTCTTACCACCAGAAACTGTGATTGACCTCTCAAGAAGATAAGTTTGGTGAAGGTGTCTTGCAAGCCCTCTCACTTTCACGTTAAGAACAAAGGATGGCCCCACGAAGGAGAAACACCTTTGACTCACTTTCCAGAGGCATAGACATATGAAATAACTTTAAGGATAGAGGATAAGTAGTAAATGCTAAAGTTTGCTAAGTACTGAAGCTCCTTTGTACAAAGTATGTGCTTTGACAGGAGACCCTTCCCAACAGGAGCCTAGTAAAAAGCGTACACCTTCTTGTGTGCCTCAGATTTGCCAGCTGCTGACAAAGCTCGAAAAGAGACACAGTGCCCCTTTTTTATTTAGTGTGAAATGGGTGGAAGCTAGGTTACCTGGCCATCAAATTGAAGCTCACTAGTTCTTTCTTTCCCTGATGAGTTCAATCTTAACTTCAATTGTGTTGTGTTAATTACTTCTACTATACACATGCTTGTCTGAAGAAACGTACCAAATGTCCTGAACACTTTGCAAATAACTTCAGCTTCAAAGATGATCCCCACAGCTTTGAAGAGAAAAAGGCACTTTTTTCTTCTTAAGTGTATGGAAATTACAGCACATGAACTCCCATCTGTCTGGACAGAAGGGATTTGGATTTTGGTCTGCAAACCTGCATGGCATGGGCCTGTCCCTGCTGAATGGTACTGCATCTGTGGTCTTTGGGGGATGTAAGCATATATGTAGGCTACACAGTCACAATAAATTATTTGCTGGAGTTGTTGTTATGCCACTTTATACCAGACTCCCTTGGACAGTCAAGTTATAAAAGCTTTTGTCAAATATTCCAATTCCTGTGTAGGCACATAGAGTTCAGTGTTACATGGATCTGTCGGTTTTCTACAGATTGGACTCATCCATTGTTCTGTGCCAAATTATCTCAAAATGCAGCTACTTCCTTATGAGGGATGATTCATTTTATGAATTGAATAGTTTATAACTACATGTGTATTTGTCTACCAGCCAGTTAACAAAATAAAACAAATCTATTAAAAAACAATTGCAGGCTTTACTCCTCACATTAGAGATGTTCTGAGGGTTTTACGTACCAAAGAATAAGGATGCAAATCTCTGCTCTGACAATCTGAATTTTTTATAGGGGACAGGTGCTTTTCCTGCTATATGAAATTCTCAGACAAAAATTTAAAATATACAGCTGTTATGGTTTGGTGCAAATAATGACTCAAAAGGTAACAGATCTTTGGAAGACAAAAGCGTCTTTCTCTGACCACTGCTTTTCTTATGCAAAACAGACACATCTTAATGTATATAATAAATGACTTATCATGGATATTTACAAATGGAATCATGGGTTTTCGGGGGGCCGGCCCCCCGCGCCCAGGAAGGTGTTTTCAAACAAAAAACACTCTATTTTGCATGTCTCTAAATAAAATGAAGTATCTTTCCACTCACCTTTACTTAGGATGCTATTCTCATTTGAAGTCATGTCAGCAATGTGAATATTATAGGTATGCAAACTTACAGCATACGCTTTTCCTTTATATTTTGATGCACTGCTTTTTCTAATAAAATAGTCGTTACTAATTTGCCGCAAAGTGCATTTGTCAATCATTACTTTCTTGTCTGTTTGGACACGGACATATCAGGACATGGTTCAGCAGAACTCAAAAGCTATTTTAGACTTAAAAATAATATTTTGTGTCCTTATGGCAGTTTCTACCTGATAAGACAAAGTAAATTTAAAATGTGTATGGTTTCAGGCTCCAAAGCTGCTTCTATATGATGTCTCAATCACTGTTCTCATATGGAAAATATTGAATTGCTTTCCTGAGGTATGAGAGAAAATTTGAAACAGCTAGGAAGGACTGTAGATGATGACTCTTGACTCACCTAACTTGTGGGGTACAATCAACATGTCTTTCATTTCCTTCTTTTTTTTTCTTCTTTTTTGGTTACCATATATGAGGTATTTCTAGCACAGAATTTATTTGCATTATTTAACTCATTTCACACTATTTGGTTTTTCCAGATGCATAGATCTGGGAGGTTTTACTTCTGTTCTTTGTGCAAGAAAGCATGGTAAAGAAATGGAAGAGAAAAGATTTTTATGAAAGTAAAAAGAGTAGCTTCTGCAGTAAGAACAGTTTATATAATATTTAGTCATTAAAAGTGTAAGGCTCTTCTAAATTATATTAGCGGTTGTCTCTGAGACTAAACCCTTTAGAGAACCTGATGCCATCATGTCAATCTACTCAAATTGAATCAATCAAGTGAAATCCTCTTTAACCAGAAATTGAGATTCTTTATAGGGAAAGTTATGACTTGGATCAGAGATTCAAAGGCACAAGTGAGTTAATTAGTTGGGCATGGAATTTAGTGCCAGAGGTCTAACTCCTCAACCATGCTCAAGAATTAACTTAGAAAGTGTTACTTGAAACATACCAAGAGGTGTCAGGGACTATTCTATCAGTTTAGTAGATGATCCTGGGAATGTTTGAATTTCCTGGAATATATGTAACAAACAGAGGAAGAGGATAAATGCTTCAAATTGTACAGTTTTCCTCAAAATACACTCCATTGTTTATTTTGGTATACACCAGCAAGATGCACTCAAAGCATTATGAAAGTAGCTCTACTACATCCAAAGGAAGAATATACATGAAACCCTTGAAGCATATATGAAGCTTTGAACAAGCTATAGTAAGTTCACAGCATAGATTGAGTACCCCTACAAATACACTAATGGCACTTGCTCCTTTTGAATTCCCATCACACTTATACTGTTGACCAGTTAAATTTCACGCAGGATAGAAATCTTGCTTACAATGAGATTTTCTAGACCTCTCAGATAAAATGATGAAAGCCAGCTAGCCTGAGCTGACACCATCATTTCATGACTGCAGAGAAAGACAAATTGGGTTACCTAATAGTCCATTCTACCTTTTACTTATGTTTCATTAAAAGATGCAGGTTTTCAAAGGTATGCAGTGTTTCACAGCAGACTATTTTTAATGCAAAGCAATCTATTTCAGGTAACTGTGAGCTCTGAAATAGGACTGAGAAGAATGAGGCTGTCAGTGAGACTGTGATCTTCATCAGGCTGTTTGCCACATTTAGTCATGAGATGTGCTGCTGTGAACTCAAATCAGCTTTATATGCATAAAGTCTATTTTAAAAGACCATCGCTTGGGAAAATTGCCTTCCTAGAAAATGCAAGACGGCCTCAGAAAATCAGCTTGATCCCTGTGCAAGTAAAATATTACCTAATTGCATGCTTGTATTTTTCTTCTTCCTCTTCAACCACTTCCTCATGTTTTGCATAACATGAGTGCTGATCATGTGAGCAACTATTTTGTTATTTCACTAGTGCTCCTGCTCTGTAGTGTCAATTGTTTGTGCCTATAGGGGAAGACAGACAAATCAATTTCTATATGGAAAACTGTTAACTTTCCAGTAACTTCTCATGGAAATCTATAATTTCCCTTCAAAGTGATGGCAAAACATCTCAGTAGCACAAAGGAAATTATATCTATTTTTGTAGGAGAGTTCAGTGCTCTACAGTTTGGGCTCTCCTGCCACCTGAAATCTATGAAACTTTGATTCCCTTGACAAGGTCTTCCTAATTTGGGGGACGAGCTGACAGGCTAGCCACCATGAAAACATCTAGCCATGCTATCTCATAGATTATGAGAGAAAACAAACTTTGAATGATTAGTGTTTTGTTTTGGGGAGGGTTGTTCATTTCTGAGAGAGGGAGGGGAGGGAGAAAAGAGAGGGAGATGGAAGCTGTCTGGCCAGCTCTGATTGCAAAGTACTGTACAAACAAATCCATGTATTTGATATATAGCTTTTTTTTTTTTTTTTTTTTTTTTGGGGGGGGGGACACGGGGGACGGGGGGTGGAAAGGGGTAATGAATATTCATCATGTTGTGTTTTTTTGTGTTTCCAGGAACTTTGTTAAAAATAGCACAGTTTCATTTTAAAAAGTGATGAGCATAACTGTGAAGAATGACTTTGGTTCTTTTTCTTCCTATTTGTTCTGGTTTGCTAACTTCTTAGATGATAACACTTCTACTCACTCTCAAACAACCTCTTCCTCAGCAGAAAAGCCAGAGAAGCATTAAGTCACAGAGGCAGAAAAGTGAGGATGAGTGGGTTTAAGGTGTTGTTCCCTATGCTCTCAACTTCGTGGCAGGATTAAATATATCTAAGGCACTCTGCAAATTTTCACCTCCAGAAATTGCAGCTTGCCAGTGTTTAACACTTTTTATATTTTTCATCATAAAAAAGATCTGTTGCAAGCAAGTGATGAACAAATATCTAAACCTGTATAACTGTCTTAGTTTTTTTCATCCTACCTTCACAGTTCAAGATCTATGAACTCTTTGGCCTTCTTTCCACTGGCTTCTCTCCAGTTGTCATTTGTTTTGGTAAATTATTGTGTGCCAAACTTGAGTTAGTCTTCTAGGTGATTGCTTACCAACAGCAACTAGCCTCAGACAATTTGCATCTTATCTGAAATGGTCATACTGATATTATATCTCAATGACATTTATCTCCTTTGCAGTAAGGGGTCTGGTTTTAAATTGTGAACAGTTTGCCCTCTAGAAGACCTAGATTCTTTCTCTTACATTAATCTGCCCATGTTATATTCTCCAGTATATATTTATTACATGTGTGGGATTTCCTTTACTAGTTATCTAATTATTTAATTTCATCTTGTTGAATTTAGGTACATATTCTAATTTATCAGCAATGCCAATTCTTCTGATTTTCTTTTTAGTTCCCTTTTAATTTTTCCCCAAGAGATCCTACCAATACTTTCTAGGGTCTCTGAAAGCCTACTTTGGAAATTCATTTTCCTTATCGTCTGTGTTTGCACTTTTTTTGGACTTCAGAACTATGAATTCTACTGTTTCATGTTCCCTTTCATTCCCCTGATCTTCCATTTTCAGATTCCTGTTCTATTCCTGTTCTATTCTATATTATTTTTATTTTTCAGGACCACATATAAAAACAGACTTTTATACTGTTATAATTTCCTTTGCCTTCTGAAACAGGAGTTCCCGGAATCTTCCAATTCACTGGAGGTGAGGAAAGTGCTTTCTAAGGTTGTGAACAATCCACTTTCAAGTATCTTCTCTGCATCATATTGAGTAAAGAATTTAATCTGAGTAAGAGTCATCAGATTGCAGGGTAAATCTCCTAGGTTTAGTAGATATTCCACCAAAAGAAATTTAGAGAATGAATCAGCCACTGATTCTGTAATCTACTCTGACATATAATTACATTGCATCTGACTTTTCTTAGATGAGATGGTGTTTTAGGCCTGTGTGGACTTCAGGATCAGTTTGAGTTTCCCTATGAAATTTTCACCAAAGTGCTTTATCATGAAGAGCTTCAGTTTCAAAACAATAGCACTGGCCAACCAGATGGGGGGAATCTTAGTCAAAACATTCCTAATCAGGATAATTTTTATTTGAATAGTACAAATCTACCTTCCAGCTACATGCATCAAATTTTGGCTCCTATGTAAAGGAGAGGAAGTGTGATTGTTTTTATCACTTCAGATGCTATGCTGGAGAGCTCATAAAACAGCTCCAATTACGGGCTGCAACAGATGTAACCCGATTGTGATGGCTTTTTGCTGAGTTTTAAAGCTTGCGGTGTCTCATTCTTCTTAAGAATGGCAAACAGACAGGGTGGATAGGTAAGGCAGAGAAAGGGCAATCTGAGCCTTACATTTAGATTCATTCACTTAAGTAGATGTAATTCTATATCAGTAGGTCCTAAATGGATGCTGAGAAAGAAAGTGAGGGTGTGTTCTCTAAGCTTGGGGTACCATTTAGTCTAAACCAGAGACACATTATTATGATTCATGCAGAGATGAAATCTGGTAAACAAAGACTGTATAAAATGAACAGTGTTATTTAGGGCTTAGTGAGGGATCTGGCATGGAAAGTCTATCTCTAATTTTTTTTAAGCTACTCCTAGTGATGTCTTGATCCATACCAAAAAGGTTTTGCTTCTGTTTCTTTAGGCTTTTATTTTCAATTGCAATCTTGTGTGCTAACAGCTACACTGATACTAGGATACTCCCTGCTTGAACTTTAACGCTTGTTTAAAACATGTCAGATGGAAAGATACAAAGGGATGCACATTATTTCAGAACACTGCAGCTGAAAGTCACAGAATTAGCATGTGACAGAGTATTATGAAACTAAGTGCTTTTTACTAGAATTACACACAGAGCAAACCTCTTAAGTTTTCCATTGTTTTATATAGCTAGTTCCCATGAAGCAAACATTTCAGTTCTCAATAGATACTGGATCCTTACAGATTGATCTGTGAAGCTTTTTGCATTCCATAGTTTCATTCTGTTGATATCATCAGGGTGGAAAACAGCATTGTTTCTGTTAACTTGTCTTATGCTCAGAGAAACTGAATTTAACTAGAAAACTAAACTTCATAATTTAAAAATGTATTATTCATGTATGTGCCACTTATTCAATGCTCTTCTATATGAAGATAAAATTGATTTATAAGCTTCCTTTAGCCTCTATTGTATATGAATAAACCAATTACCTTACACATCATCTTGGGTGTTTATAAATTTTCTTTGCCTTTGTGTTTTTGTGCATGATCATATATACAGAAGTTTGTGTTTGAATACGCAGCTCAGCTCAGAGGAAAGAGATCTAGCACTGTCAGAGAATGCTTGATGAGGCTGAGTAAAAAGAGGAGTAAAAAAGAGGCAGGAGTAAAAAGAGGCAGGGGTGGGGTGGGAGGAAAAAACAACAACAACAACAACACACCAAAAAATCTTTTCTCTCTTTAAAGAGGGAGTAATATTAGAGATGCAAATTAAATAGCTATCAGGAGTATTGAAAGTGGAAACCCCTTGTTTTCCTGTGTGGCTTTATTTCAAAGACTGAACATTTTCTCTAAATGTACTTTGAAACATTTAATGTTATTTCAAAAAATCCAGAAGCCGCAATAAAACTGTATGAAAGATCTAAGCAAAGGTTAATTGTATGTAAACTTAAATGTCTCTAAAGGGTGACTATATGTATTCTTAGATGTCTTCTAGCATGTAGAGTTTTATAATATATATATATATTATACAAAATGCAGTAAATGCAATTCTACTTCCAAGGGCACTCTTGCCACCTCTTAATGAAGATTTCTCATATCACATGGGAATAAAAGATTAGATACACCCAATACAGGATTAAAGATGATCTAAAGCCTCATTAAATTACACCTGGGCTGAGTGAAGTTAACTTCAGCAGATTACCTGTTTGACTTGAGCAACCACAGTGTAACTGTGGTGAATCTTTGTCTTAAAATTCCATTACCAGTTTCAGTACATAACTTAAACTAGACAACACCGAAAGTTACTTTCAAATGAATGTTTGGCCTGAAAATGTCTCTGCTCCAAAAACGTCTATCTGAAATCATCAAAACCAATCTGAAACTATCAGTGCGTTGGCTGAATGCCTTAATAGCTGTACATTCAATGGAGATCTTTGACATTTAAGAACTGTAATACTCTACTTACTCTTCACAGATTTTGTTTGTCTTTAACAAACTTTCTTTGATGTTTCCAACTACAAAAAAAGAAAAAAAAAAAGAAAAAAGTATTGATACATTCTCTTCATTATTTAATAGGTCCATAAAGCAATAAATTGTATATTGTAATCATTTTCTCTTTTTATTTTTTTCCTGAGCTTACAGGTAGGAACTGCAAATGGTTATATTATTGTGAGGAGAAAAGATTGTCAAATGAATGGCAAAGTTTTGTCTTTTACTATGTTATCCTGTTTTAATCAAGGATACTGTAAGGCCTTTATCCAGATAGAAGAGTAACAATAGCAGCCTCCTTGTGAACTGATGCCACTTCAAATGTCCTGGGGCACTTATATGTGTATTTTCCACTGGTCTAACGGAATTTCTTACCCTTTTCCAAAACAATCAAGTGGCATTTTCACAGATAAGGGGAATCTAATTTTTTAATCCTTCTGCTCATCTGAATTCCTGACTGGTTTTTTGGACTTAATCAGATACATGTGGAAAATGAGAGCCTCAGATTATATATAGCCTGCAAAGTGACTATGCATTCTCCAGATGTTCTCTACATTTTTATGACATCTTAAACATCTGTTTATTTTCACAACTAGTACTCTGTAATAATATTGGGCAGATTTTATTTTTCAAGAAAGTCTCCATTTAAGTATGTAAGTTTCTTTTCCATTTTTGTTGTGATTCTTTGACTCAAATCAAGTATATTCAGAAGTTATTTCAGCTTTTACATTAAAATTTAAAGTGGCGGTAATTAGATTTAAAATAAATAAACATTTATAATATTTTCAGTATCCTGAATGGTAGGCTTTAAGCACTCTAGAATCTCACTGTTCAGTCTCAAATAATTGTGTTTTATGCCAGTCATTCTAGATAGGTAAATAGGTATTATCATCTCTATAGATAAGACCTCAATGACAAATACAGGGTTCGAGTTAACACTTTGCAGGGTGATGACAGCTTTCACTGACTTCAGTAGCTGTTACTGCTCATCACTTCTAAAGATGGAACTACTTGCGTTGACTGTTAAACAAAAACTTGTATTTTAATGAATGTTGTCTTTCTAAAGAGTCACATGACAGACATTTAACTTAATCTAGGAAATATTGTACTTCTTTACAGTGGAAACTTCAAGATACAAATTTGATGTTCATTTACCTCAGATGAGAATTAGTAGATTGTTTAACAGTTGTCCTATTTGCATTCTCTCTGGCTCAACAAGGACAAGACAAATGATTTTAGAGCGCTCTCTCATCTTTGGGATCGCTTTTCTCTTTTATATTTACTGCATATCCACATCCTAAGTCCTATACTGTTTTGTTGTGTCCAATACTCATATCCACTATAAAAACTAACACAAGCTTCAGCTAACATCTCAAAGATCTAATATTGCTTCATGTCTCCATAGCCTTTATTACTCTAAAGTTCAATCATAATCAACAAATATCTTGCAGAGCAGCAAAGCTGCTAATCAGATGGTTAAATCCCAGAGAGTCTTATGTACTTGTCCTTAAATGCTTTGCAGAATAGGGCTAGAGTGTTGATCTGGGGCCAGAACACATTGCCTGCAGCTACTAAAGTTATTAGTTTCATCTTCAGAATTACAACTCAAGTTTCCCATTCCCAAGCACGTATGCAGGTCACTATACCATACTTTATAGTGAAGTTGATGCTACTATAAGAATAGTCATTTCACTGGTGTAACTAGTCACAATAAGAATAACTGGAGATGGGGAAAGCAGTTTCACACAATTCATTTTTAATGCATCAGCTCATTTTATTCTGTGAGTAATTTACATTTATTATGAAAGCAGAGAGAAAGTTTTCAGATTTTTTTTTTCCTCTTGATTTTATTACTGGTAAGATGGGAAGGGGGTGTGATTGCTCTTATTTCCATCTACCTGTGACAATTACCATTTACCAGCAAAAAGATTTCTTCCCATCAGAGAACATGAAAATAAGTGGAAAATTTTTCATGTACATCATAATGTACAGATCACACATTGAAGAGCTTGTTGCTTTCATGTTATATACAGTTAAGATTAAAACATTTTAAAATAACTTTTCTCCCCTCCCCCCTCAAATGGTTGTTTCCAGAAGTTGCTGCATTAGTGTGTCAGACTGAGTTCATGTCAGTAAAAATGCAGAAGAATATAATACTCTGCAGCAGTATAGCCACTGGACTGTAAAGCCTCAGAGTGCTTCAGAACGTTACAAATTCCATCCCTCAAAACTTAGATGCAGGGATGATATTTCAGCCCCATGTCAGCAAAAGTGCAAGTGCAGTCACAGATGAAGACGGAGATCAGTTATTCAATGCATCTGACAAGGGATTCTTAAACATTTATCTTCTCATCATCAGCCATATGAAATCTGTGTGCTTTCACGATGATTAAGATACATTAGGTACCTATTCGGTGAAGTACCTTCAAGTGAGGGTTTGACAGGGCAGGAGGGAAGAAAAAAAGGATTATAAAAAATCTGCTGAAGACAAGACAAGGTACCTCATACTGCATTCACGAAGAAATGGCTTTTGGATTTTCTATCCAGACTACAGAATTTCTGTTAATAGCTAGTTGCCAAAACAGATGCACTGATTAATGAGAACAGATGGATTTCTCCAGAGGGTCTGCAGATTTAGACAGTACTTTCACTAAATGAAATGCTAATGATCTGGCACTGTGCTCCTCTGTGTGGATTAGGCACCAGCACTATTATTTTATTTGTATTTGGTGGAGTCAGAATGATCACTTTTAGACTTTTCAGATGTAAAGTTCTAGTATTTTGCATCATCTTGTGAGAGCTGTATATAAAAGTAAGGTTCTTCTCAAAATCTAAAGGAATATCTCCATTTAGCATTTCTAAAATGCAGTATCTCAAAGCAGATCAATCTCTTGATTAATTCTGGTGAAAAATGAGAGAGTATGTGGAAGCTTTTCACTCTTACATGCAGCACGATCTAGTTTGCTTGCTTATTTTTCACCACAGTTTTCAGGTAAATGTACTTTTCTGCAAACTTTGCAATGCAAAATAGTTATTTGTGGAACTGGTCAGCTTTGTTCCTTAAATCTATTATTAACAACTATTTTTGTATTTTAAAAAAATGGTTCTGATTGATTTTCCAGGTTCTTAGTTTAACAGTATAACATTTTAAATACTAACATTAGTATTAACTGACTTTAATTCATTTTTTTAATCTATGTCTAGTAACTGTAGTAATATGAAGACAAACATTGAAACAAGTGAAGAATTACTTCCCAAATAGTTTTACAGTCCATATGACATGTTATGGTATCTGGGGAAAAAAATACAAAAATAAAGGGGGACGGGGGGGGGGGGGGGGGGAGTTATTACTTATATAGAGGAATGGCAGGGCAGAGAAAAAAAGTTTCAGGGTTTTGAAAGAGATATGAGCTACATTCAGAAATTGAAGAATTATTCTATCATCATAAAAAAAAAAAAAAAAAAAAAAGGCCCCTCCCTGCCCCACTTTCTGTTGGGCAATCCCCCAGAGGCAGTAGAAGGAATAGTATTACTCCTGACCCTGATGAAGAGACTTCTGCTTCACATTTGGAAGAATTAATTGACAGATGCTCCAACCAGGACTAGTGGGGCCCTGCCTCTGGCCAGGTAGAGGAGAGGGGTAACCGAATTTACTGGACTGTGTGGATTCGATGGCCTGGCACACTGGAACCGCAAAAATATAAAGCTTTAGTGGACACAGGTGCACAGTGTACCCTAATGCCATCAAGTCACCAAGGGGCAAAACTCATCTCTATCTCTGGAGTGACATGGGTATCCCAAGAACTAACTGTATTGGAAGCTGAAGTGAGTCTAACAGGGAATGAGTGGCAAAAGCACACCATCGTGATTGGCCCAGAGGCTCCGTGCATCCTCGGCATAGACTACCTCAAGAAAGGGTACTTCAAGGATCCAAAAGGGTACCGGTGGGCTTTTGGCATAGCTGCCTTGAGCACAGAGAATATTAAGCAGCTGTCCACCCTGCCTGGTCTCTCAGAAGACTCTTCTGCTGTAAGATTGCTGAGGATTGAAGAACAGCAAGTGCCAATTGCGACTACAACTGTGCACCGGCGGCAATATCGCACCAACCAAGACTCCCTGATCCCTATCCATGAGTTAGTTCATCATCTGGAGAGCCAAGGAGTGATCAGCAAGACTCACTCACTCTTTAATAGTCTTATATGGCCAGTATGAAAGTCTAATGGTGAGTGGAAGCTAACAGTGGACTATCATGGCCTGAATGAAGTTGCGCCACCACTGAGTGCTGCAGTGCCAGACATGCTAGAACTCCAGTATGAACTAGAGTCAAAGGCAGCTAAGTGGTATGCCACAACTGATATCGCTAATGCATTTTTCTTCATCCTTCTGGCAACAGCATTGCAGGCCACAGTTTGCTTTCACTTGGAGGGGCATTCAGTACACTTGGAATCAACTGCCCCAGGGGTGGAAACACAACCCCACCATTTGCCATGGACTGATCCGGACAACACTGGAACAGGGGGACGCTCCTGAACACCTGCAATACAGCGATGATATCATCGTATGGGGTAACACAGCAGAAGAAGTTTTTGAGAAAGGGAAGAAAATAATTCAAATTCTTCTGAAAGCTGGCTTTGCTATCAAACAGAATAAGGTCAAGGGGCCCACACAGGAAATCCAGTTCTTGGGGGTAAAATGGATGGATATCGCCACATTCCAACGGATGCGATCAACAAAATAACAGTTATGTCTCTGCCAACTAACAAAAAAAAATACAAGCTTTCCTAGGACTTGTGGAATTTTGGAGAATGCATATTCCAGGCTATAGTCAGCTTGTGAGTCCTCTATATTGAGGAACTCTTTCGAGTGGGGCCCCAATCAACAACAAGCCTTTGAACAACTCAAACAAGAAATAGCTCGTGCAGTAGGCCTTGGGCCTGTCCGTACCGGACCAGCTGTGCAAAACATACTTTACACTGCAGCTGGGGAGCATGGGCTCACCTGGAGCCTCTGGCAGAAGACCCCAGGAGAAACTCGAGGTCGACCTCTGGGGTTCTGGAGCTGGGGCTATCGAGGATCAGAAGCCAATTACACCCCAACTGAAAAGGAAATATTAACAGTTTACGAGGGGGTTCAAGCTGCTTCAGAAGTTGTTGGTACAGAAGCACAACTTCTTTTGGCACCACGGCTACCTGTGTTACATTGGATGTTCAAAGGGAAAATCCCCACTACAGATCATGCAACCGACGCTACATGGAGTAAGTGGGTAGCGTTAATTACACAGTGGGCTCGAATGGGAAAACCAAACCGCCCAGGAATCCTGAAAGAGATCATGGACTGGCCAGAAGGCAGAGATTTCGGAGTACCAACAGAAGAAGTAACTCGTGCTGAAGAGGCACCACCATATAATGAGTTGCCAGAAGACAGAAAGCAGTATGTGTTGTTCACTGACGGATCCTGCTGTGTGGTAGGGAGCCATCGGAAATGGAAAGCTGCAGTGTGGAGTCCCACACGACGAGTTGTGGAGGCCATGGAAGGAGAAGGCGAGTCAAGTCAGTAGGCAGAAGTAAAAGCCATACAACTAGCCCTAGAGATTGCTGAAAGAGAAAAATGTCCAGTACTGGATCTTTACACTGACTCATGGATGGTGGCAAATGCTCTATGGGGGTGGCTACAGTAATGGAAACAGAACAACTGGCAGCACAGAGGTAAACCTATCTGGGCTGCTACCCTGTGGCAAGATATTGCTGCCCAGGTAGAAAACCTGGCTGTAAAGGTACGTCATGTAGATGACCACATGCCTAAGAATCGTGCCACTGAAGAACATCAGAACAATGAAGAAGTGGATCAAGCTTCGAAAGTTGAAGTAGCTCAGGTGGACCTGGACTGGGGACGTAAGGGTGAGCTGTTTGTAGCTCGATGGGCCCATGAAACATCAGGACATCTAGGGAGGGATGCCACATACAAATGGGCTCGTGATTGAGGGGTGGACCTGACCACTGAGGCCATCACACAGGTCATCCATGAGTGTGAGACATGTGCTGCAATCAAACGAGCCATGAGGGTAAAGTCTCCCTGGAACAGGGGGAGATGGCTTGGATTTCGATATGGTGAAGCCTGGCAGATTGACTACATCGGACCGTGTGGTGGTTTTACTCGGGTGGGCAGCCGAGTTCCACCACAACCGCTCTCTCACTCCCCCTCCTCAAAGAGGAGCAAGGAGAAAATACGATGAAAGGGGCTCAAGGGTTGAGATAAGGACAAGGAGATCGCGCAATAATTATCGTGACGGGCAAAACAGACTCAGCATAGAGAGATAGTAAGATTTATTGCTTATTACTAACAAGCTAGAGAAGTGAGAAACAAAGGAAAGAAACCAAAAGCACCTTCCCCCCCCATCCACCCTCTTCCACCTCCTACCCCTGAGCGGTGCAGGGGAACGGGGGAATGGGGGTTATGGTCAGTCTACAGCACTTCTTCTCTGCCGCTCCTTCTCAGTCACTCTTGTCCCCTGTGCTGTGGGGTCCCACCCACGGGATGCAGTCCTTGCCGAACTGATCCAGCGTGGGCTGTCCACAGGCAGCAGCTCTTCAAGAACTGCTCCATATATGGGTCCATACCACGGGGTCCATCCCTTTGGAGCAAACTGCTCCAACCTGGGTCCCCCATGGGCAGCAGCTCCTGCCGGGTCACCTGCTCCTGCGTGGTCTCCTCTCCACAGGCTGCAGGTCCGGCCCGGAATCTGCTGTGGCAGGGGTCTTCCACAGGCTGCAGTCTCCGTCAGGGCACAGGCTCCACCATGGTCTCCTCCACGGGCTGCAGCATGGAACCCTGCTCCACCGTGGTACTCCATAGGCTGCAGGGGGACATCCTGCTTCACCATGGTCCTCACCACAGGCCGCAGGGGACTTCTGCTCCGGCGCCTGGAGCACCTCTCCCCCTTCTTCACTGACCTTGGTGCCTGCAAGGCTGTTTCTCACTCCTCTCACCCTCCCAGCTGCTGAGTGGCACAGCGTTTTTTTTTCCCTGTCTTAAATATGCTCTCACAGAGGCGCAAAACAACATCGCTTATTGGCTCAGCTCTGGTCAGCAGTGGGGCCCTTACCAAACATGGGGCAGCTTCTAGATCCTTCTCACAGAAGCCACCCCTATGGCCCCCCTCCTACCAAAACCTTGCCACGTAAACCCACTACAGACCACTCCCACAAACACGCCAAGGCAAACGGTACAT
Organism: Nettapus auritus; assembly: GCA_011076525.1. Taxonomy (NCBI): domain Eukaryota; kingdom Metazoa; phylum Chordata; class Aves; order Anseriformes; family Anatidae; genus Nettapus; species Nettapus auritus. The sequence continues at coordinate 11,702,243 of CM021769.1, read as the reverse complement.
ACTCACCATGGTAGAAGCAACTACTGGGTGGCTGGAAACATATCCAGTAAACCATGCCACCGCCCGAAACACTATCTTGGGCCTGGAAAGACAAGTGCTGTGGCGACATGGTACACCAGAGAGGATTGCATCTGACAATGGTAGTCAATTTCGAAACAATTTGGTCACTTCCTGGGCCAAGAGACATGGCATTGAGTGGGTGTATCACATCCCTTATCACCCACAAGCCTCTGGGAAGGTTGAGAGGTACAATGGATTGTTAAAAACTATGTTACGAGCATTGGGTGCTGGGACATGGAAACATTGGGATATGAATCTACCAGAGGCCACTTGGCTAGTTAACAGCAGGGGGTCTGAAAACTGTCCTGGCCCTGCTGAAACAAAGCCCCTACACACTGTAGGAGAAGCTAAAGTCCTTGTAGTGCATGTAGGGAAGTGGATGGGGAAGGCGGTGTGGGTTGCTCCCGCCATGGGAAAAGGCAAACCCACTCGCGGGATTGTCTTCGCCCAAGGACCAGGATGTACCTGGTGGGTAATGCAGAAGGATGGGGATATCAGGTGTGTGCCTCAAGGAGATTTAACCTTGGGAGAAAATTAATCTGTAATTCAAGTTAGGAGAACAGTGTAGGAGAACACTGCAGAACTAACGACAGATCAACTTCGCAAGGAACCGAACTAAGCAGGTGCTCGTGTCAAGAAAACCGACTTTGCCTGCCCTGAGTGAACACTTTGACAGATGAAGCTGAAACCATCAATAGCTTTTATGATGTGGGACCTGAATGTGACACAAATGTTTTGGAATAAGGGGTGGAGGTTGTGTTGTGTCTGTTTGGGATGGAGTCACCTTTACCTGCAGCAGCCCACACACTGCTGCACTTGTAGCTGGAACAGCGCTGGTATCACTCCAGTGTTGTGTCTATTGCTGCATAGTGCTGGCACAGAATCAGGACTCTCTCCAAGCTCCAGGAGCCAGCAGGCTGGGGGTGGGCAATGGATGGGGAGGGGACATCACCAGGGCAGCTGACCTAAACCGATCAAAGGGATATTCCATAACACCTGATGTCACACTCAGCAATAAAGGGGGCTCCTGTGGGGGAGGGATCGCTCTCTCCTGAACAACCGGTACGTGTTTTGAGGCCCTGCTTCCCAGGACGTGGCTGAACATCGCTTGTTGATGGGAAGTAGGGAATAACTTTTTCCTTTCTCTCTGTGCTTCCGCGCGGCCTTGTTTCTTTTGTTACTTTTTCTCCCCATTCCCTTTTCCTTTAATTAAATCATTCTCATCTCAAACCTCAAGCTCTTCGTGTTGACTTTTCTCCCCCTCCTCTTTGAGGAGGCGGGGAGTGAGAGAGCGGTTGTGGTGGAGCTCGGCTGCCCATCCGAGTAAAACCACCACACCGTCATAGTGCGTTAAGGAAGAAATAAACCGTTCAGCATGAAATAACTTGAATTTGATGCAGAGTATCTTCAGTTTCCATGATTTAATTAAAGAAAAGATAAGACACCACTTGGTACAGGCATTTGAAGATGACTTCCCTTTGATGATGACTTCCCTTTTGGAATGAATGTTTTGTGCCAGCAATTTTACCCCTTCTAAATCCATTTCATAGTCACCCCAGTTTTTTGTTCTTTCCTAGTCAGAGCACCAGTTGGTATCTTCTCTGTACACTCTACTGAAATCTAAGTTACATTGAAGCAATTGTATTCACCAACTATATTTATACTAAAAATAAAAGTATCAAATTTGACAGGTTCTGGATGCTATGAATTGAATTCATGGTGATTGACATTAATTATATTTCCTGCCTTGAGTTACTTATTAATCACATAATCTTCTTGTTCAGCTTTCTCCTGTGGGGTTGTGTACGAATTGGGATCTGATAATAAAGACTTGGAATAAAGCAATGTGGGATGCTGTAGTTCCAACTTGATAAATAGGCAGAAATATCAAACTCTTGCAAAATAGCTGCTGAAAATGTCTTGCTCCCATGACTCACAGTACAATATAAAAAACGGTCAAAATTAATCTTCATCTCTTCATTGATGTTACCTGGAATGTATTAATGGTCAGGATGAAAGTTGACTTTAAATTTTCAAATCACTTCTGGTTGTGGTGCATCAAGCTTGCCCTGTAGAAAAAAAAAAAGGGGGGGTATGGACTCAGTCCCACTGAATGTTATACTCTGCTTAAATCCATTGAATTTCAAACCCTCTACTACAAAAATGAAATGTGAAACCCATTTTGGTACTGGTGCTGAAAACCTTGTGTTTCTTATATCTCATTAAACCCGGTGTGAGATGACTATATTGACACAAGGGAGCCCTGTAAGTGACAGTGGGAAATGTAAATGACTTTTTCTGTAGCACTCAAAAATGTCTGGAAGCAGGTTTTGTTATCTGTACTGAATGGGGCCATAAAGCAGGCATCTGTGCTGCTTGCTTTATTGTCTGCCATTAAAAGATGACAATAGATGAGCCCTGACCATATGATATTTCCACTGCATTAACTTCTTGATGGATTCCACATATGTTTCAGGCCAGCAGGGTGAATACTGTGGATCCTTGCCTTTCCTTCCCCTCCCAAAACAGTCTGGAAGCACCTTTTCTTGGACTGTAGTCTCCAAGCGTGCTTGGTGCTAGAATGGGGAAGCACCGTTCTAGTGAGACAGCTGACTTCCCTCTATGGTGCCACAGATTTCCATGAACAATGAATTCTCTATGATGGAGTAGCCTTGGGGCTCTCACCTATTTCAAATGCTTCAGGAAGGAATTTTGCTGTCCCTGAATTTACAGAAGTATCTTGTGACAAAATGGTAAAATGGTAAATTATGAAATTCTCTGTAAAAACACTGGGAGTGAGGGGGGCAAGGAATCAAGAGTTAGAAATGAAACTGCTGGAAAGGAAGAGGGAATTTTAATTTGTTTTGTGGATTTTGTTGTTGTTTTTCTCCTTTTTTCTTTCTTTTTTTTTTTTTTTTTTTTTTTTTTTTTTTTTCCCTGTCACAGTTAAGCTTACTGTCAAATGCCCACCTTGTAGTAAACAGCTTCTTTGACAAATTACCACAGGAATTAAAGAAAAAGCTTTAAATTCCCATGTGAAAGTAAAAAGCTTTCTACCAGATCTGATTTATTTTAACATAATGTATGTTTCTTTCCTTGTATGTGCAGCTCATATGAAGTTACGAGAGATGAAACTAGGAAGAAAACATTGGAGACCATAAATTATTCAGATCTTACCTTATGTGACATCGAGTACAAGTGTCAGTGCTTTGGTTTTGGGACGCAGTCCAGCAGCTTCTGACACTGGTGAAAGACTGCTGTAGGCTTTTATATGTCCCTAAAAGAAACACAAGGAGAGAGAATAAATTTTTATATCTGGATAATAATAAATGCAAAAACTATCTTTAAACATTTCCATGATCATAGTTATGTGGCAAATGAAATTTATACAGTTTACAGTGAAAAAGCATTTCTATTTTCATTTGCAAACTCAACCTGGGATTAGAAACCCAGGTGGATTTTTCCTAGCTCATGCATCAGCTTGGAAAAAGCATTACAAAACATGCAGCAGCTAGAGCTTGGCTAACAAGACTTCAAGTGATGCATAAGGCAGAATTTGAACCCAGCTCTCATTCTCAAAAGTTTAATTGGCTCCCTGAGGCAAACTGTCAAGAGAAGAAGCAGATATGACTCTGAATTAGAGGTGGCCTAAAAGCAGTTTCACATCATAAGAAATATAACCCTCAGATCTCTGAGTTATTTTGTTTTAACATCTAGAAAATAGGATTAAATATAATTTGTGAGTGCACAACAATTATTTATCGTTTAACAGACATAGTAAATTGCCGGGACTAACTTACTGCTAAAGCAGACATTATCATTCTCACCCCTACCTTGTCACTACAGGCACCCAATAAGTCTTAGATGGACAGGCAAACCTTAGGGAGACACCATGGGAGAACTCTGCTCTTTGGAACAGGCTTATCCTAGTTTTTGCCGGGCTGCTGCTTTCTAACTCCCTGCCTCTTTTTTTTTTTTTTTTTTTTTTTTTTTTTTCCCCCCTTTTCAGCTTCCTTTTTATTATTCTCAGATTCTTATACTTTTTCATGCATTCATCCTGGGTTACTGATTATTCTTAAATCTGCAACTTGATTCTAGTGTTGTTTTTGTTGCTGTTGTTTCTGTTTTTTATCTTGCATGGTATTGCTTTATGAGCCCTTTAATTTACAGATTGATGATGTATTTGGCAGTAAAACTGAGCTGATGTAATGTAGCTGAACCTCATAAAACTGGACCCTTGCCCACAAAGGCACAGATTTACAAAGAGAGGCAAAAAAAAAAAAAAAATTGACACATCAGTCCTCATTTCCTCCATCCTTGTGCTACCATTACATAGTTGCTAGAGTGCCATGGTTATGAAGACCAGGATATGTGGAAAGAATGGAATAGCATTTAAAAGCTGAATGTTATCCCAGAAAAAGATCCATGAGGATTCATGTACAGTCACCAATGGTGCTGTGAGATAAAGCAGATCTTTAGAAAGGAACAATTGCTGTTCGGGACCAGATTTCCAAATCTGTACACATGTGGGAGTTTTCCTTCATGTTAATCCTAATCCACTTCAGCAACCTGAACTCCCACTGATGGCAGAGGTGTACTACATGTGCAGCTGGAGCACATATTCTGATTTGATTTCATTCAGAAGGAATGCTGCCTGCATGCTCCAAGACCCAGATCACAGTAAGTGGAGTAAAATAAGCAGACAACTCACTTCAAACAAACACCGATTTTTCTGAATGTTTATGCCTAGGTAGATGCAAATACTTAAAAAAAAAAAAAAAAAAAAAAAAAAAAAAAAAAAAAAAAAAGTTATTCTCATTGATCTCTCTCTGCATAGAAGCAAGTCATGGCCATCCATGCTTTTGGTGTGCATCTTTTCCCCACCCAAATTTATACAATCCAGTTTAGTTGTCCAGCAAAAGCCCAAACCTATCCAATTTGATGTCTTTGTAAAGTTTGCAGTGTAAAATACTGCTATAGGTTTTTTGTTCTACAGTCACCAATGCTCCTGTTCCCCTCTCCAGCACCCTGAATTTTCACTGCATGTTTCTTAATTGTGTTATGACATTCAGCTTACAAAATTAATAACTCGTCACTTTTACAATCCTGCCAGCTACAAGTAACAATTCACTGTGGTTAAAAAATGGTTCTATTGCTTTTACTACATTAACAAATGACTAAAATGTGAATATTTATGGAATTCTATGTCTTGTGAACAACTGCTTCAGTGAATAGGACACACAAAGAATTTAGACTTACTGCATGGTTGAATGGACAGTATAGAAATCACCCAGGTATCTACTTCTCACTATCTTAAAGCAAAAGCCCAAGAGCCCCAGTCCACAGTGAGAATCTTGTTGTGCTATATATCATTGTGCTGTCAGTTTTGTTGTTGTTGTTGGCTTGTTTTTCACTGATTTTTAAAACTACAGCATATTTATTTTTTTCAGTCACCTGGCATCATACAACTGATTAAATTGATCTAGATTTAGTGCATTGCCTAAACCTTTTTTCATTAGCAGAAATGGCAACATTTTGGCTACAAAGATGAGCATGGGCTTTGTGTTCATTTTGCAGAGAAAATTAAAATATATTCCCCTATCTGCTTCCTCTGATACCTCACCAAGTCTAAAATTGTAGCTACACCTCAAGAGCATTTGGAGCAATCTAAGCTCCTAAGGCATATGCTAAGCTAAGCAAGTTCTGTACAGCGCATTGCTCTCTGGTGTAAAGTGGAGCTGCTAACTCTAGCACATGCACTGGCTCTTTCACCTGAACCTCAGACTTGGTTAATAATAATTCAGGTTATAATAATGGTAATAAAAGGAGCAGGAAAGGGGGAGGTAAATGTCAGAAAGACAGAAAGACTTGCAGCCTTCATATGATACAGATGTCTAAGAGCCAAAAAGATGTGTAAACTTCTCTCACAGGAGCAGAAATGCATACAGCACCTCTGTGTATTGCTATAAAAATAATAGCAAACACATTCAGCTATAATCAGAGAAAATGAATGGTGATACTGTGATCCAAAGTATTTTCACTAGTGGATTGATTCAAGAACCTTGACAATGCTTCCCAATGCTGTGAAAGTAAATGAATTGCTTCTATGTGCTTTGCAGGGGAAGATTAGGCTTTTTGCTCCAATATAGAATAAGGATTTTTCAGAAAATACAAAAATAGCTGGGGACTGAATGAAATCTTCATCTTTTTGATTCTTCATCTCCCTCCTGCTCTGAGCTGGAAGAATGAGGGAAGAATGCTGTAGTATAAACCCAATGGAGGTTAGCAGTGGCTGGGGTAGGATCCACTGATGATAAAAGGTTGATGAAGTTGCTGTTTTGTTATTATTGTTGCTTATGTTCCAGCTTCTGCTTCTATACAGAAAAGATTTGATACACAGTAATAAACATGGTTTGCTGAGTACAGTTTCAGTTCTGGACACTGGATTTATGGTGAACGTGGAGAAGACTGCATTTGTTTTCACAATGAGGCTAAATTGTTTTTGAAAGTGGGAATCAATTTCATTATGCCTGGCTGAGAGACAATGGCAAATTATCATTGAAATTGAGATGACTAATGATCTAGTGGCTGATGCAGAGGAGCAATGCTGTGTTTTAATCAGAGAAGCCAAATGAAAGCTTACTGTCCCCATGACCACAGTGCTGCCACAGGGCAGGCTGGCTGTAACTTGCTTTCCTCTCCAGCTCAGGGCTAGCTCCCAGTCTTGCCCATGCTTTGTTCCCTTCCCTGATGAATGGCAGATTTTAGTCTCTGTAAGATTTGGAGTGGAAGCCTACTTCTGTTTGGCAGTTCTGTCTAGAGCCAACTGGCACTACAAAAGGGCTGAATATGAGTGGTTTGTTACAGCTGAATGACTCTTTTCAGGGTGAGGCACCAAATGTTTGTGTTTTTCAAACACAGACATTCTCCATAGAGTTTTTTTCTAGCTGGCATCTGTGCTAGTGCCCAGAAGCTTTCCAGCTTTGCCGTCTGGCTGGAGTTTAGCTACATCTTCTTGGGCTGCTGTTCTCTTCAGCCAGTACTCATGGGGAAGGCCTTGTAGGAGCAGCACCAAAGCAGCATGTGCTGTTCTAGCTGGCATTTTTGGAGGACAGAGTCAGGAAAGGAAGAGTTAGTAGATTCATCTTAACCCTCTTTAGTCAAGTAAGGTTTTTTTAGTGCTTATTATTCTGAAGATCCAGCCAACAGGACAGAAAAGGAAAAATCCCTTTTGCTGTAGTCTACAGAGCAGACCTGGTATAGAAAAGGAAACTGGGATCACCATAACTCAAACATTGTCTTACAGCATCTCTTGAGGGTTTCTTGTCTTGAGCTGACCCATATGAGCAGATACAAGTTTTTATTAACCTGTTTTGTCATCCATGTTAACACACTCATGAAAAATAAATAAATAAATAAATAAAATGAGTACCTTTGAAGCTAACTGCCCAAATTAGGGTCCTGATATAAGACTAACTTAAAACCAAAGATAACTTAAGATGGCACGCTCCTTTATGAAGTAAATTTTAAGAATGCTTAAATTCAGGTAAAAAAAAAGGTAAATACAACCAGAATAGAAGAAAGAAACCCCAGTCCCATTTTCAAGACTGTATTATGTCTTACACTGGCTGAAATGTGTTAGACTGTCTCCATTAGCAAAATGATTAGATAATAATTGGTTCAGTTTTGAATAATAATTGGTAGCATCATGATAATCAACATATTCAGTTTCCTCTCTGAACTGACTCTGGTCACACCAGGTTTGTGTTTGCATTATTCCTTTCTGCAGAACAGAAGTTATAAGTATAGATACATACCTGTAAGATCTACATCTATTCTGAATGCAGCCCTGTTGACTTCAACAGAATAATGCAACTCTGGGACCTTACTCCATGATCTCTGAAATTAATAGTGATTTGGCCTAATACTTCTTCTGTGTTCCTTACACTTATCCGTGATTTTCCTGTTATAATTTCATAAACTCACCAAAGGTCCAGCAAAAATGAATATTCTCTTCTTGCTACAGTTCACACTTAAAGTCAATTACTCCTGTCCCTATCTTATCTGGAGAGTATAGTTCTCTGTGGACAATTAAATGAGAAAAAAATACAATAATTACAAAGCCTGCAGTGCTATACTTTTTGCAGGTGATAGAGTGGCTTAAAAGTTAGCCTGATTTTTATTTATTTACTTATTTAATGGCTTGTCTTTTTATTTGGTGACCTCAGAAACACAGTAGGCTAGATTTTCTGCCAAAGCAATGGGGTGAAACTGCTTGCATTTATAGAAGCAGAGAATAGTGCCCTGCCTTTTTAAAGTTCCCATGGCAGCATATAAATTAATGGGCTTTTCTACAACAATGTTCACTGTTAAAAAAAAATACATCTGAAACTAAACAAACCTTTGTGAGACAGATGGTTCTTATTTTTGGAACCAAAATAACTTCCTAATAATAATAAAAATAAAAAAAATAAAAAAAGAAACAACAACAACAAAAAAAAAACTCATCCATAATTTTTCCAGGATGAGGCAATGGTGGGTGTTTGTTTGCTTTTGGTTTTGCTTTTTTTGGTTGTTTATTTATTTATTTGTTATTGTTCTTCTTCTTCTGAGGAAGAAAAGTTGCATGTAGGGAATGAGGAAGTTTGGCCAAATTCTCAAGCTATTCTCTCCATTGTAAAACTTTAATCTAAGACACATGTAAAATCTGTCCTCATATAACCTAAAAATTGGCCTATATAAAGTTCAAACTGAAAAGGTCAAAAATTTTAAAAAGCCTTGTGTTCTTTTAACTGCTTCTTCTTTCCCTTGCTGTGGAGAATGTAGTGCTGACCAACATTCTACAGAGCACAGGAAATTTTAGCTCCATATTTTATACCTCAAGGTACATCATGTCTATCTTCCTAACTGCTGATGTATCAACACATTCTGAGGCATGTCTCTTTTACTTCTCGCATTTCATAATGGTACAGCTAACCTCAAAATCAAAAAGCTTTCTCTATCCAGAACAGATCACACCAGCAAAACACTTTGGACAGGGCAGGGGGGGTAAGCACAGATTGTAGATCAGTGCAAGATGCTATTTTAATTTCCAGCCTGATAGTCTTGAAATAACAGATATTAGGGAGTATTTTAGGACATGAGCAAAATACCTCTTCCAAAACAAACAAACAAACAAACAAACAAAACAAAACAAAACAAAACAAAACATTCTGATCCTCTGATTCCATGCCTCTGAGGTGCACAGGGATGAGAAGAGGTGGTAGATGCTTTCATATAACGTCTAGAGCCTGTTATCATAGCAGGTCAAAAATAAAGACACATTCTTTTGAGAGGTGGAGGACCTAAAGGCCATGTCTACCCCTCTTTAGGGAACTACCCTATACTTTGGAGGTTTCCATAAAGCCTGGATGTTTAATTTCAGCTCTCAGAATAACACTGTAAATTCTGTGAATTTGTTTCCTGTGTTACAGCATCTCTATGACCAGAGGTGCTCCTCAAAGAGATTTGCTTTCTCATTCCTAGTTCATTTGAAACCATGGGTTCCACAGTATGAGAAGGAGCTGAAGAAACATCAAGAGACCTAAAGTTCTTTCACCATTCAGCTTTTTAAAAAGAGTGGGAAAGGGACTTTCCCAAAAGTCATGCAGCTTGTAGGTGATGAGTCACATTGGAAAGCATATTTTTCCTGCAGATTATTTGAATAACAGATACTCCATCTCTCCGAGAGGCAATGTGGTTGTGATAGTATCACGTAACCACCAAGACATCTGATCTCAAACTCTTGGGGCTTGGTATCCTATGAGGATAATAGGATACCAACATCTAATTGCATATTGGCCACAGAACTCACAAAAATGTTGGGTCATAAACTATTTGAAGGAAAATCCACCATCTACCTATTGGAGCTGGGTTATTATACCATACCTGGGATATTTGGCTGGAAGATTTTTTTGCAAATGCACATCTATTGCAATCAATTCTCACTTCCCACTCTTGCAAAGAGAGAGGCTTTATTTCAGGATGGTGTGTGGAATTAGTTTTTTTATTGTGCACATGTTGTATTTTTATCTTTTCTTTTGTTGGGTGTTAACAAAAATAATTTATCATTGGGAAAAAAAAATTCTTACTGTATGGCAAAACATCACAAATCAGAGTGTAGATTATTTTTTTTTTTCATTCTTAGATAAAATTGATTGTTTTCTTATTTCTATATTTAAAGCTGTCTCCTTTGCTTCTGGTGTCTCATAACGGTACAGCTAAGATCAAAATTAAAAAGCAGTCTCTATCCAGAAGACACAGTGCACAGAGAGGCAAGCCAGGAAGAACAGGCACTCACTGTCTCTTTGCAAAATATTCGTTGCTCTAGGCAAGTTTATAACTATTTCAGTCCCTCACATTTCTGTGCTCTTGGAAGAGCTCTGTGACTGAAATATTATCTTTAGAAGTTTTTGGTCACCTGCATCACTATTTGAGAGACAACATTCCTGTTGCTTCTGAGCTGTTTGTTCCCATATAGAAAATGGTCAGTTTCATTAAATTCATTCCAAAACGTATGTAGCAAAGACCAATGAATTGTAAAATGTAGATTTCTTTATTGGAAAAATAATTTCAGCATTCAAAGTTTATCAAGCATTTTGCAGTCAGAAGTCAACTAAGCCAGCTAGCCAAATGTACTGTTAATCATCTGATTGTACATGCAAAACAGGCAGGCAGGGACATGATTCATATTGGCACCCTGTGAACTCAGATGTTATTGGTACAAATTGTAGCTGGAAGAAAGTGAGGCAGTATATCAAACTTATGAAAATGTACTAGTTAATGTAAGGTCCATAAATAGACCTTCTCCAAGAATAAAATTATCTGTACTTGTAGATATCAGAATCCATTTTAAATGCTGTTCTTTTATTGAGTTTTGCTGCCAGAGTGATAGGAAGAGCTCAGCTGTAACTAGTCACCTGGGTGTGGATGTTTTTTCTTTGAACACTTCTTTAGAATGATGATTGATTCTAGCTGCAGGCTATGCTTTTTGTCTCCAGATTCTTGCCAGGAAGGGATCACCTAGAACTGTACAGTCAAGATTCAGCTCACCATTGTACTTGACACAGATGATGAGCCTTGTCCCAAAGAGATAATAGTCTAATATGAGGAGGAAACAACAACAACAACAAGAAAAAAGTAAAAATGAAAATTTCTGTAGTTTACTTCACCCAGCAGAAGAACATTCCCATTCAGGCCATTCAGATTAGCTTTGGATAATGGGGTAAAAGCAGCTTTTCTGATGTCTAAATGGTTTAGGAATGCAAACCCAACTGGAAAGATATTTCATCAAGATATTTCTCATCTCTTTAAGATAATATATGAATCTTGTATTCAAAAGCTAATGTCAGTACAACCAGAACATTTAGTAGAATAAATATACCCAGAAGGTGGGATATACCAGACAAGGATTTCTATACAGGAACTTAGAAGAAAATTCAGCAGGAGAGCTGCCTTTCTTGTTGATGTGTCTGGGTGTTTCCTTTATTTTCATGTTTGTATAAGCAATGGCTAATGGGAGATAAGAGAATTTTTCAAATATTATTGAACATTGAAGTAATGCTGGGGGATTCTGACTATTGTTAGCACAGAAAAGGCCACCCTGACAAACTAGTTATATTTAGTTTTAACTTGATAAGCTAGTATTATAGTTTGATTTTCATCTGAATCTTTTGTCATTCTTTCATTAATAATAATAATAATAATAATAATATTACACAAAGTCAACAAGATGACTCCTGAAAGCATCTTTTGCTTCAAATGTAACTGAAACCACAGGATTTTTAGAATTTAATTACTTGGGTGCTTGGCCAGGGCAATATGTCTGACTTCACTGCTATTTTAAGAACTGTTCCAGTTTTATGACATGCTCAGGGCTTTAATTTCATGTGTGGTCTTTTTGACCCACCCCTGTGTTAAAGCATGTAAGAAAGGAGGTCTCTTGTGCTTATCCTTCCTCTCAGTGAACTCAGCAAGTGGCAGGAACCCAGGCTGTGTTTAGTTAATAACTTATTCTGTCTGGATTCTGTTTCCTTCCCTCCTTCCCTCCCAGCCACCTATGTCCTAACAGGGGATTCCAGTTTCAGAAAGTAGATCCACATCTTGAAATCTCCAAAGACTGACAGTGTTTTCCTTTGGGCATTGGAGTCAGGCTGATTTCTGTTACATATCTTATGGGTGGCTGAGCACTTTAATATATGTTGTTGCTTTTGCAGTATGGTAAAGAATATAAAGAGCTATCAAAAGAATATATGATAATAACTGTATCATTATCAAATTGTTTACTTCAACAAAATAGTAATGCTGAGATGAAAGCCAAATTAACTGTATTTAACGGTATTTACTATTCACATATTGTCTTAAATGTGCAAGATTAAAAATTGTTCTTGTTTGACTGAGCTATACTCCAAGTAGACACACTTGTACATGCAATAAAGCCCACTGCGTATGATTCATGAATGGCTGAATTGGTGCTACTTACCATGAACACAGACTGTTTTTCACGTTCCATGTCTGTAAAACAGAAGAGCTTGCCACTGAAAATTCTACTAAGCATCTTGATGGAGATGATGGAGAAAATGTATCCATAAGTTCAAAATTCCTGTCCAAACACTATCCTGACCAATGGATTCTTAAGCACAGCAGAGCTCTGTCTCAGTTTGACTAGTGTTTGCTACTAAACTCTGTCCTGTAGAATCTGTTCATGGATCGCTTTTGTTCCTTGCTTTGTTACCAGAGTAGCTGGTAAAGATAATGGAACATTGTGAAAACATAATGAAAAATCTCTGACTGAAAAATATTATTCTGGTCTTGAAAATGCTGATTTCTCCACTCGCCAGGACAAATGCTGTGAGGTTACATCCAAGATATGAAAAAGAACAAGTTCTCATCCTGAACAGCTAAGCATTAGGAGAGCTTTAAAGTACACTCTTTTACAGATGAGAGGAATTCAAAATTTGTTTGAGATGGCAAGAAAATAACCCTAGTGTCAGAAAAGACACAGCTACTGATAGTCTAAGGATGAAGATGCATGATTACAGGCATGATTAATGTGATTATGATACATTTAACCTTAACGTGCACTCAGCTGGAAGACTGAAATATATTTAGTGCCTGTCAGGTTGCTTTCTATAAATGCATGTCTTATATTTCTTTTGCTTAAATAAAAGAATAATTAAAAAATAAATAAATAAATAAATAAAAATAAAAAAGGTCCTAATTTTTATGCTACAGTTAAAGATTCTTACCTTTCAACTGAAAGAAATTATCATTAAATCCATGTCTAAAATCCACATACATTTATATATGGAAATCCTAAGTTAAATATAAAGCTAAAAAATATGACTTAAGCCTCCAAATAAGTTTTTATGGGTGTTGTTTTGATATTTATTTTTTAAATCACAGGGTCCTAACATTTTTAACCCAGCCACTAAATTTATATGACTAACTTATGGTCCAGCCTCAGCTTCAGCACACACTGATAAATATTTCCTTGGCTTTAATGTTTCAGGTGAAACCCTTCTATGCTTTTTAAGATTTTCTTAATATGAATAATAAATAATATATGTTATTAGTTCAGTGTTATTAAAATGTATGTGAAACAGCGAATTCCTACTTTTAATTTAATGGTTGTATTTTACTATAATCTGTTGTGTTTTGTCCACCATTGCTAAAATTAACCTTAATCTGAGTATTTCTGAAAAATGGTTTGACCATGTGGCTACTATGTTAACATATGGTTTGTATTTATACTGCAATTACCACTGTGCAGTAACCACGTCAGTGTAAAAAACTAGGTTGTTTCCATATAACCAGCATTCCCAGCACGTTGTGCTGTCCAAGAGACAGTAGCCCAGTTCTGAGGAATGGCTCGTTGGCAAGTCTGAGAGCAAGCAGAGAACACAAAACAGCTCATCTTTCAAAGACAAATAAAGTATTCATCGAAAGATCTCAGCACACCAGCAGCCTAACATTTTCATCTTTGTAATTATTGTGGGCGTTACAGAGCAGAGCTGAACACTTCTTAATGAACACTCCCTTACTGACAAATGTGCCTGCCTCATTCTTCTTGCCTTTGACTCTGCCTCTTCTCTTGTATTTAGAGCAGTCCCACGCTCTCACTGCTTTTTGTGACAAGCCGTGCATTTACTCTAGAGAAAGCTCAAGTATCAGTTAAATTTTTACTGAATGGAATACAAGATATTAATCTGGACTAATAGCCATTTAGCATTTCTCAGGGTCTGCTATTAGCCTGATGAGGTCCCCAGCCTATTGGGGTATGACCCTACTAGCAAAGCGCAGTTGCAAGGTAACAGTCAGCAGGGTTCAGGCACAGTTCAGCCACAGTCTGTTCATCCACACTGCAGGACCATCTTACATTATCATGTTGTTTGGTCTCAATTCATCACTTTGGATGTGTCACTAGAATACCTTTCGTCATGCTCTATCATTTCTTCACCTGCAGTAATTTCTATTACATTTTATAGCATTATGTGCTGACAAAACATGAGGAAAAAAATAAGGCTTTTCTGAACACTGGGGAAAGCTGAAACCTGAAATTATTTTCAGGTGATTAAACCTTCCTTCTTGTTGTAGTGTGAATGAACTACTAACAAGAGTAACACTGCTACCCATCTTTTCCACCTAAGAGAGGTGGAAATTACCACTATATTTGTGAGAAAAGATTTTGCTGTAGACTTGGCAGGTTTTGCTGGGATGGCAATGCCTTCACTCTTGAGCGCTGCTCCTTTTGTCAGCTCTCACTATCAGGTGATTCTGAAAGCAGCATAGGTAGGAGTTGTGAGCTTCCTCATACATGATGTAGTATGTACCTGTTTCCAGCAAGCCCATCCCTTACTGTGACAATAATCCACTATATTTCTTTTGCCAGTGTCTGAGAGAAGAGAATCTTTGCTCCACTGCAGCTTGGCAAGCCTGCTAGTTACCAGTTTAATCTACAAGGAAAGGGGAAAAGGAGTAAGTGGAGAAGGGTGGTGGCAATGGCAGTCAGCAGGTCTGCAGACTTGATTTTGTTTCTTGAACCTGGGTTTGGCTGAAGTCTGCAGTTTCAACCACTCCCTGCCTCCTGCTTCTCCCTTCTTGGCCAGAGGGCTCAGTGTTCCCTCATGAACCACCTTCAGCCACACCCAATTGCTAATTGTTTAGTAATGAAAGCATTAATTATCAGGTTATTACAATTTTAATTATTAGGAGACTGGTAGAGACTGAGGCCAGACTACCATAGATGTATTATTTTTTATAATCATGAAATCTACTTTTTGCTCATGTGGAAAGAAATATGTCTACACACATGATATTTATAAGTTTTTATTTCTGTTGTAGGGAAGAGTTATGTGAAGAATCTAACATTTGCTATGCAGCCAACTTAGATTAAACATTGCATGAAAGATTTTATCTCCTGGTTTCCAAATTTGCAGGAGAAGGTCTTATCCTAACCTGTTTTGAAAATATATATGCTCAGACAAATCTTTGCCTGTAATCAAAAGGTAGAAAGGTTTAGAAAATATGACTTTATAGTGGAAAAACTTATACACGGAATAGTTTGCTGTGAAGAGAAGGAGAATTATCTGTTCTTTGTATCTACAGTGAATATGACAAGAAGTAATGAGGTTAAATTAGATCAAAGGAGATTTAGGATAGACATTAGGGAAAACTCTCTAACAGGGATGATAATTAACCACTGAAATAGCTTACCTTGAGAGAACATGGACTCCCCATGGTTACAGCTTTTTAAGGACAGATTGAAAAAGCATCTATGAGGAGTGGATTAGGTTTCTTCTTTCCTAGCTTATTGCAGGATAATGGATTAAATGACTTCCTGAGATCCTGCCTGGATCTGTACCAACCATTGGTCTGTGAACTCTGAATGAGATTATAAATTTATCAATGTGATTTTATAATGAATTAGATAAAGGATTAGTGATTCAGATACATTTATATACCGCAAATGATTTTACCAAATGGGTTTTTGAGCAAGGCTTGTATTGCTTATGTATCTGCTTAGGGCAGATTGCAAGGAAAAAAAAAGCACATGCTGTTCTTCATTAAGACAGAACTTCTGTATTTTCAGGGGCACTAATAATCTAAAATAATAGGTGGGAAGGCTGAAAGCATATATTTAGTCACCAGCAATGAAAAAAAAAAAAAATAAAATCTCTTTTACAGAGATGTGTCCAAGTGTTTGGACAGACATATTGAATGTGGTCTAGTCAGTTATACTGAGGAATATTCAGACCAGTCATTAGCTTCCATACAAAAAGCTTAGTAAGCTGTTTTAACTGCCAGAGTACTCTGGGGTTCGGCTATAGTAGATTGGCTCTTTCATAGATATTAAGACAATTTTTCCTGTTTATAACTCTGTGGGGGATCTGTTGCACCTGCTCCCACTCACAAATAAAGCTTTTAACATTTTGCTGGTAAAATTATGTATTTGTTGAATAGGAAAAAGAGCTTTTATTACAGAAAAATGTTACCTTCTGCAGAGGACAATGGATTTTCTGCCAGTAGGGCCTTTATGGCTTTGCAAAAGCAAAATGAAGTCAGAAATAGAATGAGCTACTTTGGGAATCAGCAGTTATTATACAAGGTATGCGAGTGTGTGTGTCTAAATAATTCACTTGCAAAAAGATTGTTTAAAAGCTTTATGGAGCTGTCTTTTCAAAACAAACAAAAAATAAATTCAGCTGGAGTACAGGAGAAAGGATCCTCAGAGGTATGTAAAACTTCAAAGGAAAGGTGAAGACAGGTAGGCAGGCAGAGGGGGGACCAGTTGGCAGAAGGAAGTAGAAGGAAGAGAGTAGATGTATGCTAAATTAGAAATGTAAGTGAAAAGCAGCTCCTACGAATTCTTGAAAGAAAAGGTGCTCAAACTTGATGCCAAGGGTGAGTAAAAGTCAGGAAAATGTAATCCAGTAAGAATCAAGTGATTCTAAGACACAAAAACACAAAGCTAAATAGCTTCAAGAGCCAAGCCATGAGAATGCCATTCTTTCTGGATATTTTTACAGTAGTTCTAGAAACCCTCTCCATTCAACATGTTTAACTCCAACAGGGCTGACTTGGGTCACTTGCACAATGACAATTGCCTATAGCCATGAGAATGATTCAGTTATGGTGAACTCAACTCAAGGGAATTCCTGGCCATAGTAAGCCATTTTTCTAGCAAGCTTTGTGAGGAAACTAGTTTATTTTAAGGCAGCTAGAGAGTCCAATACTAAAGTCTAAGAGCTGTTTGTTGACCCTAGATATATCATTTTGATCCAAAGGGTGCACAAAATGTTAATGAGAATGTCTCTTATTTTCTCTGTAGACTAGGAAGCAGGGATTTAGGCAGCTAATTTATTATTGCTTACTCCAGCATGCAAATGATTCCATCATTCTAAAAGCCTAAATTAAGAAATATCCATTAGAACAAAAAGGAGAATCAGAATAATCAGAAAGAGACATGAAATAAACCATTCCTATTTATTTCTGTGATTTCCCTCCAGGGAGTGTTTTAATTTTAAAAAATGTTTTGTCCACATAGTTTCAGGCATGTTGATGTGTTTCCTTCTTTCTGCCCCTCTGGCTGGGAAAGGTGTGAGCAGGAGAAGGCAAATGTAAGGATCAGGAAGAATTGTTGGTGCTGGGCCAGAAAGGAGTCTCACAGGCTCTGTTATCTGCCATAATTATAGTATGCATACTGAAAAATCTAACACAGAAGTAATGTCAAACACAGTGACTGCCTGAGACCAAATAAGGGATCCAAAGTGATGTAAATACAAGGTCTCTTTGAATTATGATTTATATAGGATAGGCTGCACCGATGGGCTGAGGTCAACTGCATGAAGTTCAACAAGGCCAAGTGCCGGGTCCTCCACCTAGGGCGCAATAACCCCAAGCAGAGCTACAGGCTGGGATATGAGTGGTTGGAGAGCTGCCAGGCAGAGAAGGACCTGGGAGTGATGGTTGATAGTCGGCTGAATATGAGCCAGCAGTGTGCTCAGGCGGCCATGAAGGCCAACAGCATCCTGGCCTGTATAAGAAACAGTGTGACCAGCAGGGCTAGGGAGGTGATCGTCCCCCTGTACTCGGCTCTGGTGAGGCCGCACCTCAAATACTGTGTTCAGTTTTGGGCTCCTCGCTACAAGAAGGACATCGAGGTGCTTGAGTGAGTCCAGAGAAGGGCGACGAAGCTGGTGAGGGGCCTGGAGAACAAGTCCTACGAGGAGCGGCTGAGGGAGCTGGGATTGTTCAGCCTGGAGAAAAGGAGGCTCAGGGGTGACCTTATCGCTCTCTACAGGTACCTGAAAGGAGGCTGTAGCGAGGTGGGGGTTGGTCTGTTCTCCCACGTGCCTGGTGACAGGACAAGGGGGAATGGGCTTAAGTTGCGCCAGGGGAATTTTAGGTTGGATCTTAGGAAGAACTTCTTTACCGAAAGGGTTGTTAGACATTGGAACGGGCTGCCCAGGGAAGTGGTGGAGTCACCATCCCTGGAGGTCTTTAAAAGACGTTTAGATGTAGAGCTTAGGGATATGGTTTAGTGGAAGACTTGCTAGCGTTAGGTCAGAGGTTGGACTCGGTGATCTTTTAGGTCTCTTCCAACCTAGAAATTCTGTGATTCTGTGATTCTGTGATTCTGTGATTCTGTGATATTGTAAAAAACCTGCTCTTAAAAATAGTCAAGCACATGAGCATTGAACCCAGTAAATCTCTTGAATTGTTCTGCATCTTTTCTCACTGCTCCTTTGGCCCACTGTGGCCTAGGTTTTGTAAATCCCATGTCAGGATGGACTCACAAGCAGGCTAATGGGAGAGAAAGGGAAGGAGATACTGTATTAGTGGATTTTTGAAGAGGCTATGATATCGTCCTAAACTACAATTAAAACATTATGTTGCCTCATCTGTGTTACAGATGCCTGATCTTTATCTAATCCAATTTGTAGGAGTTGACTCTGGGGAAATTTTGTGTGAACAGTAATGATGTTCAAGGTCATCCAGGCTTTGCATAAACTGTGGCACAGGTTTCTCTTTTTTCATAACTCAGCCAAAAAATTACGGATGTTCTTTCTTCACTTAACTGTATGTTAGGTCATAGGCTAAAGAAGGAATTAAATTTGTCCATCGGATACTTCTGTTCCCTCCCTTCCTGCCATTAGTTGTCCCCACTAGGACTCTTTTCCTCCCTTAGTCTTTGTATAGCTCAAAGAAGCTCCAGGTCATAGAGGAGGGCAACAGGAAATCCTGAAATAAGTCACATACATGCATAACCCTGTGCCTGCATTAAACACAAGACTATAGAGAGATATAGTAGGAAGTCTTCTAATTTTCTGTGTGGACCCGATTTTAAGACATCTGTGGACCCGATTTTAAGACATCATTTTTAAGACAAAGCAAATAAACTGTTAAGCATAAAGTAATTCAACTTTTCCACCCTCAATATCCCCCACTAAGAATGTGTGGAATTAATAGTTCAGTTGTTATCTATCAAATGTAATTACAGTGTTTTCTAGTGTAGGACCATCAACAGGATGTACAAAGTTTCATGACTCGTGTATCATGATGTAGTATTAATTTCTTTTGGCTCTTCAAAACACTTCTAAAAAACTACTTTGTAGCCTGGTTCATTATTCCTATCTTTATATTTACTTTTATTTCTTTATCCTAGATAGATAGCTGAAAGTTAAATAACTGACGGTTATATTTTAGAAAAAGAATGGTAATGAGGTCAGAAACGTTTGCCTTTGCTAACTCTTCAACAAATCTTTCAGTCAGTGCTCAGCCCAAAAACTAGCATTTTAAGTGTTCTGTTCTTGGACAAGCTCATAGGACTAGCTTAGACTAAAACATATGTCTTTTAGCAGGCTTCTATCTGGCTTTTTACTTATCCCTTTTCTGGTGCTTCTGCATGGACTTCATCAAGCCAAATGCCAGTATAAATCCTTACAAGCCTTCAAGACAGACCAACAAGGATAACAGCTTAGGTACTATAGTGAATTTGCATAGAGTGACTCTTTCTGCTGTGTTATTTTGCTTGTTAAACCTAGCTTCATGTATCTTTATATGCTACTGCTGCTTGTATTATATACAGTAAAAGCCTTAAATTTATAGTGGAGGAAAATAGTTTTTGTAGCAAGATCTTAACATGTTTTTGAATTTACCTTAAGGGCATGTGGTTATAACAGTCCACACACTTCAGTGAGATTTAATGAAACCTATAACATTATTTTATGTTGTCCTGAGGGTTCTTTTTATTTTGCCTTGTTTTGTTTTTATTCTACAATTTGTATAATTGTTTTAGAGAAAAGGGTTGAATAAATCATAATAGGAAATTTTACTGAAGCTATTATCCCAGAGGTAACCCAAGCACATTTCATTTTTAAACACCAGGTAATCCCATTTAGAGCATGTGCATGTGTTAAGAATCACAAAATCAAAGAATAGTCTAGGTTGGAAGAGACCTAAAAGATCACCGAGTCCAACCTCTGACCTAACGCTAGCAAGTCTTCCACTAAACCATATCCCTAAGCTCTACATCTAAACGTCTTTTAAAGACCTCCAGGGATGGTGACTCCACCACTTCCCTGGGCAGCCCGTTCCAATGTCTAACAACCCTTTCGGTAAAGAAGTTCTTCCTAAGATCCAACCTAAAATTCCCCTGGCGCAACTTAAGCCCATTCCCCCTTGTCCTGTCACCAGGCACGTGGGAGAACAGACCAACCCCCACCTCGCTACAGCCTCCTTTCAGGTACCTGTAGAGAGCGATAAGGTCACCCCTGAGCCTCCTTTTCTCCAGGCTGAACAATCCCAGCTCCCTCAGCCGCTCCTCGTAGGACTTGTTCTCCAGGCCCCTCACCAGCTTTGTCACTCTTCTCTGAACTCGCTCAAGCACCTCGATGTCCTTCTTGTAGCGAGGAGCCCAAAACTGAACACAGTATTTGAGGTGCGGCCTCACCAGAGCCGAGTACAGGGGGACGATCACCTCCCTAGCCCTGCTGGTCACACTGTTTCTTATACAGGCCAGGATGCTGTTGGCCTTCATGGCCGCCTGAGCACACTGCTGGCTCATATTCAGCCGACTATCAACCATCACTCCCAGGTCCTTCTCTGCCTGGCAGCTCTCCAACCACTCATATCCCAGCCTGTAGCTCTGCTTGGGGTTATTGCGCCCTAGGTGGAGGACCCGGCACTTGGCCTTGTTGAACTTCATGCAGTTGACCTCAGCCCATCGGTCCAGCCTATCCAGATCTTCCTGCAGAGCCTTCCTACCCTTGAGCAGATAAACACACGCACCTAACTTGGTGTCGTCTGCAAACTTACTGAGGGTGCACTCGATCCCCTCATCCAGATCATCGATGAAGATGTTAAAGAGGACTGGCCCCAGTACCGAGCCCTGGCGGACTCCTCTAGTGACCAAACTCCAACTGTATTTGACTCCACTTACTAAGACTCTTTGGGTCCGGCCATCCAGCCAGCTCTTAACCCAATGAAGCGTGCACCAGTCCAAGGATAAGAATTAATTTATAGTAAGAGGTTATAATTGTCTCATACTCCTCCTAAACTCTTTTTTGTTGCAGGTGTGAGATAATACCTTGGACTCGGATGCCACAAATTATTTGTTGTCATAATGAACTGAAATAATTCACTTCTATAGGATGACTGAAATTGCTTTCTTACTTTATAAGAATTGTTTTGCTTAAAGCATTGTAAAATTGAAAAATTGAAGTTACTGCAGACCACTTAGATCTTCTGTTAATATAAACACACATGAATACTAAAAAGTATTTAAAATCTTGGCAAAAAATAAATAAATAATAATAACTTTGGGCCATTCTAAGGTTTATAAAGGAAATAGAAATTTTTGAGAAAGCAGATATTCTTACTTTGTAGAAACCCATGTTTTTCCACCAAAAATATGTCAGCTGAAACTTTTAGCCATCCATAAGAGAGCTGGTTTCAAAGGTTATTAATTTGACCCATCTATATATATAGAGAGAAATATATTACATTTTTTTTGGCCTTGCAGTTTTGATGTCTGCCTGCCATTGCACAGAAACTTTTATTATAAGCATGATGGATTTCCTCAGGAAAGAGAGGCCATATCCTCAACAGTTTTGTGTATTTTTTGAAAGATTGTACTGAGAATTGAGTTTCTGCATCATCCAAGCTTTACTGTTGTAAAGGTTCCTCTTTTTTTTTTTTTTTTTTTTTTTTTTTTTTTTCCAGAAGAATAAGTCATTAGCTATTTATGTTTCTGCTCTTCATTTCTGCATCTTTTTGTGTTCATCTACAAATCAGCACAGAATATAGGAATGCATTGCTATATCAGGTACCTGAAGAAGAGCATACAGTTGCACTAAATCAGTCTTTTGAAATTTTCCATAGGTGCAAGAGTCTTTGGGAAGAGAAAAAAAAAAAAAAAATCTGTGAAAAAAATAATCTGTACAAAGTATCTGTATCTTTCCCTCCCTCCACCCCATGCCAGGATGTGACATTTAGTGGCTGCTCTCACTTCCAGCCCAAATTTCCACAGTCTTTCTGGTAAGATATCTCTCAGTCCTTTGTCACACCTGGGAATGAGAGGAGCAGAGCAGTGGAGGGCACTAAACAGGAAATGCACGCTCTCCCATTAGCTGATGTCATGAATACAAACCTTCTCCTCTCAACAAAGCACATTGTCACATAAAGAAAACCCATCTCTGCCATCCATAGTGGCCTCCACAAGGCAGCACTGAGATTTTTTTCCTCTCTCCTATCTAGCTGCATGCTTCTCACAGCAGAGCCCAGTTTCTTTCTTGAGCCTTTGCAGATCCACCCCTGGGTAATGATGGGAGAACACTGGGGCTGAAAGGGACAGTGCTGGCTTACTCAGACAGTGAAATGATGCCTAGACAGGTTTTGGTAGTGGCAAAGCTGTATCCAAGCTGGCCCCTTGCTCTCCTTGCTAGCAAGGACAGTAGACATCTTGCGTGGTGTTGTCTCTGCATCCGCCTGCAGCAGCAGAGCTAAGGCAGAAAGGCAGTTGTTTTCTGCCAGCCAGAAAACAACCTGCAGCATACTGCAATTACAGCTTTTCCCTTTATTTGCTCACTTTATCTGTATGCTCATCTGTGTGTACCTCAGGAAAGCTGGCTGAAATCAAAAGTTCACTATTTCTTCCTCCAGCCACAGTGCATCAGTTGATCAAATTAAAGGACAAACCTGCTGTGAAATAGAAAGTGTTCCCCAACTTATGGAGATTTCTCATAAAGGTACTGTACCAATCAGTTCGATACCTGTGGCTTCCTACTAAAAGCAAATAATATTTCAAAGCATCTACCCAAGAGCACAGGCATGTATAAATTAAGCAAAATGCTTTTATTCACCTTTTGCTTTTAAGTGATCACTTAGTGTGCACAGAAATTCAAAGGGATTCTTTTTTTTTCTTTTTTTTTTTTTTTTCCTTTCTAAAGATACTCAGTGAAAATATCTAGGTTTTAGCCCAAGTATATGTGAATCCTTCCAGTAATTAAACATGGATAGTTTTGTATTTAACATTCAGTTTTCTATTTGAAATGAAATTTTGTTTTGTATAACATTCAGTTTTCTATTTGAAATGACATTTTGTTTTGTAGAAAAATCTCTCCTTGGTAGCTAGTAAAGAAATGTACCCAGTGTGAAATCATAAGCCCACTGACATCACCACCAAGATATATATTTAGTAAAAATTATTTAAATTTCTAGAGAAAAAAAAAAAAAAAAAAAAAAAAAAAAAAAAAAAAAGGATATTGAGTCATTTGAACTTCAAGAATTCTTATATCCTAGTCTTTGAAAAATATCAATTCATGAACTGCTAAGTTAGATGGGAATAATCATTTCTGAGACCCTCCAAGGTAATTTATCTTTACAACATGTGAAGGTGTCTTTTCCACCAGGCAGCAACTGCTTGTACACTGGACTTGTCCAGGAACTTCCTTACAAATTTCATTGCATTGCAGTAGAAGCCCCAGAAAAATATCTATGCCCTTGCCTTCTCAAAAATAAAAGTCTTACATCTTGAGTTGACCTTATCATCAGAGAAGGCAAAAAACTTATATATGAGCCACACTGAGTAGTGTGCTGCTAAAAGGTACTTGGATGCTACATTAGAGAGAGCTGCCTGTCTGATGTTCTGGTAAAGGTCATGAAGCTGCTCTGTTTCTGCAGACCTTTCATAGGATACATACAAACATTTCTCCTAAATTATGCTTTCCAGCTGAATGACCAGACATATCCTTTGCATATTTCTGTTTATAAAAATTACATATTTATCCTTATAATTATTCTTATTGGAATATATTTCTCTCTACTTCCTTAGGGTGTCATGTATTAGGACAGAAATATGATAACAATTTTAGTGTACTTTTATGCTGTAATCAAGAGTGGCTGTTTACTTTTCCTGAACTTTCTTCAAGGCTTTAATGAATATACCTCTGCATTTGATGGACTCCATTTCCTCCAGTAAATATCTCAAGTTCTTCATTTTTTTTCTACATTACAGGTTAAGATTATCCTGTGTTTCTAGTTGATATATGTCTCTGGAGCAGCCAGTCACCAAATTCCAAAGAACATGAGCCAAACCCTCATGTATATATTGGCTTATCTCTATCATCTCTGAAGGAGATGATTTACATTACCTTACGACTCATCTCATACTTTTTTGAATATATAAGGTAAAAGAGAGAGGGAGATAATAGAAAATTTTCACATAAATAGCATATTAAGAAAACAACAACAACAAAAACCTAAATGTCATAATATTTATAAACATATATAGCTTGATTTCAGCTCTGGCCAAAATATCAACAGAAGAATGATAATAAAGTTATGTTTTTCCTCCACCAACACACCTCACCCAGTTTGTTAGCTTTTTTGTGTGTTTGTTTGTTTGTTTTTGTCTCTTAATGTCTTAAAGTCATGTCTCTAAGCACAGCACACAGCAGCAATCAGGTGAAAGAGTCTTCTGTGGCATGTGGAAAAATCTGCAGAACTATACTTCTGTCTTATGGTCTATACTGCACAGATATACGACTTAAGAAATCCCTAAGCTACGCATTGCTGAAAGATAAGAGGGGATGTGTCACCACATGATATTGCCTATCCCATTTCTTATATTATCAGATACTGTGAATCTCTAGGCTGATCCAGAATAGCTATTTTTAACTTAAACTCAGTGCTGGATTGGGAATTCATTCATTTTTAACATTAAAACACCTGAGAACATCTGCAATCACCAAAAGTTTATATACAAAGCTAAAACTGTAAAATAAAATCTGCAAAACAATGAAAGACAGTTCTATTTTCTCCCACAGGGAAGCAAAAGAACAAACAAGTTTGAGCCCCACAATACCTAATACACTGAAGGCTCTGATGAGACTAGTGTGAATTTAAGAAATGAATGATGAAAATCAGTGTGCTTTAATGATGCAGTGTATCAACAGACAGCAAGAGAATAGCTGCAAACATCTGAAGTACAGAGATGATTAGAACAGCTGTGCTGAGAAATGAAGGTAATATATATCAATATGGCTAGTGTCATATAAACTCAGCTAAGTCTAAACTGTCAGAAAGTCAGTGTCTAAATGAGCCATAAAGTCTGGTAGATTCCCTTTGAAGATAAAAAATGATGGATTCTTTGTTACTACAAGATCTGCTCCATAGGGGGAGCCCATCTGAAACTCCCAAATTCTCAAGTTGCCCAGCCTTGAATGTTAGGAAAAAACTAACAGCTTTATTTATTTGTGGATGCCTAATCCCTAGAAGTGTTTAAGATTGGGTTGGCTGGGGATTTGAGCAACCTGGTCTAATGGAAGATGTCCCTGCCTGTGGCAGGGGATTTGGAATTGGATGATTTTCAAGGTCCCTTCCAACCCAGAACTTTCTATGATTCTGTGATAATTGACCATGGTTATTGAAGAACATTCTTCAGTTGCTTATCAGTGTGTGTCTCTATTGTCTCCCAGAACAGATCGCATTGCCTCATTCCCTGTTTTCCTAACATAACATCTGTTGTGCCAAGATGTTTTATAGTAGTTTGTGGCCTTAAGCCCACTAAGAATCTTTCCATTTGAGAGGTGGCAGCAGGTGTTTCCAGATCTTTCCTGCTAATTAGGTTGTTTGTCAGTGGGGATAGCTGTGATGGACACACCCATAGCCGTGACAGACATTAGCCATAGCTGCAATGGACAAGCTCTATTTTAGCTGCCTGTTTCTGTTGTATCTTATGTTCCTTGACTGAAGTAACTAGATGAGGTAGACCCCTCTAGAAGTTAGAAGAGTCCTTCTTCCCAGATGTTTGCTCATGGAAATGGAGTTTGTGCAGCACAGAATATGCACTAGAGAGTTGAGAGTTTCAGCTCAGAGCAGGGAGCCTGCAGCTCATGGACAGAAATAAATAAATAAATAAATAAATAAATAGATAAATGAAAATCAGAGGAGCAGGGGTGAAATCTGGGACTTTAATGTGATGAAAATATATACCATGGGACAAGAAAGGATTATTTGGGGTTAGCTGCAACTCAGAAGTGTGCTCTGTTTTCTGAAACCAGTCCGGGGAGCAAGTGTACTTGCAAGGACACCATGGGCTGGAGTTATCTTGACGACAACGCAAGAACTTTATTAAAGCCATATTAAGCCAAAGGTTCATTCTGTTCTGTATCTGGTCTTTGTCAGTGAGCATTCCATGGCTTAGATCCAAAGCTGGAGTAAAAATCTTTGGTGAGAGACTGTCAAAATTATTCTGAATCTCTGAGAAGAATTTATCAATTGATCACCCTTACCCACATTGTTATTAATATCTCAAGAGAACTGTATAAAAGATTTTTAATGAAGAGCTTCCCTTTCAAAAAAAAAAAAAAAAAAAGAAAGAAAAAAAGACATGCTAACTTCACACACCCAACGCCCATACACAAAACAACAACAATTAACAGGTTGACCTTTGCTAGTTAAAATCGTTGCACTAGATGTCTACTAGTTCCATTCTTTAATACAGTTTCTACTGATTTCCTCTTTATAGTTATTAGGCTTTGTATGCAGGCTGGTTGATTTTCCGTAACTGCTCTGGAACCATTTTTTTTTTTTTAAATTGACATCTTAATGTCCCCCCTGAGTCTTCAGGTACAAATGCAATTTAAGTGAGAGGTCATACACCATGATTAGTAATTTAGCTATTTCCTCTTTGGCTTCTTTTGGATTTCATTATATGTGACTGTTCATTTCTTCAGCCTGTTCTAGCATCACTGAGTCTCCCATAAAGAATGATTTTTCAATATGAATATCCCTGACTTCCTTTGCAGTGAACACTGTTGCATCATAATTCTCAACCACCTCTGGGACTGCTTTGTCATCTCTGAGTGTGCCTTCCATATCCTAATCATCAGTGGACCCTACAAATTTTCTGGCAGGCTTTTTGTTTCCAGTGAGTATTAATAAATACTTCTTAGTAGTTTTGATTACTTTGCTGGTTGCTTTTCAATGTATTCTTTTTTCTTTTTTTTTTTTTCTACTTTTGTTTCTAGGCATATAAGGGTGTGTGCATGTATCTATTCCTATTCTTTTCTACCCAATCATTTCCAGGTTTCTTTATTTTAAAGCTAATACTTTAGTCATTTTTTTAAAAAAATCTAGTTTTTTAGAGTTTAAAATAATTTCAGTCATTGGAAGATTGCTCCAGAAGAAACAGCCACAGAGTTCTGTCCGATTTTGGTCGCTTCTTGATGCTGTTCTTCCCATGCATCCTATTAAAGGCTCTAATTTGATTTTTTACTTCTCCCAAGCAGGAGTGACCCACAGACCATCATCTGAACACACCTGGAGGAAAATATATGTTTTAAAGGTGCTTCAAGTATGTGTTTCACTTCAGTAGTCCCTGGGAAATAGAGAACATTTCCAGAATGACTCTGACACAATTTATTTTTAGTTAGTCGTTACCACTTTTTTTCAAATTTGAAAGTGAATATTTATTTAATGTTTTCAAGTACCTGTTCTTTTTCAAATACTGTATACTTCTTGTCATTGATTCATTGTTCCAGACTCCATCCACTTCAGAGCTAGTGGCTCTAATATTATAGTAGGGCAAACCGTCTGTGAGAAAAAGTCTAAAAATCAGGTGGATCATCTTTATTCCACAGTGACCTCTCATGATGAAACTGAAAATGTGTAGGCTTATGAGTGTGTAAGCTCAAATGAGATGATGTTTTTGAAGCAGTTTTTGGAAATAAAATTAACTGTGAGTCTTATAATTTTGTCCAAATGCAACACTCCAAATGTAACACAAATTATTTTGTTTCCCTTCAGTCATGTATTTGTACATACACAATCCACCCTCTCTCACCCCATGCATGCAGACATAGACAAATTAATTAATTGTTTACTCCAACAGCTTTTTAAAGAAAGAGTGAGAGAGATTTTCTGTTTCTAAATATTTGGAAGCTACTACTATAGGAAAATTACCAGAATGACAAGAAAGAAGTCAGTCTTAAAATGGGAATAAAAAGCATCATATTTTCTTGAATCCAATTGTAGCATCTGCAATAGAAATTTAATCGTTCTTCACATGACAAGGCTATCATGAGAAAGATTTATAACTGTAAGACAAATCATATGCTAAGGATAGAGGCCAAGCACTAACAATTTTCAAAACTGTGGCTTTCTAAATGAAAACCAGTAGATGCCACTGATATCTGGATGCATTTCTGGACAAATCAAAGGTGTGTTGGTTCTAATTATATAAGGGAAGTCTGGAGACCATCTAGAGGTTAAATTTAGATGGCAGTACTAGGAAAAAGAAATGTAGAAAGACTGACCTAGAAAATCAGTTCTGGGCCACTGAGTCCCACCACCTTCACCAACTGCACCACAAGATCTCCTCATAAATATGTCAAGATGTGAAGATCCCCCTTAACAGTAGATTTTCCCTTGGTACAACTTCTAAAAAGCTGTTCACTACTCCACTATAAACATTCTTCTGATTGCCCAGTAAATTTATTTATTTATTTATTTATTTTTTTTTTTCCCTGCACAGATGACTCTTTTCAGTCTTTGGTGTTGTATTTATCAACAACAGCTGTTCTCAGCCTAGGCTGAGCTTGACAGTCTCTGATCATATTGGTTACTCTCCAGGGCTCTCCATTCTCTCCTCTGCATCTGCTCCAGTTCAATTCCATCCCTCTAGGTGACTCACACTGTACACCACACAACTGAATCTTTGGGATTAGGCGGGTGCTGCAAATTAACAAGGCCTTGTAGCACCCACTTATGGATTTTTTTTTTTTTTTTTTTTTTTTTTTGAAGCAACTGTGCTTCACAGATACCAGTAATCTGTTACAGATCTACTGTTACCCTGTGGTCAAGTCCTTCTCCTCAGTTATGAGCTCCTGACTTTTAAAAGAGTTTCTTCATCTGAGTCCTCAACTGCACAAATCTGACATTTAATTGAACTACATCTCATTTATTTCCTATTAATCTATTCACTTCCTGATGTTCTAACTTCTTTTAAGAAGAGCTTATGAGATCCTGACCATTTGTAATATGAGGGATTTCCTCATCACATTTCTATTTTTTGTATCAAGACCATCACTGAAAATATTAAACAAGGTTGATCTGGAAAAATACCCAAGAGGAGTTCCAGTAATCTCCCTCCCTCCATCCAGATACTTTCCCTTTCTACTTTTCCGATCACTCTTCTAAACCAATTTCTTATCCGATTACAGTTCTTGCACTTTAATTCCTGACTTTTCCACTTAACTAAATTCCCATGTGACACTGCTTTGTTGATATCAAGATAGATGGTCTCGTTCTGCTTTTGGATTTCTAGAAAATCAGTTATATGAAAGAAAGATATCCAATTTATCTAATATCATCAATTTTTGGTAAACACCTCTTATCACTTTCCATTTACCCTGATATTCAAAATAGAAAATCCCTTTAATAAAGAATTCCCTTAAAAATGTGATAAGATATTCATGTAGAGCAAATCAAAACTGGTGAGCAAAACTGGTGATGCAGACTAGGAAGAAACCTGCATGTAAGTCTTCTTCATTTCATCTCTTGTATGAGTGAATTGTTCTGAGTTGAATGTGTGCACAATAAATTTCTTTGACACTGTTTTAGAGTCACTTTAGGCAGAAATCCCAAGCAGAACCAAATTTGTTCAGTTAACAGCACATACACAGAGCGAAGAGATCCACTCCAAGAGGGAAATTACCTGTTGTTAAGAGCTGCTCTTGTCAAGGGTACAGAGATTTGAAAAGCATATCCCTCCCTATGACAATAACAGACACATGTCTCCAGATCTCCTGAGGAATAGAAACAAATTACATCTGGTCTAGGGGGACACGTTATATGCTTGCTGCTCATTGGCACAAGTTCAGGAAGAAACTAGTATGGAAATGTATATAAGAGCAGGCAAGTAGATACAGAACCCGGTACATTAAAGCAAGATTCTTGATTTTAATTTCTGAGTTCTACAGCAATACAAATTATTATTCTCATCATCATTATTAATAATAATAGTATCATAAACTTCTATAGCAAAGTTTCTTTGTCTTGTAGGAAGCTGCAAAGACTCAATAAAGCTTTTCAAGGCATATATCGTGGGTGATCTGAAGCTGAGAAGCCAATTCTTCTTTAAAAGAATAAAGCCAACTTATCTCTGGGGGCAATAAGCTAGTGTTGAAGTATTATTCTTACTGCACCAGCAGAGGTAGTTCCTCACAGTAGGCAGAGCAAGCACTGCCTACCCTCGTCTGTGTTAGATACAGAACAGTCTTTATCTGTTATTTTAAATCAGATCTCAGACATACCTTTGCATGTTTCTTATGCATACTCACAGATGTTAGCAGCTTCCACTCCAGAGAAAATATTTTTATTTCTGCCACAATGTGAATGTAGCCCCTATGACTATATGACACCATTGGCTTTCTGTATGCCCTGTGTTTGCATTATTACAATAGCATCAGAACTTAAATGATCCCTGATGGAATTTCTAATAAATAACTAAATACTCATCTATTTCATCCAATCTCTCTTAAAAAAAAAAAAAAAAAAAAAAAAAAAAAAAAAAAAAAAAAAAAAAAGGGAGAGAGACAGAGAAAGGAAGGAAAGGAAGGGAAGGAAGGAAAAGAAAGAAAACGAAAGAAAAAGAAAGAAAGGAAGAAAACTATTATCAAAGAAACACGATGCTTGGAGCAGCAGACCTCTGTCATTTTAGATGAGTTGCCCCTTTCACCTCGCAGAGGTCAAAGTGATACAGTGTAATGACAATGGACAACTCCTTTGCATTATGTTTTTTTAGAGTACCGTCAGCCCACAGTAGCCAAGCAGCAAAGCTGCTTGGAGCAATGTTCTGCACTCAGTAACACATTGTCATGGCAACCGAACAAATGGGTCATCCCACTCCTGCTCAATTTCATTGTTGCATAGTGTGTAAGAGAAATCACAGCACGAGCATGAATGTGTCTTTGAGCTTCTGTGAGACTGAGCCAAGTTCCTTTCCAGATCTGCCCTTGGGCGCTGTACCTCTCAGGGAGGCTCTTGGCCTACATGCCTGCTTGGGGACATGCAGATGCTCAGGTCCTTGAGCTCAGAGGGTGAAGACTAGGGCTTTGGAGTGAAAACAATTTTCCAGAAGCCAGTGGTGGTCCTCTTTTCAATAAATCGTTGGGAAGTAGTGGGAAACAGACGATTAAAATAAAGACAACAAAGGCAACAAAGCAGGAATGACTGAGGCGAGTACTGGTGGCAGAATAATTGGCAAATGTGGCGATTTAGTGTGATAAATGAATGAGTGAGTCCTCTGAGAAGTGTGGTCTGTCTGCTGAGCACTGATTCCTTCTAACTTCTTCTGTCCTGTACTTTCCTCATTGTTCCAGTCTCATTCTCCTTCTTCATGGCTTTTCTCATTCACATTCTTTCCTCTTTTCCTCCTTCCCATTATGCTCTGTATTTTGTAACATTCCTTCTAGTGTTTCCCATGCTCCTATTAGCTTGCATCCACCCTCCCATTCTCCAAGGCTACTGGTAGGACAGTTTGGTCTTCACCTATCCTTAAAATTGCAAGATACTTTCTATCAAGATGCCTTGGTTTTGTACAAACTAGAGCTTAATCTATTTTATAGCTATTCCAGCTGGAATTTTATGTTTGAGACATCTTCATCAAAAATTATATTTTCTTGAAATTTGTGAAATTATTGTCAGACAAATTTCATAAACCACTTCCAAGTTTCAGGAAAGGCATGGCATGGAGATGGGCTGAAATTACAGTAAACTTAAAAAGAAAAGAAAAAAAAAAATCAAACCAATTCCCCACATTTTTCCCTATCCCCGTGCTACAGAGCAGGGATCTGCAGTTTAGCAAGATATGCTGAATTTTCCTTCAGGGAATTCTTCCTGTTTTCCTTATAAATATTTGCTCTTTTCCACTTGAGATATAAGCCCCCCCCCCCCTCTGGGGGGTGTTTGTTTTTTTTTTTTTTTTTTTTTTTATGTGTACATGTTCAACAGAGAATTTTTAATGTTTACCAGGTAAAATCCCAACAGGTTTTGTTTTACTTGTGCATGCTGCAGGCCAGGGACTGGCCAAAGGGAGGATGAGACTGGAAAGTGGAAAAGATAAGTGGGCTCTGAGATGGAATCTGGAACAGCATGAAGACCAAGACTATTAGACAAGATGAATTTCAGATGATGATAAGAAGATGACTTAAAAGCCAGTGATTAGTTGTATTCAAAGACCAGATCTGTGAGCAAATGAAAAGAGAGAGGAAGGGTTCTGGCTTTTATGATAGTCCAAGATACTGGAGAAAATCTGGGACTGGATGGGCAGGCAGATATTGTAGAGGGAGCATGTAATGACTACCAATGTATGAAACGGTACAGCTGTATATGCACTGGGTACAGCTTTTCAGATAAGGAACCACTGAGGAAGAAGCACAGGAAGAAGCCATAGGGAGGAGACTCAGGAGAAGGCTCTGCTCCTCAGGAAGAAGTGGTACAGCTAGAGATAAAGAAGGAGCAGGACTGGCTGTACGAGGGCTAGGAAAGGAGAAAACGGGACCAATTGCCAAAGGAGACTAGTGTGAGAAACCCAAGAAAGGGTAACACAGCCTGAGACAGGACAAGATATAAAATACTCTAATGAGGAAACTTGAGGCTGAAAGAATTACCATATGGAGAAATGGCTGGAGCTGCACCTGGGATGGATTTAAAAAGCTATAAATCTCACCATTCCTCTGCTGTCAGAAAATATAGCTAAAACTCCTCTACAAAAGGTCTCATTACCCCACAAAGAACTTGCCTTGGCCAGCAGTTACTTCACTAACTCAAGCTGATGAGTTCTGTGCAGTGCCTCTAGATATTGCCACTTCACAGGTGAACCATTAAGATGCCATAAAGATGATGTTATGTTGTGGGATATTCTTCTCCTGTTTCTGATTTAAAAACCAAAAAACCACCACCACACACATTATATATATATATATATATATATATACACATGTAAAATTTTACCCCCACACTTCTTTTAAAACAACATAAAACTTGCAAAGCATCAGAAATACACTTCTCTGTGCAATCTTTCGTCAGCTTGCTTATATGGCTCTATTATGATGTAAGGTTTACTTAGAGGTTATGTAATGTTATTGCCACTAGAACCACAGCTAAGTTTTTATGGAACTGACCTGTTGTGAAAATAAGCTATGGCATGGTCTACACAGGTCAGAAGGTGTGCACAGAGGCAAGCAGGAAAAGAATGTCTGATTTCTGCATTATGCTTCTGCAGAATTATCCTCTACTTTGTCTCTCTCCATAACATGGTTTACAATGCTAGGCAAGTCACCAGAGCCAACCTATTCATGTGTGGTGATAAATTATGTTTTACTCATTATCTGGATCTCTCACTTGAGCCTGAATTGAAAAGGTGTTGAGCTTTCACTATTGCCTTTCACATCTATGAGAGCTGTGCTCTGAATATCTGATGTGCTAATGTGCACTGAAAAAATGACTTCCATTGACAACTAAAAATGAGCAGAAAATGTTTGTTTTAATTTCTTTTGTTCCCCAGTACTCCAGATATAAAATGTATATACAAGTACTGCCTTTTGTTACTAAGAATTCTGAAAATGTTTTCATTTATGTTTGTGTACCTATTGGGTGTTAATATGAACAGCAAGACTATTCTGAGAGAAAATTCAATAACAGTCTTTAGAACAGGTTTTGAGAATTGCAGGAGATAAGGCAGAGGAAGTCCATGAATAAACAAGATACTGAAAAGCTATTTAGAAGGTGTACCCAGTCAGGCAGATGTGCCTTGAAAAAACATTATGTAATGATGAGATTGATGGTGGAATTGGAAAGCATAATCACAAAGAGTCAAATTAAGTTTGCATACAGATCTTGATTCTTGCTTTTCAGTCTCAATAGTAATATAATAATTGTGCAGGTTTTGTACATACATTCCTCAACAATGACAACAAAACAAAAAATACTGAAACAATAAGAGAATGTCATTCTTCTGAGGCATGGGGATAGTCCACTTTTTCTAAATCAGTATGGTGTTGTTATTTGGGTGTTGCTGTATCCTAGTGTGTTGTTCTACCTAGATTTTTGTGTTCTTTCACATTCTGAGTTAGAGTATACCTTTTTTATATATTTATAAAATGTTCTTTGTAGTCAGACTCCAGTTCTGACAGCAGCTTCCAGATGTTTAATGCAACACAAATATTAATTATCTTTGTATTGTCAAAATGACTAGGAGCCCATCAGGGAGACTGGTAGTATAGAAATGCAGTAAAAAGTGAAATAGAAATGAAGTGAAAAGGCAGTCCTTGACCTAAAGAATTTATAAATTTAAATAAGGCACAGCTACATTAATAAGTCAAAAGCAAACTACATAATAATAAAAAGGAGTTGTCATATCTACAAAAAAAAAAAAAAAAAAAAAAAAGTAGATTTACTGTTGGTGAGTTGCTTTATGAATTTATGCAAATGTAATTGAGAGCACTGTTATATGTTTCATATTTGGCATGCTCACCACTGCTTTCCAGAGCTGAAGTTAAAGGGACACCTATTTATTCTCCACGTCATTAGAGGCTTTTACCTGTAGTAAGCAAGATGCAAAACAGTGATCAGCTAGTATAACAGGTATTTTGTTTCCATTTCCCAAATCCCTGTTGTGTCCACTGTATATCACCATCAAAAAAATAATAATAATAATTTTCTTAAGGTATCAGAAAAAGAGAGAATAAAACAATATCTATATGACAGTAATGGTGTACAATTAAATCAGACAATGAAGTTATACAGTGTTACTGCATTATGCAAGGGAGTAGGATGCAAAAGGCATGACAAATTTCTGTTTGAAGATCAGAAGATTCTAGTGGGAAAATCACACTTTCATACAAAATTCCTAAGGATTATTGCACTTGGAAGAGAAATAGCATGTTTGTATATGTGTTCAACATTCACAAACAATATGTAGATAAAAAAAATATTAATTTATAAAAGTCCTGCAAGTGTGAACAATTTATAGCTAGCATAATTCATGGTAGCAGTGAAAAAAGGGATATTGAAAGATAAACACAAAAAATGACTATTTCAAGAATGTAAAAGCACCCTATAAAAGAATATCCATATTTCATCTTAATTTGGGAAATAGAAAATGTACCCACTTCTGGCACAAAGAACCACTATCTCCCATGCAAATAGCCACCATAACAGGAAATTCAGATTGCAGAACTCTGTACTCAGTTGTTGCAGTTTTTAACATGATCTGGTGGAGCTCTATCTCCTTTTTTCCTCTTTAATTTCTTTCTTCCTCTTTCCAAGGCTGCGTTTCATTCCAAAGGTGGCAAAATAGTAAGAAGAAACAAGGATGCAAGAGACCTGACCGTGCATACATGACTCTTCCACAAGTATGTTGTGTGAGTTTGAGCTAGTTACTTTCCTTCTCTGTGCCTCAGCTTTTATCTCTGTGAAATGAAGTCAACAACAAACTCCTGGGCAAAAGCAGGATCTCAATGTACTCTGCAGTGAATAAAAATACTTGTTCTTGCATGTCAAGCTATTTGTCTTTATTTGGTTTGCAAAGCCTCATCGGTTAGATCTGATTCAGGGAAAAACAAATCACAGCTAATTCAGTCTGGCCTCAGCCATCTTCTTAATCTTCACCAGAAAAGGAATAGAGGTGTTTCAGTCAACAATGACAACAGTGAGACTGCCGCTTAATCCATTTATGATTTTGACATCAAACCATGCTTTATAAAACCATTTCTATTAGTGTGCATTCTACATTAATATCTATTAAGTAAAGAATCACTGGAAATCTATCCCTGAAAAGTTATAAAATAAATC
Organism: Nettapus auritus; assembly: GCA_011076525.1. Lineage (NCBI taxonomy): Eukaryota > Metazoa > Chordata > Aves > Anseriformes > Anatidae > Nettapus > Nettapus auritus. Next base: position 11,665,784 of record CM021769.1, on the reverse strand, counting down.
CCTAAAGTTATAAAATATATCAGGGCTGATATATGTACTACAGGGTAAAGAATGTGCCTTTTGTTGTGTGAGAACTCAGGCTTCTTGACTGCACGTTTTTTTTCCAGCTTTAACAATTTTAAATATATTATTGTGGTAAAATTATTGAACACTTGTCCTTCACTTGTAAATTCTTTCACTTTAAGCTGAGACTAGAAAGAAGAAAGATTTCCTGGAAAATTCAGAGCTCAGACATAAATGAAACTAAGGGAAATAGGTTGCATATCTTTGTGAGGATATTACGTTTATAAAGGGTTGATATTTTGCCAATCTATATTTCTCTTGTCCTCAGTACTATACCGAGGAAAAGGGCTTCTGGCTATGGAAAATAAGACTGCTTCTGGCATGTACTAGTTTATTACTCCCATTATATGTTCCTTCTGGTTTGTGTTCTTTTTATTTCTCAAAAAATTATTTTATGACACCAATTGTTACAAAACATTAGCCTTTTGTTTACAACTGGAGAAATACTCTTGAGGCAGTTTCTTTATGTGTCCCTTACACAGAAGGTAAAAATTCACTGATAGAGAACAACACAAATTTTATTAAAACTGATCATTTCTTTTGGTTATAGAATATTCTGTAACAAAATAGAGATTAAATAGACCTAGACAAAATGCAAAGTAAATACGATAAAGCAAATAGAACTTAGATTATGTTTCATTTTATAGATAGCATTATCATTAAAAAGGGCAATGAAAAACATTTTTAAAAATATATAAAAAAGTAGCAGGAGAGAAACCAATTAGAAACAGAATAGAAAAAGAAAGAATTTTAAACCTTAGCAATGTTTATAATGCTGGAGGGTGGAACCAAGCAAGGAACTGTGAATTGACACTATCTATGTATAAAACAGTCAGAAATTCAGACAAATAAACATATATTAAAAAAAAAAAAAAAAAAAAAAAAAAATCCACAAAAAAGGGGGTTTTTTTTTTTTTTTAAAAAAAAAAAAAAAAAAAAAAATGCTGGAAAGTTTTTGCATGTTC
>CM021769.1:11633826-11664656 GCA_011076525.1 Nettapus auritus | reverse complement strand
TAAAAAAAAAAAAAAAAAAAAAAAAAGTGACCAGAGAAAGGGGTTCTGGTTTCTTTGTCAGAAGACAAACAAAGTAAAAATACTGGAAAGTTTTTGCATGTGACAGGAAACCGATAGCAGACAATAAATACCCATATGTGGGTGTGTATAAATAACAGCAACAGAACTGTTAGTTATGAGTCGTATACAAGAGAAGTAAGCGACATCTTTCCATTAAAATGGTATAAAACAAGAGAAAGTACTAAGACTGAAAATAAGAGCTTGCTTCTGCAGTTAGGAAAAAAAAAAATCGTGCTGACATTAAAACAAAATCAAAGATCAAACAGCAGCTAGATTTCTAACAGCAGTAATGAGTCTAGAAGGCATGTGGATGGGTTTTTATTTTTTATTTTGCCAACCACCAACTTCTTTCTGGGTTATTGCAATCACCTAAAGCTTCCATCAAAACCAGTTCAAAGCTTTAAAAACATCAGGTACCTCTAAGGATCAGAGTTCAGTCTGAAACTGTTAGTAGTAAAAGATGCTAAAAATTTGATACTATAAAGTTTTTTAGTTATCAGAGTACCTCTTTTTTATACTGACGTATATGTTTTTGTACTGATATATGGTTTTTATATTTCCTCATGCATTTATTGTATATATTTCCCTTGTATCTGTCCATTTTCCTGTTCACTATTCAAATCTAGATGCCACGTGTAGAGATATATAGATATCAAATACAGAGATCATATGTAGGTACATTCTACACACACTCAGAAACATATGGAACTGTTTTCTCTTTCTGGATCATTTGGATCATATGTGGACAATTCTCAAAAAAAAATTGGTTGGTGGTTCAATTTTTAATTCCCCGATCTCAGGCATTTAATCGTCAACGTCCCACCATCATTTCAAACTCACTGTGGTTAAAAAATAAGTTGTTCATTTTGATATATATCTGTCTCACAGCAAACTGTCTGTTTTTCTTTATAAATATCCCTTTCATCCAGAAGACAAAATAATTTATTTCATCCATTCAGATAACCATAAGAATGTACTGCCTTGATATACAGACCGTTTCTCCTTTTCTTGTTTTCTTTCCTGTACACACAGGCAGCCCCTTCCCTGAAATGAACTCTCAGATCTAGCTAGGATTCATACAGGAAGTAAAATTACTTTACTAGCCTTAGGGAAGACTTTTAAAATACATTATAAAGTGTAATATCACTAACATGATAGCAAAATATTCTGTTTACTCACTGACTATTAAGAATCTCTATGCGTTTTCACTCCACCAAATGTTTCACACTGGGGGAAAAGAAAACATAATGAGGTGGTGTAAATTACCAACTGAACATTGTCTTCATGTCAAAACAGGTAAAGAATGTTGGACATATTATGATACAAACTTCCTGGCTATATTGAAACCTGTCAGACTATTAGGCATCTTTTAAAAATCGGAAGGATTCAGGCGTTTTTAACAGCAGTTTGAGGGAAACATTTTCTAGACTGAAAGATATTATTTCAGGACCAAAAATGATGGCTTTTGAAAGGGACATCTTGGATAATTCAATGCAAACAACCGCTCCAAGCAGTGATGGCTTTACATTGAACTTCCAACAACTGTAGTTAGCCTTTCCTTAAAGACATCTAATTATTTTTCCTCTAATCTGTTTGGCAAACTGTCATGCTGTCTGATGAACCTCAGTGTTAAATAAGATGCTGGTGAAATTAATCTTTCTTCCAGTTAAAGTTCTGACCATTACATCTGCCCACTACAAATATTTGCTCCTTTCTCTTTCTTGATTTCACACATTATGATGGCTATATATTGTTTTCCTCTCTTTAAGTTAAAAAGGTCCTTCTACAATTCTCTCACTTCCTTTCAATGAATCTATTTACACTATGCTATACTTAAGTTACATACAGCCCAGTACAAAATAAAATGACGGTGATACCTTCCTAGCTCTTTGAAAAATGCCTTTGTTTAAATTTAAGTATATATTGTATTTTTTGTAACACCATCAGATACGTTCTCAGTTTTGTTTGCATTGAGTACAGAATCATGCTCCCTGAATATATTTTATTTTGCTGTATGCAAAATAGATTTCTCCTCCATATTCTCATCTTTTGTGCTGTTGATAGCAGAACAGAAACCTGTCTTGTTTTGTGTTTTATGTAGTAGTTTCTCAACTCTGTAGTTTAGTTGCTGGGTGTATACACCTGTCACTGGAATAACTTCAAATGTAGAGTCTTATTGAATATTTCAAATTTGTACATTTGGGGCTTTTTCTTTACAATATCAAAGAAGGGCTACACTGTGATCTTAGGGAAGGCAAAATCTCTGACCTTCCTAACACTGGGAAAGAAAGAAATTATATTCATTTCTTGATCAAGGCTTTTACATTCAGTGGAAAGTTGTCCCAGTGATGAAAGTTTTGCTTCAATCTTCAGAGTGTCCAAGATTTCATGTAATATATTTTCTAAGACAGCTGACAGAATTCTCTGTGCTATAGTAATTGGGTGATGGACAGCACTGAGCTAGTGCTTTGTCAATAGAGAGGGAGATTATGAGGATTTTGAGCGTTAAGCAAGGGAATAGGCTTGGCTTTAACTCTTGTAAATTACTGCTGTATATTTTAGCTCTGCACACTCTGGCTCCTGTTCCAATGGGAAAAAATCACCACAGTTAAAAAATAAATATTTTGGCAATCTCTAGCAATTGTTGACTGCTGCTACTTCTGTGTGTAGGAAAATTTGTTCTGTGGAGAAAACCTTTCTGGTTTATGTGCCCTGGTACAGAAGGTGCTGGTACACAAGATGCCTGTCTCCACAGAAAAGTCCACATACATTCACCTGCTGACCTTTTTGAAGGCAGAAATGCATACTTGAAGTGCACATGAAGACAGTAAAAATAATTTCATCTTTTTCTTGTCAGTCTTGTGCCAGCTCAGTGTGCTATCAGTTCACTGAAGAGCAGAGGTAGCAGTAGTAAAGGTGGTATGAGGGGAGAACTGCAGATAGTTGTGTAGTTGGGACACAACAACAAAGCCACAAGATTAGGAGAAAAGGAGAAAGGGGTTGCAATCTCAGTTCCAACAAGCTCCTAGGCTGGCTCAACCCATCCTGTCCAGCCACACATAAGAATGGGATAGACTAACATAAAGAGTGTGAAACAGATGAAAGGCTCCATCTGCATTAATGAAGTCTGATGAGCTTATTTTTCTAAGGGACAAAGCTAACCACAGAGTGCAGTATGGAGTACAGACATGTAAAGCCAGCTAATATACCTTAAAACTTTGTGCCTGTGTATGTCCATGGCTGATGAGGGATAAAGGATGCACCTCTGCAAGGATGAAGTTAGTTTCTGATACTCTTGTTCAAATGACAAAATATTTTTGCTCTGCCAAGGAGATTGCACTATCCTGTAACTGTTTTGTTTGTTTATTTGTTTGTTATTGTTTTCGTTTTTGCTTTCTCTAAGATACGCATAAGATTAATTATTTTTATGTCGTTCTCCCATATGAGGTCTCAGATATAGTTTCTGTGTGACTATTTTTTACTCTCAGATTTTAGCTACCAGGAGTTCTCAGGGAACTTTAGGAGCTGTTATACTGTTCACTTGCTCTGTGTTTCTCATCACAGAAGCAGATTCTTCATCTTCAGATTCTTTCAATATTGAATCTCTCTCTGGACAAAAGGTATTAGATTAGTACATAAACAAGCACTTGGGAGTTATGAGTACTCCTAGCCAGAACAGAACTTCAAGGATCCCTTGCTACTTCAAGGATTTCTAGTCTTTGCAGAGCTGCTTGCAAGCTGCTGAAGGTTGAAGCACTCTCTCTGTTTCTGTGTTCAATAAACAAAAGGAATTTCTTACCAAGCCTAAATTCTTAATCTCAGTGTGCTTTTCCCAGTAGCCCAGTCCTTGAATGTGTTCATTATTCATGTCTCAGGATCCATGATAGTAGTGTGTTTTCTTGGAAAAAAAAAAAAATATATATATATATATATATCTTATTTTATATATACATATCTTATATATATATAAGGATCTATGAAGATTCTTTTCTTGATTCAGTTGTTGCAGTCACTGTCTTTGATGCCCTGGTTCCTGTAATGAGTCTCAAAGAAAATCTCCCAATGTCCCAAGATTTCCATGAAGCTGCATGCTTCCCAGGGATGACAAATTGTTGGGACCCACACTCCTTAGTCTGTACTCACCACTAAAGAATTTTTAAATGAAACAGTGAGTACAGTTGTTAACACTTTGAATTATCTTACACAGAAAACCATATGAGAATTTTTTATTTCCAAATTCTAATGCAAATACTTAAACAAAACAAAAGAAAAATAAAAAGAAGATTTATTCTCTCAGAAGAAATCACTAAGATCTGCCAAAACCCAGTCGCTGTAATTTTCAGGGACTATTGCGATGCCTGTGGAGATTTGGATCAGAGTGCTTCTGGCAGCAAGAAAATTATGTAAAAATTATTTGCAGTTTGGATTTCTCAGGTAGAAGAAGGAGTGAGAAGACAATGAGTCTGGATTTGCACAACAGTGGGGCTTCTGTTTTGAAATTACTTTTGCAATAACATCAGGGCAGATTCTGTTCCAACAGGCTCTGGTTGGATATAATGGGTAGACTTCACTCTTACAAAAATAATTCTGACTTCTTAAAAATAAAATCTGCATCTTGCATTTAGATAACCCTTGAAGTAAGTAAACAAGATAGGAAAATGGAGAATCATCCTAATTTCAGCAATCCAAGATGCACCTCTGAGGCACAGAAATGTGAAAAGTAAAGTTGTTCTAAAATAGATTTATTTTGTTTAACAGTATATTTAGGCAAAAATAATAATAATAATAATAATAATAATAATAATAACAATAATGTAAAAAGCATTAAATCAAGCAAGAAAAACAGAGTACAATTACTAAAATTTGTAATGGTGATTATAACACGTATCACAGAATCACAGAATGGATGAGGTTGGAAGGAACCTCTGAAGATCACCTAGTCCAAATTTCCTGCCAAGCAAGAGCACATTGTGCAGGCTGGCTTCCAGGTGGGTTTTGAATATCTCCAGAGAAGGGGACTCCACAACCTCTCCGATTTGTATATACAGAGTATTGCAGGACAACATTTTTCTAGTGTTTTTTTTCATAAGGAATGAGTTTTGGACAATGCAGGTTTTTGGAACGTGTTTTCAGAAAATAGAGCAAATGTGTCACTGTGTCAGACTATTATATTAACAGTGCAAATGAGATCAGATAATTTGATACTGTACAGATAATTTGACAGTGTATGGAAAAAAATCTATGAATTCTACAGACTCTCTACTCTTAAGGTCCAAAGATTAAAGAATATAAGGAGTCATTTCTCCAGCTAAAGGAGAGGAAGCATCACAGGACTTTTGTAGCCATTTTAACTACCCAAGTTACCTCTTGGTGAAAAATATGCAAACCAAGATCTAACATAAAAAAGGTTTCTGCATCAAGCAAAGAAGTTGTGATCTAAGGGAAGAATAAACAACCCTGGACCGATTACTACCAGAGTCTAAACAAATGACTAAGAAAGGCAGGATAAAAGTAAAGTGACCAAGACTGGTAAAGAACAGGAAAGAACTGCTGGTATTTACCCTAGGAAAGCACAAGTTCAGAGAATAGCAAAGGACTGACTAGCCATTGTTACTGATCCACATTTTCACTTCTCCGGTGTCTTTATGTCATTCACAATTCCCTAGCTGTGGCTGGACATGTGAATTACAGCAAAAGCTGTGGTGACAAAGTAACCTTTTTGAAACAGTAGGTAGTGTTTCAGTAGTAAAACGAAAGCAAGTGGAAAAGGCATGGAGGTATTCTGTGCCTGTAGAGCCAGACAGGCAGAGTGTATCTCAGATAGCCAAACTTCTGGAGAGACTTGAAGAAGTAGTCTGCCTCTCACCCCTTACACCTAAGCACTGTTTTGGAAACCACCTCTTCCTGTTCTCCTCTTCCTGTTTCTGTGCTTCAATTCCCCCATAAAATTATAAATCTGCGTTATTGGAAGCAAACTCTTGCAACCTAAGTGACATCATTACCTTCAAGTACCAGTAAATGGGCTTTCTGAAGCTAATATGTGCTTTTCAGTTCTTATGTATTCAGGCAGATAATCTTGAATTAGCCCATTGTAATTCTAGAGAAAAAGCAGGTGGTTTTAGAGTCTTCTTACCATATTATAATAATCTCTACTTGCTTCACATAAATGTAGAAAAATTGGTAAATGAGGTCTCATGGACTAAGCACTACACCAGAAGCAGAAGAAAATGGGTCCCTTAGGAATCCTAAAAAAAGGCATAACTTCTTTAAAAGAAGAAAACAAAGAAGAATTTAAATTGCCTAGTGGCAGAAGTAATGTTTTTTTCTTCTTGATCTGTTCAGTGTATAAAAAAGAGATGTAGGTTGTTTTTTGTTGTTGTTTTGTTTTGTTTTTGTTTTTGTTTTGTTTGTTTATTTTTTTTTAACTCTTTAGCTTCAGAAACACAAGATGCTTTGCCTTCCTTGCTTTTGCTGGGGTCTTTCCTGAAAAAAAGTTGGAGCTCTGATGTGAGTGACTAAGGAGAGAAGTCTTCAGAAACCCGAAGCCCCGAATTAGCTGTTTGTGAACTGCTGTAGTAAGTTTCAACGAGGTAAGAGGCGTGCTTCAAACCCTCCCTCTAGACCTCCCTCCTCCCGCAGCCTTCCCAAAAGCCTTCCCTCGCCGCGATCGCACAGGGTGCGCAAGGTGCCGGCTCTTTCAGCCCTCGGAGCGCCAGAACTGAGCAAGGGGCTGCCCTGGGCAGCATTCCTCCTTCTCCTTCTTTTCCTCCTCCTCCTCCTCCCGCCCCTGCAGCGCTGCGGGCGTGGGTGCCGCTGCCTCCACCTCCACCTCCTCGTCTTCTTCCTCCCCGGCCATGGGGCTACGTGCCGCCGGGCTCCTCGGCTGCTGCTGCTGCTGCTGCTGCCTGCTGCCTCTCGTCCTCCCTGCAGCCCCAGGTACCGGCCGGGAGGCGGCGAGGAGCGGGGTGGGAAACTTGGCGGAGTTTGCTGGGGCCGGGCTGAGGGTGGCCGGGGGAGCCCACCCGCGGCGCCCCGTGGTCACCTGAAGCTCTCTCCGGTTGAGGGTCCTGGCTTTCTGTAGGGAGCTCTTCCTCACCCCCCGACTGGGGGTATCGCCCCTTCCCCTCGAGGGGGGTGTCAGCGGTGGCATCGTAGTACCGCTGAACGCGGCTGGTGGTGGTTCGTGGCAAAAAACAGGGGAAAAGGAAAAAAAAAAAAAAAAAAAAAAAAAAAAAAAAAAAAAAAAAAAAAAAGAGAGACCGAGACCTCTTCTTATTCGTGTACTATTTAATCTAAATGACGATTTCTTTTTTTCATCCGACGTTAAGGTTGAAATGAATTTAACACAAGTTAGTTGTTTTACATGGATTTTTTTCTCTGATTAAAGGTGTTTCTGAGTTTCAAGGAGTTCTAAAATAATGCAACTGGAGCCGCATGTTGTGAAATGGCATCTATGGATCTGCTCTGAAGTTTGTATTTTCAAGTAGTGTATAGCAGTGTTTTGCTTTGCATATGCTATCATGTTTTACTATGAATCCTTTTGCAGTCCACTCTCTACATCATTCCACTCATCCTATAGAAACACTCTGTAACATGCTTCTGATTAGGTTCACTTAACGTGTGGGAAACATGAAAAACATATTTTAATACCTGTAACAAAAACAATCAGAATACTATGCAGTCTGGTTTCTTCTTACTATACAGTGTGGTTTCTTTTAAAACACCAATAATGTGTAGAGGACACAATATATATTTTTTTTTTTTCTGAGTGCTGATTTTTCTATTTTGATATTAAAAATCTCTTCTTCTAGGTGTGAACTGTAAAACTGGCTGCCACCCAGTGAACGGATTTTGTGAATTTCCCAGTGAATGCAGGTAAAAAATCCATCAGACTTGCCTGTTAGCTCAGGAACAGACTTCTACACTAATCTGTTGTCCTTGTAAAATAGACAGAAACTGAAACAATTTGTTCTCTGAAAATATGGTACTGTAATGAAGCAGCACTCTATTAGCATACAGTAACTGAAGTCATAGAGCTTAGACATCTAGATGCTTTTTTAGCCTAATTATTGCAATAAGAAAGGACTTTACATTGATTAACATTTATTAACTTTTTGTCACTGAATTTTAAAGAGTTTTCTTCAGATGAATTGCTTCTAGTATCCTGGAAGCATTGATAGTATTTTTTGTTTCAGTGTGCTGTGTAGTCCAATTTTGTATCTGAAAGTTTATTTATTTTGCCTTGAAAAGTAGAACATCCTTGTAATTATGTTTATAAAAAATAAACTATGCCTCTATCTTGTCTTTTATCTCTTTCAGGTGTCAGCCTGGTTGGCAAGGTGCTCTTTGTAATCAGTGTGTTCCTTTCCCTGGGTGTTTGCACGGCAGCTGTGCCAAACCCTGGCAGTGCATCTGTGAGGAGGGCTGGGTTGGCAGCCTCTGTGATATAGGTTTGCACGTCTTTTCTTATCCTTGAGCAAGTGAGGTGAAACAGCCCCATCTGGTGCTGGAGACTTGCAAAAGTCCTTTGGATAATTATTTAAAAAATACTTGGACAGTGGCATGTAAACCTGGAACTTCTGTAATTTAGACAAACTAATGCAGTGTCTTTGGTAACTAGGCATATGCGCAAGCAGCACATAATCTCATAATTTTTTTAATATTGAACATTGTGGCCAATGCTAAAATAAAAAAAAAAATAATAATAATAATAATAAAAAATCTTTATATTAGAAAATTAGAAATATTTACCTGACATTATATATGTAATAATTTCTGTACAGAGAGAAATGAGATTAATACTAATGCTTCTTATTAGACTAATATTTATTCCTCAACCCAGTGATGATTCAGTGGAGTAGCATTAGTATAACTGAGAAAAAGCTCTGCCCAACCAGGCTACTGCTTTCCTCCCAGACCTGAGGAAATAAGCACAGATTGCACTTGCTCACCCCTTTCCTGTGAGAACGAGTCAGCTTAGCATAAGTAATTTGAAGAACTGGACTTTGCTGAGCTGGTTTGTTTTGGCTGACATAGACAGAGGAGTGTTCAGCCAAGATACCTGAGGGGACAGAAATTGCATGAGCATCCAGGAGCATGCACCACTTCAGCCTCCAAAATTGCAGCTGGAAGAGGACAAGTGTCCAGGACCTTGTTCTCTCTGCTTCAAATTCAGGCTTTTGTTGTTATACAGTTTCTAATTTATACAGCATGGCCGTGGTCTGTCAATAAATATCCAAAAGAGTAGTTAGTTAAAATGCAGCATGAATCTGATAAAATTTTCAAGATGAATGAAAGAATCATGGTTTCTGGTAGTGCATCCTTGCAGTGGCATGGAGCTTGGTGAAAGGTGCTCAGGTACTCACCCCATCTGCCATCTCAGGAGGCTCAGCTCTATCACTTGTCAGTGACCATGAAGGACCAGATTTTTTTAAAGGTACCATCTACACAACTAAGTAAATATGAAGTTTTCTAGTTGGACATACTTAAAAATAAATAAATAAATAAATCTAAGTCCCTAGCTTAACTTCTAGGCACTTAAATATCTTCACATTTCTGAGCTTTGCAACCTTCATCCCTTGCAACTGGTATTTAGGATGGAAAACAATTATTTTGGACTTATACCCCTACCTTTATGAAAATATAATAGTTTAATACATACTCATTATGATAGTTTTATAAGACAAAATATATATCCCTTGTTTAAGTCCAGAAACTATTACTTTTTGCAATGCTCAGTGTTACCTTAGAGTCTTCTTTGACAATTTGCATTTAGATCCCCATGAAGATGTGCCAAGAATTCTCAGCAAAAAAGAAATAACCATCTTTTCATCCGGAGGGACACATTATATTGAAAGTATTTCATCTCAGTGGATTTACCTACACTAAATGCAACAAGGGATCAAGAGTCCTAGTTTCCTTGCCACTGGAAGGTTGTTCTACCCTGACCCATGAAAGCACTGTAACCAAAAATGGGGTTAATTGGTCAACCACTGATCTCCACATCCTTTGCCAAAAAGTTGTGTTGTTTTTGGTTTCCTGGCTGTATAAAGTCATTACAGACTGCTATAACTCATTAACAGGTACCACTAAATGAAACTTGATCAGGTTAGGAAAAAGGACAAAATGATGGCTCCCATTCATTTGGGGACCACTGTTATATACACATAACTATCTTTTAAATATGGAGATACAAACCTATCAATTTTTACCATGCAATATGAGATTCCTTGCCCCTCTCTTCTAATACCGTATTTTTGTGTGTGATGACAGGAGGTCAAAACTGTTATAATTTCACGTGCAAATGTCATTAATTGACATTTTGTAGCTACTAGAAACATTTTTTAGCTTCAGCTGTGTAACGAGATAAGCCTTGTTAGAAAGTTACATTTATATTGTTTCTCTGGAGGTTAACAGAAGGTCATTAGTTTGGGGATTTTCTTGACATTCTTCCTTTTTACTGCTATAAACTGTAATATTTGCCAGGGGATTTCTGGCATAGCCACTGTTTTAGTGTTGCCATCTGTCAGCAAATACTGACTTATCAGAATGGCAAAACCCAGATATGGGTCCAAAATTCACTTTGCCACTGCTGTTAACATCTGAAATTTCTGTAAAATATAGTTACGGTCTCAGCACCTTATTTGCTTGCTAAACATAAGAGAAAAAGAGGTAACTTTGAATGGTGGTGTTCTCTTTCTCTATTTTCTAGGAAAGTTAGTGTACAATTTCCTTAGTATGGGTCATGGAACTTCCTTTCTGTAACAGTTTGAGGTTATCAAGTGGTTTGCTAATGCCTCTGATTGTGTAGCTTTTCCATAGGCTATCTGGTTTAAAGCTCAGATGAAGAATGACATACCTTATAATTTATAGGCTTGCAGATTATAGGTTGTGTTTGATCCATTGTAAATATGTAGGCCAGGATTAGTGGTATAATTTATGACTACTATTGCAACCACTTGGACAGGTACGGCACTTAAAGAGAGAAATTGGTGTTGATGCTGATGATTAAACTCTTTGCCATGGGCTGCACCACCTGCCTCTCTGAATGTCATGGTATCTTATCCTCTGGAAACATCCTTGCAATCAGGTATATGTACAGCTGGAACCAGGATGCAAAGAGCAGGGTTTCCCTCATTCACGATTAGTTTGGTCCTTGTGAAAACTGGAGCTTACACTCATAGCACTTGCAAAGTGGTTGTTTTATAATGAGAACAGGCGAACATATATATAAAAATAGATAGAGCTCTTTATCCAAGGAAGATTATATTCAAAAGCTAAGGCTATTGAAGTGTTTTGCTGTAGTTAAAATTTTGCATTAGCTCCATGATATCATCTACCTTTCATGTTATGCTCTGGGAACTAGACTATAAATGCCCTTAAACCCTTTTTCATTTTTCCAGAAAGTGTGTTTATGCACAGGAGTGTTAGAGGCATCATATAACTTGCAGCCAGCTCTTCAGTGCAGTTGCTCTATTAGATGGCTAAAATATGCATTTTTTTTTAATTTAATTTTAATTATTTAAAAAATTTGCTAATCGTTCAAGTGGGAAGTCACTCAGCAGGGAAACAGTAAAGAAAATGAGATGTGTGACTTTGGGTGAAAATACACCACACAGCTCTCTCTTCTGGTACAGTTATGTAAGGGTTAGATGCAGCCAAGCCAAAAGATGAAATCTTAGGAAACTTTGTAACTTGCTGAACTCTGTTGTTATGAAATGTTTGTTCATAAGCACATAATGACAGGTTGTTGAGCAGGGAGCGGGGAGAATTCCCAGTTCCATTTTACTTTATCAGAATTCTGTTCATGGATAAGCTAAGGCTGTAAGAGGATGACTATACCCTTTAGAAGTTCTTTCTCACCTACTAATATTTTACTGATAATATTAATTATTTATAGACTGGAACAAACCAAAACCATTTTGCACGTTGGAACTAGGAAGAGAAACAAGCTCAAAATGCTTGTAATAATTGAACAAACTGTTCATCATTTTAAGAGAGGGAGGAATAAATCAAAACTTGTAAAATGCAGGATGAATGATCATTAAAGCTACATTTTATTTAAACTATTCTTTACTAGTTACTGATTCTTTCTCTTAACTTTATTTGAGCCCTGGTTCTGGTCATTTGCTGACAGTTTAGCTTTCCTATTATTGAAAAGTGTTTTAATACAACTAAAAATACATTTTGTTTGTTTTTTAAACAGATATTCACCCGTGTTCTGCAAAGCCCTGCACCAATAACTCAACATGTATAGAGTCTGGTGATGGAGGATATATTTGTCTGTGTGCCCAGGGATTTACAGGAAAAAACTGTCATCTCAAAAAAGGACCTTGCATTATTAATGGGTAAATATTGATTTCTGATGTGAATTTAAAATCTACATTCCTACTGAATATTCTTCAGATTTTTTAGCTAAGTGGAAATATCTCTATGCTAAAGTATGTAATTCTTCTACTAGGACAATTATTTAGTTGCTGATATTTTTAGCAAGCTTCACAAATTTGGTCTGTTATTCAGTAAAAAATTTTCACATTAACAATATGAGTTCATGTACATAATTTGAGTACTAAACATGATAATTTGCACACTTTGTTGTGATGTATTTATGCCTTGCCATGATTTTATTTAGTAACCTGCCATCCCATGTTCTCACCTCTAGTGAAGGATAATTTTATGTAAAATCAAGGTACAGTAATAAGAACAGTAACCAACCCACAAGCTCTGCACAAAATCACCCAGTTCATCAGCCTATCATTTTCTTACCATATATATGATGGTATGTCAATGGTTTACTGAGGGAGATAATCTCAATTCTACCAGAAGAGGATGTGGGAGGGGATTTCCTTCCATTTTCTAAGAGAAGTAAGATGTTAGAACAGTGTTGGGAGCAGGCTGAAGGTGATACTTCCCCTCTGCTCAGCACTGATGAGAAACATCTGGAGTACTGGGTCCAGTTCTGTTTTCCACTACGTTAGGATGAGATCATACTGGACAGAGTCCAGCACAGGCCCATGAACATGATGAAGGGACTGGAGCACCCCTCCTATGGGGAGAGGCTGAGAGAGCTGGATTATTTAGCCTGGAGAAGGGCAGGCTCTGCAGGATCTTCTCCATGTGGATAAATACCTGATGGGAGAAACAAAGAAGATGGAGCCAGGCTCTTCTCAGAGGTGCCCAGTGACAGGGCAAAAAGCAATGGCAACAAACTGAAACACTTACAGAAATATAATTGGTAGGACAACATTAAACAAACAAACAAACAAACAACAACAACAAAAAAGACATTTTAGTTTTAAAAAAATTGTGAATTGTTTTGGTTGAAATCTAGAATTATCTATTGTCTTCTGGTTCATCAAGGATCTAATCCCATAACCATACAGAATGGTGTTCTGGTGGATGCAAGCCTGATAAAGATATCACCTTAAAATGACAGTTTTCTCCTTTACCAAGATTTCCTTCTTTCTCTGTAGCTCCCTATTAATACCTTCTGTTTCTCTTTTTACTCAGCAACAGATAATTATTAATATTCAGATCTTCCTTTTGGCTAAATCTTCCTGAAGTCCTGTACGCTCTTTTATAAGGAAAGTATATTGTCATTAATTGTTTTCACTGTCTCTGGCAAGAATTAACCATTCTTACAACTTTATATCAGTGCAAGTTTTTTTCTCATTTCTTTTATAAGGGAGCTAGTAAAACAGTTCTGAGTTTACTTTCAGCATCTAGCTGCTCTGAGTTGCCTATTTCTCTTCATTGACAAAGAGGATTTTTAAGTTGTTTACAAGCATCTTGTATGACATCCAAGGTACTTGCCTAACACAGGTGTTGTGAATAGCTTGGTTTCTTCACTTTTTATCTGTTGAGCAAATATTTCAGTAATTCAGTGTAGGTGTATAACTATCATAAAGGACAGGTGACATACAGTATCAGTGGAATAACACAGGTTAGTTCCATGTTTTTAAATTGCTGAAACTACATTTTTGTGATAATACTCTCAGTTCAAACTGAATACTCATGAGCTAGTTTGGAAATCATTAAAAAAATCATAACAAAACAAGATTCTTGAAACAGCAATTCCTTTTCTCTAGGAAGTTGCCTCTTTCTGAGGAGAATGAGCAGAAGACAGCTGTAGTGGAACAAGATTGTTCTCTCTACAAGCAGTACATGTCTACTAATACTTTATAGTCCGCTGGAGTGTGCACCTCACTTCCTGGAAAGAATCCTTGTCATAAGAGGTCATCTCATTTTCATCTCACTTCTGTATCCCACCTCTCTGTATCAGTGGCATAGTTAAAATAGTTAAAAATGATATTACTAAATACTGACACTGGTACCTAAGTTATTATTCAAAGATAGTACCAAGACAATTCACAAATCAAAGTAATTTTTCTAGTATGTTTACAAAATCTAGCAGGTGTATCTGTGTTAGTGACATCTGTGTGATGTTTTGAAGATTTGGTCTCAAGCAGAGAACCAGAATGTGCTTTCTGAAATGAAGGCAGAGTATTTGGAAAGTGAAGAAGTGGTACGTCCATATTTCCACAATAAGTCCTTCATGCACCACCCTTGCTGAACATGCCTTTAAATGCCAGAAACACAAAGTAACTGAATGTATTCAAGGAGATTACTAATACCATATTCACTTAAGCATATTTAAAAATAGGCAAATGAGATTAATTAGTAAATCAATAATACATTTTCATAATTTTTCATGTTTCCTCTAAGCAGTTTTTATTTGTTTATACTTATGAGAAAGTGTAAAAAATCATTTTATATAAAAATTAGGAAAAAATCATTTTATGCTTACATTCTCCAACAATTTCTTCCAATTTCCCTGGAAATTCCCTACATTTATACAATTTGACCTGCATGCGAGGGTTCCAATTTCTGCATATTGCCATATCCAAAACAGTTAGTCTGATTTTTCCATGAGACCTGTAAAGCCAAGAGAAGGTGCTAGACTCTGCAAGACAGATCATAACCATTTAATAACTCAAGGACTGTACAGCTACATGTTCCATGTTTTGCTTAAAGCATACAGAGAGGCTGGTGATTGTAGCAAAACTCCTCATTTGCACGAGCACCTCATGTTTTCACCAGATTGTCCCAATGAGTGCTATGGCAAAGTCCAGCAACAACTCATTTTGCTTTCATAACATATTTTCCAGACTTCCAGTGTGTTCTTCTGGTAACATTTTTTTCCACCTAACAGAGTGAAGGATAATATGAGAGGACAAAGAGGGGTTTGTGTGTGTGTGGAAGTAGTGAAAAAAAACAGGCAGATGACCTCTTTACCACAGTAGTCCATCTCTCCTTATGAGTGGCCACCAATTGTTTCAAACCACAGAAAACCCAGAGTTGCTCAGGGTGGTCTGTATGATAACTAATCCAATAGAAACAACTGGGCACTTGAGAAGCTCAGACTTACCCCACTAGTGGTCAGGGGCTATTTGTAGTCAGGAGCTTATTTTCCTTTCACTGTTGCCTCACTCAAGGCATCAATAGATTTCTTAAATCTCTGTATCCCAATATAAGAATCTGTAATGGCCACTGACAAATGTGAAATATCAGCTTTCTCAAAGCTGCAGATGTTCAGTACCTCTAGGGCTTTCCCCTGGAAATGTAACATGTAAGAAATGCTTGGACTTTTCAGCTGTACCCTGGTACTGTGGTGTATGTCTTTAGAGATTTGTAATTGTTAGGAAAACTAGTCAGATAGGCTTGTTGTCAGCTTTGTGAAGTATAACGTTGCCTTTCATGCCTCAGATCCGTTTTTAAAAGGTAAGTTTTAAATGCTTTGTTCATGTACAATGAATTGCCATGAAAGTGGCTTTGATTTTTACTTGTAAACAAATGACCCCAGGCCCCTTTTCAGCCAACAAGGCTGAAAAGGACCACATCTGCTTTGAATAGCTCCACTGAATTGGCAGCTTTTGTGCCTTCCTATCAGTAGGTGGCCCTATCTTTTGGCCATACACCTGGTAAGGCATAGTTACATTGCAAAGGTTAAAAAAAAATGTGACTTGACATCACTTAAAACATAGTACCAGGCTATTAATAATTAAGGTCTCAAAAGGTTTGGAAACATTTGGTTCCCTTTTGTCTTGTTCTCACATTACAGCTGCTTTGCTAATGCTGACACCATCTCATTTATATTTTTTATTATGTTTTCTTTTTTTTTCAAAATTCTTTACTCAACAAAAGTTTGCAGAAAATTATCTGTTTATCTTTACATTTTTTGTATGTCATGGAGCAATATAGAGGCAAAATAAAAACAATCCACTTCACATCTCACTGCTATTGCAGTGTTTTGCTCTGCCAATACAATACAGAGACTATTTTATGAATAATCAGGTGGAAAAGTCTTGCTGCTAATGTCATTGTTCAGTCTTGTCTAAATAGTTGCTCAGCTAAATAGCTCTAAGCTTATGAAAACTTTAGGAAACATAATTTGGGAAAATATTTGAAAATAACTTAAAATCACGTCATGGCCCTTCAGGTTGGATTTATATAGTGGTGTATTAATCCTGCCTGAAGGGTCTGCAGAAGATATTATAGTGTGTATTGACAAAGCTGTTGAATAAATTCATTCTTGATTCAACTTGACTGATTTAGTAGATTTGCATTACGTTTTGGCTCTTCTGAAGAAAACCATTTCCTTTTATTACACAAAGTGTTTCCTAATAGCTTATTTCCTTGGACTGTGATTCATTTCTGTGTATATGTGCTTGTTCTCTATTCTAGCTCTCCCTGCCAGAATGGAGGAACATGCATCGATGACAATGGTTTTGCACCCCATGCTTCCTGTCTGTGCCCTTCTGGTTTTGCTGGCAACTTCTGTGAAATAGATAGAGATGACTGTGAATCCAACCCATGTGAAAATGGAGGAACGTGTACAGATATTGGTGCGGGTTTCAGCTGTTTTTGTCCCCATGGCTATACGGGAAAGCTCTGCAGCAGCCGTGTCATATTCTGTGCAAGTGGCCCATGTGAGAATGGAGGGACATGCAGTGAACACCGACAGGGAGGATTTGAATGCATCTGTAAGCCAGAATTTGTTGGTGCAACCTGCAAATATCCCAGCAATAACACAAGTCTCTTTGGAGTGAATACAGGCACAAAGCGTATGCAGAATTACAAGCTACCCCCAAAAGCTCATCACAGATCAGTGCATCATCAAGAACAGGAAATCCTGAAAATAACAATGAAAGAAACAATCCAAAATGCAGATCCCTTGCTCAGTAAAAGCCAAGTGATATGTTTTATTGTACTGGGCTTACTTACATGTCTTGTTGTCTTGGGTACAACTGGGATAGTATTTTTTTCAAAATGTGAAGTGTGGCTTGCTAATGCCAAATATAGTCATCTTCTACGCAAGAAAAAGAACTTTTTTCTGAAGTCTAGCAATGGGGAAAACCTCTCTGTTAATATTATCTTCCCAGAGAAGATCAAATTGACTAATTACACTCAGAACTACACTGCCATCTAGGCCCTTGAAAGCTTAAAATCAACTTGCAACTTTTCATAGCAATATGAAAAATAGATTGAATTTGTTACCTGTGGTTGGCCTCAATATTTGCAGGTGCATTTGGTGTAGTTTGTGCTGAGTTATAATGAAGAAAATTTTAATGTATATGTATTGCTAAGGATTTTTTCATTCCCCCAAATAAATGTAAAAAATAATCATAATTAAAAAAAAAAAAAAAAAAAAAATGAAGATCAGGGAATGTTAATCTGATTTACATTCAAGGCAGCTATTTTTTGTAAAATAAAATGTAATTTACCACTGGAACTGTTTTGAAGCTTGCTTAGTGCTTAGTTTAGTTGGTAAATATAGTACGTGTAAATTAATAAATTATGCTTTATTATTTTATTTTATTTTGAATAAACATCATATAAGGGCTATACTGGTTTAATTATTGATTTGTAAATGCTATACTTCAGAAAACTTGTCATAACTGTCCCTGTCTAATTCTTCTTCCATCTATGATAAATAAAAACATTAGGAATTGGGAACAGGAGCAAACTTGCACTGGTATCTCACCTATCTAATCAGTTTTGCTAATTTTGCATACTTATAAGGTAAGTTACTCTTCCTATAGAATCTAATAAGTTATTGTGATATTAATTTCAGGTTACAGATCTCTATTGCTTTGGATGGTGCCTGCATAAATTTTTTATCTACCAACATATTAAAAAGATGTTTAATATCTTAGGTCAAACTTTCTGTATAGAGACATGGTCAAGATTTAAAAGAATCTGATTCTGATTTTTCCATACATACTTCTCAAAGAACTCTGCCAAGAGAAGTATCTTTCATGCTGTTGTTGTGAGGAGAAAAAAAAAAGATAGATGAACATCCTGAAACATCCTGAAAGAGGATGTTGCTTAAAATTCTTCATTTTTGCTTTTTCTCTATCATATTTCATGGAGTGGACAAGATTTTCAAGAATGAAAAGCATCCCTGAGAACAGGCAAAAGACACAACTTTTTCATGGGCCTGAGGGCACTAATAAGTCTTAACATCCCTGACCACTCCCACCTGGGGCCTCCACCCACTCCCTGCACATAGTCCTTTTTCAGCTCAGCCCAGGGTTATTGGTCCTGGTTTGAGCTTTGTTGCAGGAGTGCTGGTCTCCACCTCTATCTCTGTTCCTGAATGAACCTCAGACCTGCCGTGTAGGTAGCCAGCCCATCTGTGGGATGGACCCCTTGCACTGTGTTGCAGATTGTCTCCAGGTTTGCTTTCAGACCTATCCCCTGAATGGGCCTTGGACATTTGCTCCTCTCATGTCTCCTTTTGTTGTCTAGGACTGTCAATAGATTACAAGCACCAGTTCTGTCCATGTGTTTAGCACCAGTGGGACTGCACTCTTTGGACTTTTAAAAATAAAAAATCACTTTGAATTGTGATACCTTAATATGTCTGTAGATGCCCTTAAGAAATGATTACTTCCCCAGCCATCCATCCTGGATAAGAAGCTTCTCAGCAGCTTCTAAGCTGCCTGGTAAGTAAGATATTCCCAAATCCATTAATAGCTACTCAAACAGCTTTTTCTTTTTTTCTTTTTTTCTTTTTTTCTTTTTTTTTTCTTTTTTTCCCATCTTCTCTCTCTCTCTCTTGCTCTCTCTCTCTCTTGCTCTCTCTCTCTCTCTTTTTTCAGATAAATAAATGCATTGTTGAAGTACAGTACAGTATAGGACTCTTTTTGTTGACACATCTCTTAATTGTTATGAGTAATAGAGCAAGTTTGCAGCATTGTTGATGATATTTGCATGTATCATATCTTTACAATGTTGTGCAAAGAAGAGAGCTAGCAGGGAAAACGTCATTGAAATACTTTTTTTGGAAAGTGCTGGCTTATAAATAACAAGATGAAAAATTTTTACGTAAACAGATGCTCCCTCTCAAAACTATTGTTGAGAAGATGAATATTCATCAAAACCAGGAACTTTTCAACCAATGGTAACAAAGATGACTTAGAAATCCAGATGAAAGTGAAACCAGGTATGCAGTATCGAATTTGAAGCCATAAAACTTGAGCTAGTAGAATTTAGATATTTCTTTTAAAGCAATATATTTTAAACACTTATTTCATGGTTTTATTGTTTGTTTGTTTTGTTTGTTTATTTTCTTGTGATCTATTCTGTGATAGAACTAGTTTAGTATCAATTTGGATATAATCAGAAAAGTTGAATAACTCCACTGGATAACTCGAACCTCACAACCTTGATTCGAAACCAGTCAAAACACTAGATATCCACTAGGAATCAGTGATCAAATTCCAGACTCATGTCAAAATAGCAAAACTCTCAGTTTCATGCGCCTCTTGAAAGGAACTCAACTGTCAGGTCCAATGAGGCAGTAGCAGAAGTGTGGCTGAAGTATATCTGTCCTTTCCACCCTTAAACTTCTGTTGAGTAGTTGAAGCATTTTTTTTTTTTTTTTTTTGTCTGTCTTCTCTGTCCTGCAGTGCACCTGCATTTTGTCACTCTACTGTCTTTTCCTGTTATTTCTGTTGCCAGAGCCATCTGTTAAGGCACTCAGAAGTGTTGTGTAGTGTTTTTTTTTCATTCATTTGTTGTTTGTATGATCCTAGTTTTGTTAAAAATTATTTAAAAGTTCTCTTCACTCCAAATGGCAAGCTCTCTGGGAGAAGGCAAAGCAAGTGTTCAAAGCATTTCACAGTTTCAATTGCAATATTCATGTTTTTGTTGTTCAGCAGACTGACACGTTTTGTTCAGGATCCACTAGGATGTTAGACTAAGAGCAAAGGCAAAGAGCAGACAGTCTTTAGCTATCTATAATAAAAATAAAATAAAATAAAATAATAATAAAAAAAAAGGAATATGATATGAAAATATTTTGGTAGATCTGTGATACCTGAAGATTATCAACAACTGAGATTGAATCAGGAAATTTGGTTTAAGTGTAGCAAGTCCTTAACTCAGTCATAACTCAATATTGTTCTTACACTTATCCTTAAATCTTGAGCAATTTATTTGAAAGCAAATGAGGGAAAGACAATGCAAAGCAAAAGTAAATGTAGCATTTTGTTTGTCAAATTTTCCTACTATTCTACATGTGAAAAGAAAGTGTAGAGGCAATAATATTACAAAGGTAACTATTCTTGCAGAGGTGCTGACTTGGTCACCTATGCCATCCTTTGGAAACTCTGCCCAGTCATTTCTTGTGGAGTAGCTAGACATCCCTCCAACACGAGTTGTGATCCTCTGAACTCATCAGTTAATGAATAGCATTAGCTACCAAGTTTAGCAAAAATAGAGGTACGCTTGATGGAGTTGACAACTTTCTCACTGAAAACATGCTGTACAAGAAAGTACTTCAGATGCAAATTACTAAAACAAAAAGATACCATAATACTTAATAACTATAATTAGAAGTGCTGACGTACCAAAACTGAACTGTATTGTAAATATTTAGAACTGCAAATTATATCTGAGCAAATACCAGCTCTGGTGGTATGTTCTTACTAAAGCAATTTGGCTGTGGAATATTTTCTCATTTTCATGTCAATTCACTGATATGCTTACCTTTAAGCTTTCTTCATCTAGCAATGTAGCATCTGTGATTAATTCTGCCCTGTATATTACTTACTAGGATTCAGTAAAAAGAAAGAACTTAATGGTGTGAAGTGAAAACTTCATTACTGCAAAAAATAGTGATGTAAATTACTGTGCTTCAAAAATATGTTTCTCACCCTTAAGTCTAAGGGTGGCTTTCACATTAAGAAACCTAAATTTTGGAGTTTGCCAGGTAAATATCTAGGCTCCCATTACAGTCCATAGAGAGCTAGTAACTGGTGTCTGTTTCAGGCTAGAGAACTATTCTGCTGGACAGACAGTAATTTGTGATTCAGTGTATAGGTACCCAGTAGCCCATACTTGCACACATATATTTGAAACATTTTGAGCTAGACACCTGACTTAACTGGGCAATGCAACCAGCAGAAAGACTTGTAATATGGTCTGGATGCCTTAATGCACAACAGTTTATTGAATGTTTCTATACGCCTAAGTGAGCCGAGCAATTCTCTATACTCTGTGTCAGCTCTGTGTACCATGCCTATAAAGGGAGCTTAAACTCCTACTACGCAAGTAAAAAAGTCTTGTGTGTCTGCTTGCTCCAGAGGTGACCCATGAACCTAGAAAGCTCACAGAGCCAAACTTGTGGAGGGGAGTGAAGTTAGTGCCCATTTCAGTAAACAACTACCAAGGCTCAGTTACATGCTGGGGAAGCATGCCAGAGTCCAAGGAAAAAGATGGCTCAGGCCACATGGGGATGAGCCAAGGGGACAGCATCTAAGCAGGGCAGATTCATGCACATTTGTATGAAGTTATGCCAAATGCATTGTGACAATAACTCAAACTGAGAAGGGAATACCTTATTTCCTCATTTAGCCCATTCAGCCTGGGTTTACTTTTACCTTAGGGATTATAGGGGTTCTCATGTCACTGTTGCTGCGAGCAGCTTTGCCGTGGCTGTCACACATGCAGCTGTGCACCTTTCCATTCCCTGTCAACAGAGACTACATCAGCCCTTACAGCTCACTCTGCTTAAGGCTACAGCAAGGCTTTATGTAACTAGGCTTGTGTTTATAATACATGATGCACGAAATTATAATAATTCATATTTATGAACTGCCATATGATGTTTGGGCATGGTAACCTAGCTGGCACCTCCCTCAGCACAGTATATATCCTCATTTATAGACAGGAGATCCTCTTTGAACAGGTCAGTAGCTCACCATGTTAAAAACAGATTTCAGCTCCTGGCATCCTTTTTATCATTGGTAGTGAAGCAGTGTAAGAGGCTGCTTTGTCCTGTTATATTCTCTGAAGTAGAAAAGTCTTATCTTAAACATGAAAGGCTGGAAAAAATAATAGCTGTCTTTAGTTCTTTTCTGGAATGGAGAAGATAAACAAATGTATGGGAATCTGTCACATGTGTGTAGTGAATAGCTCCAAAGCCTGCTCACCACGAAGGTGACAGAGAACTGGAGTGATAAGGGAGATTTAAATTTAAGAAAGCTACAGTATTTGCAGCAATAGCCTGCAGGTCTCTAAAGAAATAATTTTAAAATAAACTTTCCTCAGAAACACTGATATGGAGACAAAGAGTACTGATATCACTTCAATTTTATGTTTATTCTACGTATTTGTCATTAACAAGACAGAGAACAACGTATCTATGAAGCCTGTTGCAGGAGGCACCAACCTATATTTCTGTGTCTCACCCTTGTGATTTCTTAATGCTCTGCCTTAGTCAAGGCTCTATGAGCCTCAGACCTCACTTCTGTCCTTATAGCCTATAAATAAATAAATAAGGAAAACTAGGCTGAGGTACAGGTTGGGAGAGTTTGCACTCATCAGTTAAGCACAGTGGCTTCCTCTTCTCCCCAGCCTGTAGCTGAATACAGTAAAAAGTATTTTTATTTTGTCTATCTCCTTTTAAACAATCTTAAACTTTGTTCCTGATAAATTAACAAAAAAGACCCATAGATGCTCCACAAAGACTTTTAGAGCCAGGGTGGGAGTGTTTGTTTGTTTGTTTGTTTTGTGGTTTGTCGGTTGATTGGTTTATCTCTCTCTCTCTCTTTTTTTTTTTTTTTTTTTTTTTTTTTTTGTGGCCATGTAGCAGAAGAAATCTTGCTGCTGTGTAAGTAGAATTTATGAAGTAGCAACCACCAAATTCTGGACCAAGTTTTCTGACAGATAATACATACATGGCTTGTCTTTTTACAGCTGTTCTTGATACCTGTTCGTTAACCAATAACGTATGCATTACTTTTGATTAATAAGTATTCTATTTGCCAGTACTAAACCATTTGCTGATGATATCTCCACAACAGCACAGTTGGTCTTTTCTTGGCTGACAATCTGAGCTCTATTTTCAAATAAATATTTAGATCCAGATGGACCACTGTATTCCTACTTAAAGCAGATCTTAAGATTTTGAAGGTGAAGAAGTGTTAATGACCTGGCTGTACGAATGTATAAAAGCCATAACGGAAGACAGTGATCCATACTGCACTGCTTGAATAAGATAGTTTTCATAACTATGTCCTTCCCTCCTTCCCTCTCCAAGTTCTTAAATTTGTCTGTGCCTTGGCAAAATTTATTTACCATTGCAGCCGTAAGGGCAAAACTATTTGCTGCAGATATAGGGCTCCTTCCCCCCTAACTCCCCCACAGGGCTTTCCTGGCAGAACTATGTGTATATGCATCCAGAGCACACTAAATTATTGCACACGTACTATGCATGCACTGTTGATTTTTCCAAAACACATCTCATTTGCTACGCATTTCTTGTGAATGAGCCATGGACAAATCTTACATTCCTGAATGTCACACAGCCTAGGAAAATATCCAGTTCTGCCTGGCTTAGGTGAAAGAAGACGAGTCTTGAGAGAAGACTTTTGTGGTTGCTCAACCCAGATTGGAGCCAATACTTGAGGCTCATGAAGACAATCCAGCTTTGCTGCATCTCTGTAGCCACAAATGAGACCAAGCCCAGAATCTGTACTGTATATCGGATTTTACTCTTATAACATCAAGAAATATTTTGATTTTTTTTCCTAAATTTCTTGTAGAAAATGAAGATATGGTTGTTTAAAAGCTTTGCAAGAGGAAAAACAAGACTATAAATAGGAGTACTCCACTTTCAAATACAAACTGAACTGTTACTCTGGGATTTGAAGAAAAATATTAATTAATTTTGGTCATCATCTCTAATCTCAAAAAGAAAGATTTTTCCTGCTGCCTTACCCATTTCCTAAATCTCATATCTGAGTCAGGATTTCAGACAAATTCATGGAAATACAATGCAATTTCTAGTCCTTATCTTTAGCAAGACAGACAAATTTTGCAGGCACGGGGCAACACTCATGTTTGTGGTCTATCACAGGCAAGTGTGAGATTCAAAGAAGCTGGAATATGAAAGTGGTATAATACAAAAAAGACAGACTAAACCAGCCTTAAACAGAAGTTTTGGTTAGACCAAAAAATGTTTTTATAATAATTTGCCTCATTAAACTTGCAAAAACAACAACAAACTGATTTAATCTTGATCTCTGCATCTACCTTCCTCTTTCAGAATATCCTCACTATTAGTTGTCACATTCTACTATTTATATCCACTTGATGGCAGCATTTGAACACAGAACCACCCAAAGCTCTTCACAAATGTCTCCGCATTTTGCATCAGGAAGTTCGTAACCCAGCTCTAGTTACTGGTGATGGGAAAAGGGCAGAAAAGGAAAACCTGCCCATGGTTCTTCTCTTGCCGGTAACTACTGCTCATGACCTGGTGAGCTGTAGCAAAGCCAAAAACACATCTGCATTTGTAGTGGAAGCCAGCAATGTTACCCCAGCAGGATTACTGGTCTCCATTGGAACTCAATCTGAGAGTAGAGACCTGATATCTATAAAACCATAGGGATAATGGCACATCTGTAAAGTCTCTGTCAATAAGAACATAAGTCTCAAACCTCACCTGTCATATATGAACATATACATATCTATATTTTCATATGTAATGCGGGGTTTTGGTGCCCTTCCTGTAGTATGTAAAATTCACACATTCTTCTAAAATGCACATGGATTTTGATAGACTGAACACAAACAGTATGCACTTTAAAATCAAAACTGCACGAATGAAAATAGCCTAAATGTACAGACACTGAGATGAGATAAATGATGAAAGAAAAACAAAATATTTTATACTAATTCAGGTATATGAAAAGCTTTTTGTACACTATACAGTCCTAGCCTCTCACATTTTACTAACTTGTTTGGGCTTTTTTTCAACCCAAAAGGACGTGCACAAAAACTTTATAATGTCATATTCATTCCCCTACTACCCATGCCATGTGGTAAAATTTTGATTTGTCTGCCTCTGCCTTACTAATGTTGAAAGGTGTTCAAACTAGAAGGGGGAAAACACATTTTAAAATTAAACAACTCTTTCTTTTTGGTAACAAAGTCAAGATAGAATTTCACCCAGTCTTCCAGATCAGTAGCAGACATCTCACAACTTTCTGGAAGTTGTACTTCTCAAATATTTCCAGCAAGGAATGGTTAATATTTTGACAGGCTGAATAAACGTGAAGTTCTTTGGACTTACTCCATTCTACCTTCCAGTGTTTAAATTACTGGAATTGTTTCAAGAGTCCTACATCTTATCATGGGGCAAGTGCAAGCTGTTTTTTCAACTCTCACCTGTGCCTGGTTTTCCTCCTAAATAATGGGATCTGGAGGACTGAGGAGATATGACTGGTCTGATGGCTGGGAGCCTGGATTGCTGAGATATAAGAGGCAGTCTGTTTGCAGAGAGTGTTGGAGCAATCCCTGTAGTTTTGAGTCTGAGAAAGAATTAGTGGTGGCTCCTTGCTGAGGAAGAACAAAGATTGCCTGGAAGCCAGAGATGAAAGTGTAAGGAATTGCGTGTGGGCTTAGTGGTGGGAGAGACCCATAAGGAGAGTAAGTCTGATGATGAGCCCTGTCTGGCAGAGTTTCTCTTTGGACGACTGTAGAGTTGCTATACTATTCATGAGATGAGCTTGTTAGAGAAGACCTTAATTTGTGAATATGTGAGAAGTTGAGGGACCTAAGAGAGAGAAGCTGTAGCCTGATCAGTTTTGCTCTCCACAGGTGTCTGCAGGCCCTGTAAGCGCTCATCTGAAGAGGAGGGAGTACCCACACTTCATGCTCTCCCCTGGGGTTGTCCAACTCTTTCAATGCAACC
Organism: Nettapus auritus; assembly: GCA_011076525.1. NCBI lineage: Eukaryota > Metazoa > Chordata > Aves > Anseriformes > Anatidae > Nettapus > Nettapus auritus. The sequence goes on along the minus strand of CM021769.1, from coordinate 11,638,330 downwards.
ATAACCATTACCAGGGGTGTTTTCTTCTTTTTGAATATCAGTAGCAGAATTCTTTGTCCTTTTGATATTTTGCTCATTCCTACCCAGCTTCTACACTGATCTTAGCTAGACATTTTCTTTTTTTCTATCATAAGTCATGACCTTCACACACACACACATACACACACACAAAAATATGCCTATCAGTGAAAAAGGGTGTGAAAAATTGAGGTTATCTCCTGGTTCCAAGTCTTTCTTTCTTCTCCAGAGAAGCCAACAAGAATGGTTAGAGATGGTTAGCTCTATTGGCCAAGTTCCAAAATTAAGAAATGTGACATGAATGGCTTTCCAGTAGCTCCCTCCAGCTTCTAAGGAGGGAGATCCAGGGTCATCACATCTACTGATGCCATTTGCAGAAGTATTATATTAGGAGTAAGAGGGCTTGTTTTGTGCTATACATACTAGTGTCTCAAATCCATCTGTCACTGAAACTAGTAACATGCCCATGTATATTAAGCATCAATAGAGCTTAATCAACCAGCAAGCAAATAGAGCAGTGATAAAGCACTCGGGAAGGGAAGAACATGCTCCAGATCAACTTAGCCGTAATCAAGTAACAACTTTAGCAAAGGACTTCATGTGTCCTGTTTTGTGGAGATGTAAAAAGGGAGAAGAAAAAGGAGAAATAGCTTAGTTTAAAGCGACAATGGAATGGTGAGTCCAAGCATTCGCTTTGAGGATGTGAAGTAAGGCACTGTGGTGGGACAGTCTCCACAGAGCCCCAGGACAGAAGAGGAATGAAGGCCACCCAGTTAACCTGGAAACAATGGACCTCAAAAGCCTTGTCAGTCTAGCAGGCATGACTAGCTTGAGGCAGGGGAGGAAATCTAAGTAGGTGGCATAGCTAGAAGAAGCAGGGATTTCAGGCTTTTTTCTTCTCTTCTGCTTCCCCCTCCCCCCCCCATATGAGCAGCTTAGATTTGTGATACTCTATCCAATTGCTTACAAGCTATTGCCGTGTGTGACCATGATGAGATGAGGGGAAATTATCCATCCCATTGCTGGTGAGTGTCTGCAGTTCATCTCACAATTTAAGACAGGTAAGAAGTGAAGAGGTTGAAATGAGGTTGATGGAAGTTCTTGTTAGTTCAGCAAAGGTGCATCTAAGTGGTTGGTGTTGGTGGGCAGTCTGTAGCATGATGATGCCTATAGTTAAGCAAACAAAGCATTGGTCCACCGAGTAGGACTGTGATATAATTATTTCAAAAAATCAATTGTACCTTAAAAGGATTCCTTGCTGTTCATTTTTCCCTCCAGTCTTTGGAAGAACTTGATATAGAAAAGGACAAAATGTTATTAAATCCTGTGGTAAAAATGTTGGAGCTTTAAACTATCAGCCTAACTAGGTCTTCAGATGGAGTCATGTAATAAACAATTACATATGTTCTGTCTCTTGTGGGCAGTGCTGAGTTTGCAACTGAGCTAGTTTCCACTGAAAAAGTTCCAGCTAAGGCTGCCCACAAAGCTCTGCCCAACAAACATTCATGTTTCATCTACAGAACCACATTTGCCATAAAGCTTCAGTGAAACCAACAGATTATGTGCAAGACCTGTCTCTCATTGCCTCCAAATCTCCACATTTTGTCTAGGTATAAAAGATCGGCTTGAAACATGGACAGTATGTGCTAGAATTTTTGTAAGGTGTTTTAGCAAGCCATGGCTGTGGCAATGAGCAATTCTGTGACTAGATGGTGCACTTGCCATGTGGTATATAGAAACTGCAAATAGAGTGTTAATAGTTGTTCCTCACACAGGTATTTGTGAAATCTCAGGTAGTGATTACTATGTGCATGCCTGTCTTCACCTTCAGAGAAGGATTATTTCAGCTGTGGGTTAAGTGGAAACTCTGGGGTTTGAGCACTCATGCCATTAGTAACATAAATTCAGTACAACAACAACAAAAAAGCAGTACTTCTGTCCATATACTCAGAAAGCCTTATTCACTATTATTTATATTGCCTGGGTTGCAATTATACTGTACTTAAACTTGTCTGACAATCCTCTTTCTAGGAGCCCATGCTGGGCTTGCAACAGCAATGCCTGATGCAAATCATTTATGCTCAGGTTTCCCATGCTGTGTCTGGCTCAGGCTAATGTTGTTTTAAGTCTCAGCAAAAAAAACAACTTGGTTTCCAAGGATGAGAATAGATCATCTCTTCTGCTTTTTATTTTAAAAGTAATAATCTGACAGTCATGTTGAAGCTTAGCAGTACTATTCTGAAGGCTGCTCAGACAAACTTCATGACCTTTTAACTTGAGTTTTATTGGGGTGCCATGAATATCTAGATATTAATGCAACAGTTAAAGCTAGTGTGAGGGGAGAAAATGCCAGATTTATTGGAAACAACTGATCCAGATAAAAGTCAAGCCTTTTAAAATAGTACACTTCCTGCAGGCCAGAGATCAACCCTCCCAAAGTTTCAGAGCTTCTGGCTAAAATTTATTCTCTCATAGATAACAAGTTATTGCGCCTTAACTGGCCCTGGTTACAGACTATGAAGCTGCCCATCCTGACACAAAAAAAAAAAAAAAAAAAAAAAAAAAAAAAAAAGTAATTTGACTTGTTTTGTCTTTGAGTCTCAGTGAACTCATGATGCTTTGAGTTTGCTGTGAGCTGACAGTTGCTTGCCATTACAGGATGCAGCTGGCCACAGTGATCTGTTATCTTTCAGAAGTGTGTAAAACTCTGTGCTTGGAGTTTGATGTACCTGAGGTTCTTGCTTTGAATTCCTTCCAGTGGCAGAGATGGGCATTTTAGGACTGTTAGACTGTGAAAAAGAGATTTTATTTATTTATTTATTTATTTATTTATTTATTTATTTCCTGCCTTTGTAAAGATTTCAGGATAAATCTCCTAATCTGAAATTAGAACTGAAACTGGAGCCATAGAGGGCCTTAGGGTTGCATTCTCATTTGACATGACTGCATTCTTCTCAAAGTTCAGTGAGTATATTGTGTGATTTCTGCGATTGTAAGATTAGTGCCTCAACAAAGCAGTATGCATCACACATATGGCAAACTTGTTTTGCCTTGGCACAGATCTATTGCTGTGGCTTGAAAGGTTCAGCTGGAATAAGAATCCTGCAGTTCATTCCTTCTTCCAGAAATGACAGTTTTGTTTGTTTGTTTTTAACAAGTGTACTCTGGGAATCAATTTCTTCTTATAGTGTAGCATTTTCATACAAAGGAACATGAAAAGCAGTGAATTACACTCTTTCATTAATGCTGAAATGTGTAACTGAGCTGTTTAAAATATAAAAAAAAGAAAGTACCAACTTTTCTTTAAAACAGCATTAATGGCATGTTAGGCTTACTGTATTTTATGATACCAGGTCCTCTTCAAAATATCTAAGTCATTGAGACTTGACAGTGGTGGGGAGATGAAGGTTTTCCTTTGGTGTAAGTATTTCAGAAGAATATACCAGCAATATCAGCACGAATGCTGGATGATATGATGGGTTTAGGTTTCGAATTGTGTTTTCCTGTGAAAAACACAGACTTACTTTTTCTTTTGTACCAAAAAGACTCATGTCTAGTCTAAACTTGCAACTGACTTATGTAAATCCCACATTAGTGTGCAATGGTTTTGACCCTCATTCCAAATTTTGGTCCAAGTTTCTTTTTAATGAATAGCATTTAAATACTTATGGAATAAGCTCTTCTATTAATGACTGTTACTTCATTCTTTTGGCGCTCCTGTGACAGGTAAGTATTATTTTCCTTAAAGAACTGCTGCTTTGCTGGGATTCAGAACTTTGGCTCTATTTTCTGCAGCCAGACCCCTAGATTACTAGGTCCTCAGCCTTGGGACATATTTTTCCATGGGCTTTGTTCACTCCATGCAGTTGTAAGGGAACTACATACTGTCTGTCCTCTGTGGAAAAAAAATCCATCTTGATCACCTTTGATCTACTGCCTTTAACCTACTTCTTTAGTCAGCACTTCTTGACTGTTGAAAGATATTTGTTCCAAAGTGAAGATTTGAAATTTCGGAAGTATAATTCCTGTTTTTCTCCTCTGTGTACTAGTTTTGTGTCTGTGGTCAGATGGTAAAATACAGTACGCAACAACCAGCAGTATTGCTTGCAGCTGAGTAAACCTTCTTCAAACTTACCAAACCAAACAAAATGGCATTATGTTTTCCAGCAGGAGTATAGACTCTGTTAGCATAAAACAGTCAAAGAGTAGCTGACGATATGTATTTACCAATGCAGGAGTGAATCTGAGCTGATAAAGCATATGTGCTGAGGAGGCTGGAGAAGGAGAAGGTTTCATAGGGGCAGGGAGGTTACTTTAACTGGCATGTTATGACAGCCATGCATTCATTACTGTTCTGGGCACGGCCCTTTGTTCTAGTACCTCACTGTATGTGTTAAATCCTACGTAGTGCTGGAGCTCTGTAGACTCAGAGTACAGTAAAAATAAAATAAAATAAAATAAAATAAAATAAAATAAAATAAAATAA
>CM021769.1:11588392-11633816 GCA_011076525.1 Nettapus auritus | reverse complement strand
AAAATAAAATAAAATAAAATAAAATAAAATAAAATAAAATAAAATAAAATAAAATAAAAATCCACCCCATAGCATCAAGCTGAATGTTAACCTGCATGCTCAGAAGTGTGTAGAGCTTTACTGAATGGTGAGAGCAGCACATCTGTGATTGCCCAGCACTTCCTCTGAGGCTGTGAAATGCATCCCTAGCTTAGGTCAGGGCAGCAACAAAGTGATGGAGCTGTGCTAGTTCTGCTTCCAGAGCATGTGCAGCCAGCACCAGCAGTCCCCCGTTTCACCTGGTACTGCGGGTTTACACAGACCTGCATACTTAGGGATCTTGAGACACTGGGCTTTCACAAAAATCCTACTCTAAAAACTGACCTACTGAGTCAAAACAGGGAACAGGGTGAACCAGAAAAAGATCAGGAAAAAATAATAATAATAATAATAATAATAAAATAAAATAAAATAAAATAAAATAAAAACAGTTCTTTCTTATGTTCACTTTCAAATTCCCCTCCCTTCTTTTTTTTTTTTTTTTTTTTTTTTTTTTTCACAACTTTATCATTTAGAGTAAACCAAGCCAGTAGTAATTAAATCTCAAAATCTGTGAAGAAATCTGTTCACAGGTACTGGTATCATGAAAAATGCAAAGTAAGACATGTCTGTTTTGACTGCCAGTAGACTGCCTTTACCTACGTGATGAGACTTAAATTGTGCAAGCTGGGAGGAAAGTGTATTCCTCATTGTGTAGAAGCAGCAAGCACTGGTGGAAGAGAGCACTCTTGAACAAAAAGAACTCTCCATTGCTTAACAGTTTTGCAGATAACTGGGAGGTCTGCTAGGGAAGAAAAAAAGTGGAGGTGAACTTGGATACGGTGCCTATATGAAAACATGTCATGGTTGTGAATAGTAAATTGATGCACGTGGAGTAGGAATACCATTGCATGTATGCATGTTCATATGAACATTGCACAGTGAGAACTCAGTTCTGCATCATTCTTTAGTCCAATAACTCATTTATTGCAGCTCCTTTAGGACATAGGGTAAAGCTCTATGGTAGTGTTTGCATTCTGCTACAAAGAATCTTTAAAATTACATACAAAAATAAATTTATTTTACTTACAGAGAAAGTTTCTGAAGACAGATGATAAAAACAAAAGAAGGTCAGTAATGCTATTGCATTCATTCAGGTGGGAGTGGAATATCAATTACCCTCATTCTTTTTGGACCAGGTCTTACAAACCTTTTTACTGGTGTTACAGAAAAGGTCATGAAAGACACCAGTTGCATTTGCCACCTGTAGGGAGAGGATGCCAGTTTTGACATCCACAAACTGTACTGAACCTTTCTTTGAACTCAGATTGGCTTTTGTTTTTCTTTGGTCACTATGTTTTCTTTTGGTGCCAAGAGCAAGAGATACTGCAGAAGAAAATTAAAAACACAAACTGTTTTTTGTAGATCTCTATCCTGCTCTTGTAGTCCAGAGATTTGGCTGAGTATCCAAGCATCTGGATGCTTCCTTAAAGCATCTTCACAGTTTTTAAAGTCTGTTCTTTTACAAGACAGTCTCTAATGGATTGTGCACCATTCTATAAATAATAGCAACATGTGTGTATAAATATGCACACATACCAGTTACAATGAATCTACCTGAAAACAAGGGTCACTGGTCCAAAGAAAGTGATTTCTGTAGTCCTTTTCTTCATTTACAAAAAGTCTCAGATTGGCGGTGTTCCCACAGAATAACTTATTTTGCCTTGTAAAAAGCTAGAAATTTTCTTTTGCTGTAACTTCATGCTTGACTGCCTGGTGTGTTTGGAGAAAGGGGCAAGAACATACTGGGAATTGTATTCAAAAAGCATACATGAACAAAATGAACAAAAATAATATATAATAATATATAACTTCATAAGAAGAACTCGAAGAAAAAGTGGCTGTTTCAGCATTCCCCATCTCTCATTCTATTTAAAACTCTTTAGCAATATGTTAATTCTCTGGACAGAGGCAGAAGACAGACATTATTTAGGGAATGGGTGGTTATCTGATTTCACTGACATTTATTGAACATCAGAATCACAACAGAGTTCGGACAGGAACTCTTGGCGGTAACTGCAGACATACAAATTCAGTGCCTAATACTGATGACATGGAACAGATTTCCATGTCTCTGTTGCTGAAACTTCAAAACGGACTCAGAGCTGAGCCTCTTTGCTATTGGTGAACAAGCAAGACAACCTTAGCAAGAACAAAAAGGGGATCTTGCACAAGTCTCCAGACTACAGACTTTATTTTGAGTCCTCATATAATTTTGCCCTAATATGAAGGGCAGTTTCTGGTTCCACATTACCACCAAACAGTATGTACGATCTATTTACTACTGCCTTGTTCTGCAGGAAAAGTTCTGTCTTACAGGAACATATTTTTTTCCTCTGGCTTACTACATATTTAGAAGTACAGGCAGAAACCCCCAGAAAGGAAGAGGTATGAGGAAAAGTTACCTTCCCCTTTACACTAGTGGTTCTTCACCCATAGATGGTCACCAAAGTCTTCAGCCTTGACTCTCTCATCCTTCATTTAAGGATGTTGGAAAGTAAGAAAATTTTGAAAATATTGGAAAATTTTGAAAATATTGGAAAGTAAGAATATAAATGTGTAGTTTGTTAAGGTCTTGGCTTAAATATTCCTATTTGTCTCCTGAATCTGTCTGAATGGAAAGCACCTAAACAGACAGCAAGGTAGAAACGAAAAACAACCCATGTCCTTTCCTGAAACCCTATTAATTTCTATTCCGCTGCATCTGCACACCAGGGCTACTGTAGGTGATCTCAGGAATTCATGCCAGTGTGTAAAGAATAAGTGAAGGAATGGCAGACCTTAAATCCTGAGTAACACCAACACTTTCTGAAGGGGGCTGTGAGAAGGAATGGAGGAGCTGTGAGAAGGGATTAGAGAGTCATATTATGGCATTCAAGATGCACTAAAGCAAGAGATTGATTTATAGCTGATGGCCAGAAATGCCAAAGATAAGCAATATTCCAGATGAAACCTTGTTCAATCACCTCAGTTCTTGCAATAGGAAATTCTAGGTGTAACTTCTGAAGGCTGAGCTCCTGCAAAACTGCAAATCTTCTGTCATAAACTTAGACTAGAAATGTACTTGGTAATGTGGAGCTATTTGTGCCATCTGGCAGCTGTCAGCTTTCTCTATTCACTTCCCCCCTACTAATGCAAAACACAGAAACTGGACATTTTACATTTCACTACATGAAAAGGTTGGTGTCTAGAGGCTTTTTAAGGCCAAACCATTGCACTCTTCCGGAGCCTGCTATCTGGGCGTCCATTGCAAACATTAATAATGACTTACCCTGCACAGCAACAACCCTCCTTCCTCTAATACTTCTTTATGGTAGTGCATCTTCCAAGAACATTGCATATGTCCTCTTAAATACCTGAAATTCACCTCGTACACTGCTTCAGAGGATTTAAAAAACAGCTGGTGTTTATCTCTAAGCTATCTCCATTTTTAGCTGTTTTTAGCAGTTAATTGACCTCCATCATTTTTTTTATCAAAGATAATGTTTTCTTTTCTTTTTTTTTTTTTTTTTTTTTCCAAAACATTTACAGCTATTCTCAAATCTTTTTTAGTCAGTGCTGACACTTTGCTATAAGCCACCTGTGACACAAAATGATTAATTTGCTTCTTCTTCATTTCTGTTATGTCCTGTGAGGAGAAGCACTGGGTCAGGCAGGATCTTCAGGTGTTTGCGCAGAGGTGCCTTCCCCAGAGGGCAGTGCAAGGGTGGAGGTTTGGGGACAAAAGGGTATGGTCATGAGGAAGGCAGGGATAGTCACATCAAGTAGTCAGGAAGTTGTCCTGCAAACAGACAGTGAGAGTGCCAAGGAGGCAGCAAAGGTTGAAGTGATGGAAACTAAGCCTGGAAACAAGGTTGTTCAAAAAAAAAAAAAAAAAAGAAAAAAAAAAAAAAAAAAAAAAAAGGGCATCTTGGTTTATAAAAGCCTTTAATCTGTCTAGATTTCTAGATTTCTTTATGTCAAAAAGTTGGACATTAAAAATGTGGCTATTTCAGATTAAAGTCTTTTCATCTTTTGCCTTTGTGGTGGGGGTGTGAGCTATAGGGAAATAGTCTAGATACACCCATCTTCAAGCTCTGGTTGTTGTGGACATGGTTCTGCTTTCCACTGCAAGAATAAACAACAGCACGATTTCTCTGGTGGCATTGACTATTGCAGGCTGGATGTCAGATCTGTGAAACATGTCAGCATCTTAATACAGCAATAAAAAATAAAGCATGAGGAGCTGTGCAGAACAACATGCTCTGAAATGACATTTCATTCCTGGGATCATCTCTGCCTATTAAAGATTCTCTGGTTCTGCTCTCTGGAGACAGCTGTAAAGTCAAAGGCTTTTGATGTTCATAACAGGAATTCAGGTCTTGTGTATTTCATAAATACAGTGGCCTTACAGCACCTTTCTTTGCCCCGAGGTCCTTGACTACCTGGAGAGTGCAAAACCAAGCTTGCTCTATTGACAGAAAAGGAGAAATCTCACTGTAATTCTCTGCAGCTACACATTCCAAATGGGAAAAGAGTAGGGCAACAGTAGCATATAAATCTATACTGCTTTTCAACAGAAAGGTAAGATGGTGCACAAACTTTACTTTTTTGCATTTTGTGCCTTTAGATTGGAACTAGTGTTCATGGAGTGCTCCAGATTGGTGAGATTTTCTGCATCAGGATGTCACAGTGCTGTGAGCACACATCGTAGGCAAGTAGTTGCCAACCCTCACAACAGTGCCAGCTTCAGAAATGAAAGATGTTGGTGGGGGTGCTGCTAACCACACGTATTACGTTCCAAAAAAATAACATATTACCTGGGCGAAGTCCATCTGCTGAAGCTGTAAAAATTCTGAGCTCTCAAAGGCCATAACAAACCTCACTGTGGAAACTTAATTCTCCACTTTTCAAAGAAATTTTTCCTGTTCAGCACATTGCCAAATGTACAAGGTTCTGGCTTTACAAATTTCTGTAGGTTCTTTCTTGGTTCATTTTACTGTTATCTTACTCCTCAAAGACATCAGGTCACCTCTGCTTCACTTCAGGTCACATTTGCCACTTTGCCATTTTTATTTGATTTCTGAGTAGCCATTCTCCAAATATTGCTGTGTGATAGTAATGTAGCATTACCTATACCATGCAACCAAGATCAGGATCCAGTTGCAACACAATGCACAGAAACAGAGCAGGAGGCAAATCACTGTTCCAAAAGCTTATGAAGAGTGAAGGGTAAGAAAATGGGAAGAACTCTACAAGGGCAATCAGATTTGGTTAAAAAAATCACCACTCAGGAAAAAAATCATGGCTGGATAATAAGGGCTATTGTCTTATACATAGAGTCTGGTGGCATAACCTCAGCCTTATCTGCTAGTGTGACATGGTAGGTTTGTAAGCATCCCCAGGGTTGGCTGCATGTAGCATTATTTGACCCTAAGACTGTGAACATGCCAGCACTGATTCCAGGACTCCCCTACAACATTCTGTGATTATTTCCTCAAAAGCAGCACTAAAAGAATTCAGCTTGATAGAAACTATTTTATTCCGTTTCATATGTTTGCAGCTCCTACCTCCCAAGAATCTGTTCAGCTTGCTAAAAAATGAAATTGCTACAGATGGATATTTCTTTCAATTATGTAAAAACATATAACAAAGCCTCTGGCATGCCAAGAACCAGGCATCAAAGCTCAAGAGCTTACATATTCTATTAAGTGGTTTAATATTGTAGAGAAGAACAGAAAAAATAGAGTGTTTTGTCCCTTATGGCCTTCTTTAGGAGACCTCAGGGAACCAAAAGGTTGCAGTTTTCCTGGTCTTCCTGCTCTAATATTAAACCACTTAATAGAATATGTAAGCACTTGAGCTTTGATGCCTGGTTCTTGGCATAGCAAGTACAGTTCATACTGTTTTGATGATTTGGGGTGGTCTGTGGGAGATTATTTTCCCCTCCTGTTGAGAAACCACAGGAAATACAGGCTTGGCACATAGACGTTCCCTTTTTGTCTTGGGGTATAGTTTGTTGGTACTTTCCCTTGTACTACTACTTGTTACCTCAAAAAACTTTCATTCAAGGGAAATAGATGTAGTAAAGGTATGCAGATGGGATCGGAGCTCTAACTCTTCAACAGAGATTTTCTATTATGTGGACCCATCTGGGGCTGTAGTGTGAGCCACACATAACACTGGCAACGTGAAGAAAGCTGAACATTACCACTGACCTGAGATGTTCTGGGACTCAGTGCAAAATGCAAAATAGGCCATCTCACATATGGCAGTTTGAGCTGACCAAGAGGCTGTTTTATCATGTTGCCGTCTACTGACACGCTCCTGTGCTTGCTCTAAGTGCTCTAGAACTAAATCAGGGAAAAGGCACCCAGAAAACTATATTATATGCATTTATTTTTCCAGGAATAGATGTATCCAAATTGGAACTAAGCAAGAATAGGAGGTTCTGCTCCATCAGAAACTGTTTCAACCTTTATTGGAAAAGCCGAGATGAAAACAATACTATACTTAATTTCTTAATTTGGAAATGTTCACCTTTTACTTTTTTTTTTTTTTTTTTTTTTTTTTTTTTTTTAGGGTATTGTACATGTACATTAATTGAAACATCAATTTGTGTTTAGCAAATTACTTTGTCGGCTTGAAGGTCTGGGACCTAGTGCCCAGATTCCCCAGGACAGATCTCCAGACATGTGACTACCATATTGTGCCACATGGCTCATAAGTAAATTAGTGTATTGCCAAAGGAAAAAAATAAAAATCCTCTAAATTTGAATGAAGAACGTAGAAAAAGAAAAGGCTGAACAGTAAGTCCAAACTGCACTGCAGCAGAGGCAATCATGTAACAAATCACCTGATTAATATGACAGAAAGGGGAAACAGCCTGTTATCTTTATGGGGCAATGGACAGGATGGAAATGAAATGTAGATTTTTTTTGGACTTAAATATTGTAGGCCAGTTTGAAGGGGGACAGGAGGAGAGTTGGGGAAAAAAAAGTTTGGTTTCAGTAAATAATGTATTTCATCATCAATATTTTGAGGCAACATCAAATGTTCTTACAAAATCACCAACCTTACAGAAATTTCAGCTCACTTGCACAGAAAATTGTTTTACCTAACTTTTTTTTTTTTTTCAGAACTAAGCTTTGTAATAAAATAAATAAATTTTTATAAATAAATCAATAATAAAGTTTTGATAAAGTTTTCAGTACTATCTTTGGTCCATCTCTCCCTTTAAGGTTGGATTCTTCTCTTGCTTTTACTGTTTTTGTATCAGAACAACTTTAGGCACTTGGATATCTAACAAAGACACAGTCTATGGCCTGAAAATATGCCAGTCACTTCTTATTTTAACAGAAGGAATAGCAAGAATTTCCTAAGTCCTGCTCTCTCCCTCCACCAGCTCAATACAAGCCTAATTGAATATCTCTTCAAAAGTTTTGTGAATGTTATAATGAAATACTCTGGCTGCGTACTAGAAGTGGAAGCAAGTTCTTAAGCTTTGTTTCTAAATTTAGAATGGATATTGTAAGGGATTTAAAATCTGATTTAATAGCAGTAGAAGAGGCTATTTAAGGAGGTCACCAAAATGCTCATCTGAACTTTGATAACCCATGTTCCCCTCATTAACACGAGGATAATTCAATGTTTGTGAAGTTTCTTTCCTTCCTTCTCCCAGCTGCCATTTAGACCAGTTCTTACCTTGTGTGTGTGCTGATTTGGAAGTGTTTTAGCTTAGTTCTTCTGATTATATACAACAACAGCAAACATTTAAAGCCTCACACATCATCACTAGAGCTCTTCAAAAACATTTTACCTAATTCTTGTCTGTGACAGAAAATATCTGTTAAAATCACAGAATCTCAGAATGGCTGAGGTTGGCAAGGACCTCAGGAGGCCATCTGGTCCAACCCTCTACTTAAGGCAGGGCCACCCAGAGCAGGCTGCCCAGGTCAATAACTAGATGTTTTTTGAAGACCTCCAAGGAGGGAGACTCCACAACCTCGATGGGCAATATGAATCAGTTACCCTCACAGTGAAAAAAGTGTTTCCTGATGTTCAGATGGAACCTCTTGTGTTTCAGTGTTTGCCCAGAGCCTCTTATCCTGTCACTGGGCACCACTTAGAAAAGCCTGACTCCATCTCCTTTGAACCCTCCCTTCATCTATTTGTATACAGTGGTAAGACTCCTCCTGAGTCTTCTCTAGGCTAAACAATCCAAACCCTCTCAGCTTTTCCTCATAAGAGAGATGCTCTAGTCTATTAAACACCTCACTGGACTCTCTGCAGTATGTCTGTGTCTTCCTCATACAGGAGCCCAGAACTGTACTCCAGCTGTGACCTTGCCAATGCTGAGAAGATGGGAAGGATCATCTCCCTCAGCCTGCTGCCAATGTTTTGCCTGGAGGCAGCTCAGGATGGCCTTTAGCCTTCTTTGCAGCAAGGGCACATTGTTGGTGTATATCCAACTTGCTGTCCACCAGGTCCTCTTCTGCAAAGCTGTTTTTCCAGCTGGGTCACTCCCAGCATGTGCTGGATCCTAGGGTTGTTCTTCCTCAGGTGCAGGACTTTGCACTTATGAGGTTCTTGTCAGTCCATTTCTAAAGCGTTTCCAAGTTTCTCTAGGCGGCAGTACAACCCTCTGGGATATCAGCCACTCCTCCCAGTTTTGTGCCATCTGCATACTTGCTGAAGGAATGCTCTGCCCCACATCCATATCATTATTGAAGTTGGTAAATAGGATTGGACCAGTATTGACCCATGGGGTACACCACCAATTACTGGCTTTCAACTATACTTCATGCTACTGATCACCACCCTGGGCTTTGCCATTCGGCCAGTTTCAAATCCACTTCACTTCTAGACCATGCAACAGATTCTCTATGAGTATCTTACCGGTGTCAAAGGTCTTAATGAAGTCCAGGTAGGCAATGTCCACAGCTCTCTCATCAAGTAGCAGGTCAGTCATTTCATCAGCAGCTTACCAGATTAGTCAAAAATGACTTTCCCTTGATGAATCCTTGCTGACTACTCCTGATATTTTCTTGTTATTCATGGTTTACAGGTTTACCCACTCTATCATTTTCTCAAGGATTGAGGTGAGGTTGTGCAGCCTATTGTTTCTTGGGTTCTCCTTCTTGCCCTGCTTGAAGATGATAGGAACAAATGTTTTTCTACATCAATTCCACTTCCCCCTAAAACTCAAAGAAATTCCCTGGCCTTATGCAGAGATGAGACCAGCAGAAGCATAGTATGTATGCCCAGCACAGGGAAGCCTTTCATCTTCTTTCACAATCAGAGACGTAGTTTATTCACTCTTTCTACTGGATAGAAAAATTAGCAAGATTCCATATCCATCTGAATATACTCCACCCTCCAGAAGGGTTTATTTGCCCAGATTTACCAGCAACAGCTATGGTGACAAGGCTTCAGAAATGGCTTACGTGAATATGGTATAGCAAGCACGTGGAAACTTGACCTTCTGCGAAGTATCTCAGAGAAGATTTAGTGGCACAATCATGCTCAATATAAGTATTTTCATACAGTGGTTAATAGCAGACAAATCTTTAAGCTGACAGAAAAAAGTCATAACTGTATTCAGAAGCTGGAAGATTGATCCTGATGAACAGACAACTATGATCTTTTGTTTAAATGAAATGAGTGATCTTTGAAACAATGTTCCTTAGTGTTGAAATGTACTTCTCATGCCTTTAGCTTCACACAAAGACTTGAACCTCGTTAAAGGGAGAGACCTATAGACTGTTGCCTTGTTGCAGTATATGTTCATATTACAGTGCAAAGAGAGTTCTGCAGTATATGTTCATATTACAGTGCAAAGAGAGTTCTGCAAAGCACAGATCAGTTTGCATATTCAGCAACCTAGCTAACAAGCAGCTGCTGTGTGGTTCACAGTGTATCCTCAATGATAATCACCTATCTATATTTTCAAACAGGTACTGGAACTAGTATAAGTCATTACACTGGTAGTATCTTATTGTATAAGCTTAAAATGTAATAACATATTCTTTAAATAAGTTTCCCGTAAGACACTTAAGGTTTTATGTCTTTCAGGATAATTTAAACTTTGAAAATGCTCAGCATGATAGGACTCTAATAGAATAATGACAATTAAATATTAAACACTGAAGATATTCAGCGCATATTTTAGATTTCATTGTATTTTTTTTCAGTATATTTTCTAATGTATGTATTTTAAAAAAATCTGTGTTATTGAGTGATAGTTCTGGTTATGACTTTCTGAAAGTTTTATAGTTATCCATATATATTGGCTTATTACTGATTCACTATATTAACAACTAAACATAAATGTTTTAAATCATAACCTAGCAGCTTTTATGTTTGATTTACTTGCATTTTAGACACACTAATACTTTTTAATAAAGCTTTGCATTTCAAGATTATAGGACTTTCATGGAGAAGCCCTCAAAGCAATTTACAAATTCCAGTCACAAAACCCACTGGATAAAGATTATCCTTATTGTAGAAGATCAGTAAATTAAGGAACCAAGTTTCAATAATCTGCTTAAGGTAACTGTGAAGTACAACCTTCAGCTCTTAATTTTAACCCTTGTTCTAGTCATTTCCTTTCATATCCTTATTTATTTTTCCTAAAGGAATGTTTCAAATGAAAAGTGATGTCTATTCATAAAATCTATAGAGGTAGGTTTGAAAGAAGAACATTTGGCAAGGCAGCGTATGCTTTTTAGAATGAAAAGGTGATGTTTTCAGAAAGTATTTCTGACGTCCATGAGCATCTACTAAGTAGACTGCTCCAATCTTCTTTTATTTAATGGCTCTTGTACAAACAACCAACTGGACTCGTCTTTGACATTGAGTTCAACAGTTCTACATCTAAAGAGTGTGATACTGAGAGAGGGACAGTCTTTCCCAGACTGAAGCAGGGTGTCCCTCCAGGTGCTGTTCAGAACTATCCAACACTCTCTTGTAGACCCTTACTTCTTACTTGTCATTTCAATTGGTCCTTTTAGTGTACTTTTCTCTGGTTATTAATAAGGATAGGAAATAAAGCCTGTCTGATATGCCCTTGTGAAGAGATGTCTTTGTGTTCAGCCCTGCTCCACTGCAAACCTACCTGACTTTACCTGCTGTTTAGGCTAAGAACTGGAATACTTTCATCAATGCAATTTTCTAGGGTATTTGCTCTTCTTGTCTATGATGAGAGTGCCTTCGGTGAGTGAATAAGGTTTACATTCCAGTCTAAATGTATTGTTTGGTTATATGTAAGTCCTGTTCCCTTTTAGTTCTTCACTTATTCAGATCTCATGTTTTTCATCTGCTAGTTGCTATCAATTTTTTTTTTTGTTCCATCTCTCCTCCTAGACAGTTATTCTTAAATAAAATTTTATTCCATTCACTAGCATGTTTTCCACTCTACTGCATCTGAGTAGAGGGACTTAAGAATATTAAAGCCTGGCAATGTCTTACTGTGATTAAAAGGGGGTAGGGGGATGGAATATTACCTCATCTTTTGACAATGGATCTCAGCCCACTATGTCTTTAAACCCACCAAAGCACAAACACTGTCCAATAGTACTGCTTTAGCAAAATCTTATGTATACGCATGTGTATATTTGGATGAAATATAATATGTTGATTGTAACATATTCAAAAGTGGCATGGTAACCATATCCTGTAATGTTTGTTAAGATTACATAAATATCCCAAAGATAACATTAGAACTTTGTCTACTGTAGCTGTACTCTAAAGTACTGTAACTTTAAGGTGTCCTTAAATAACTTGCAAAACCAGCCTAGAAAGAATAAAGATCAGATAGTGAAAAAATTTCTATTATGTAAGACATCAGTATCCTTTTAGTCTAGCCTTTTCTGTGGCTGCAGCTGAAACAAAAGAATACATATTTCCAGAGAAAGGAAGTAAAAGAACAGATTATGATGTAGAAATTCAGCAAGACTAATGAGTGGGTGGTGGTTTGTTTTGTTTTGTTTTTGTTTTTGTTTAATAGCTGAATTGTTGTACATTAATTTTGGTATCTAATATCATAGGTTCAATAACTATTATGTGCTGAAAGGCTTCAGGACTGTATACTTAAATACTGATGGGCTGTTAAATGATATTATTGGGTACTCTAAATCTTTACAGAAATGCCAGCCTGTTCCTACTACTTTTCTTGCTGTTATTAGGAGTATTATGTAATGACAAAATGCTCCAACTCCCTAAGGGAACACAGAAAATATTTCATATTAGCTTCCAAGACATCCAGTAAGAGACATATTCTGTCATCTACACTCCTGCGTAGTACTTCGGTCTCCAAATGTTACTTCCAAAATCAATGGACGAGTCATACAGCCCTGACTTGACAAAACACAGAAAATCAGTTTAAACTGTCTATTTTAGTGTGCTGTCTTCCAGGACAGACTTCTGGTTGCATGATCACAATTTTGTGTTACCTCTGCCTCTCATACCATCCTATCATACTCACAAGATTAAGGTGTATTACAGCACTGGTGCAAGCAGTAGTAATTACTCTGAGATCCTTATAGTCTGTTTCTCTCCGGTAAATTTTTGTTCTTTTTGTTGGTGGTGGTGGTGGTGGTGGTTTTTTTTTCCAGTTTCTTGGGATACAAACATGTTTGGTACTGTGATTTGGAGCATCAGAGTGTAATGTTGATCATAAAGAAGTAAATAATAATGTTCAGTTGTCTGTGTACCCTCACTCAATAACTCACTGTATTCAGTCTTACTGTCCTTCTACAAACACGTGCGAGTCTGTCCAGTGACAAGTTAACTCTGATGTCATGAACTGTACAACTTGCCAGGCAAGTTTAAATATTATAATCAAAACCCAGATTTCTGTTAACAGCACTACACATTGTAGAAAGATGACATTCAGAAGATCTGAAAGATGGAAACTCCTGTCTAGTAGGAGATGAAGAAATGTTTTGGCAGAAGGCAAATAAAGAAAGGACATGTTTTCTTACATTAAAGAAAACCTTGAGAGTTGGCAAAGAGCTGAAAATAGAAAATCCCTAAGTTACACTAAACTTTTCTCTTGTAATTCCTCCACTGTCTAAGATGCACCATTTGAAGGTCCAATTAGTCCCTTAATAATCATGACTGTTATCTAAAGATGAATAAACCATCTACAGAAAATATTGCAATCACAGACACAGCTGTTACCATATGCTAAAACTTTCTTACATGACCTTGGTTGCTACAGTACCTGCCAGCTGAAATAAAACATGGCAATATTACCAGCTTCAATTAGACTAGCAAGTTGTTCTTTTCCCAAGGCTCTTCAGCCACTTTAGCCATTAACATAAAACACAAAACAAGAAGTTATTATGAATTTTGACTACCCATTCCTAAGCTGAAGAGGTGAAATTCTGGAAAGAATTTCAGTTCATCATTATTAATGTGACTAAAAATAGTAAATTCAAGTACTTGACTTCAAAAGATCCCCAATTATCTGTCGCTTCTAGAAATGGAATCTTAAGCTGTAGGGATGCGGGAAGCAGAAAGGCCATGGAAATGAGCTGCCTAATGCTTTGGGGTTTATTTAGAACAAAGACAAAAAAGGGGGGGGGGGAAGGGGGGGGGGGCGAGGAGGGGGTTGGGAGTGGAGTTCAGCATGCTTTTCTTTATTCAAAAGGTAGGAAGTATGTGACCTTGTGTGGGGTTTAATATTTGTCTACCATGAGGTCTATTTCTAGCAAACCAAGACATTTTAATAAAAATAATCCTTTAAAACCTTTCCAAATCTAAACTTCCAAACATGTATTTGTAGTAAAGTGGTGCCAGCTTAATTACGTATGTCTTTGTTAAGTAGTAAATATTTTAATCTTCTGGAACTTTTATGTTCACCTTTCTAATCCGTATATCCCTTTCTATATTATACCAATATCAAAATGCTGAATTTTGATATAAACCTTAAATCAAACATAGGACAATTATCCTGCTTTTTTATAACAAGTCTAATGATACCAGTGTAATTTCTTACGCCAGGAAAATTATTCTGTCTTTAATTGGTTGAATTATCCATTCAGTTTAATATAATGTAATAAAAGAATAAATGAGATGGAGAGAATGAAGAGTGTGGGTTGAATTAAAGTGCCTGCAAGCATTCCCAGACCTATTTTGTTTTATAGATTTAGTTCAGTGTGAGATATCAGTGTTTAAAATTCAGTTTATACAGTACTTTTTGTAGGATGACTGGGTCACATGGCCATTTTCTGCTCCCAGAAAGCTGGAACCAATTCTCTAAAGAGATTTGTGGTCAATATAATGACTCTTTTGACTCATTTTCCATGGGCATTCTCTAATACCTTTAAAAACTAATGTTTCTGCAAACACTTCAACTGCTAAAGTTATTCATTACAATAGGGATACTGGAATTTCTCATAGTGTGCCTTGTCATGATTTGCGGCTCTTCATTCCTTTTATCTATCTGCTAAACAGAGTCACCTGAAGTCAATGGGACATTAAAGATATATCTACAACTAATTCCATTATCTACAAGAATGTTATGTTATTGCAGAAAATAGGCAATATTGTCTGAAAAAGCAGATCATTTACCCAATGTGCAATAAGCCAATTCTCACACACTCAGGAGAGATATTGTTTTTATTCAGGCCTGGGTATTCAGTGAGTTTTCCACAAATCAAGCACATCCAGTGCCAGCTTCTTCATTACATTTATACATTAAATTAATGCATATTCTATCTGTCTATACAATACATATTCATTATAATCTACATGAGTTGCATAATTATGTGGCATCATTCTTCATAGCTCCTCTTCTGCGCATGCCTTCCTTTCGTTGGAGGTCCTTGATGGTTTTCTCTTATGAAGTACCCTAACCTCTTTTATCCATGTATGGTCACATGTCACCAAAGGAAAACATAAGGCTACTTTATCTCACCAACTTTCCTTTGTTTCTTCCAGAAGGAGCATTTGCCCTTGATCAAAGGCAGCCTAGGTTAAATATTAAACATCATGTACTGCATAAATAATGGACATTTATTTTTCCAGTGTCCCTTTTCCTTATAGACACACTGATCTTTTGCCAAAGGAATCCTAATGCCTGATCCTCTTTCTGTTCCTCAACCTCTTCCACACCCTGGCCTTCTTTAAAACCTCATCCTCTAGATGGAGCCTGAGCCCTTGCAAAGGCAGCTGCCAATATTGCCACATTTTGTTTCCTGACTTTCAGTTTTTCCTTTTTCCTTTTCCTTTTTTTTTTCAACGTCTTCTCTATTATTATAGATCTTATACCCAATGGTTAAATGCTAAACATCATGTACTACATAAATGATACTTGATTAAAAGGATGCTCAATTAAACATAGACAGTACCTCTTCCAAGGGAGAGTTCGTTCCATTACAGCAATATGGTCTACAATGAGATACAGTCCAGATTCTCATTAAGTGGGGAAAGAAGGGGAAATTAGAAGTAGCCAGTCACAGAAATTGCCTGGCTTCTATCTCCATCACAATCTCCTTTTTTTCATACAGCATGTTTGTGATTCTCTTATTTTCCTTACCTACTCAATAAATACTTATTCTCTGTTTCAGAACCCCTTTAAAGTATATTTCAAGTGTCACACTAAGGAAACACATAATGTCTGTGCCATTACTGGATTAACAGCTCATTCATGCAATGAATCTGACCTACACTTTCCTGGTCTGTGCTCCAGGGCCACAGGGAGAGCACTGAAGAAATGTAAGGACCTTGTGCATCCTGCTAAAAAAAAAAAAAAAAAAAAAAAACTACAGTCCTAGTCAATAGATAATGAACAATTAATGGGATATTACTAGTCATGTTTTATAGTAAGGGAAACCCAAACTTAGTGAGGACAATGGAAGTTTTGCTACTGTGTTTGCAAAAGCCAAGACTTTCCTCACTACAATTACAATGGAATTATGCTAACATACACTTTAGAATACTTGCAATTATCACTAGTACATATGACAGAAAAACTCAAAACTCAATGTATGAATCCAATTTCTTACAGTACATTTAGAAGAATTAGTGTGTATATACATACGCCCATGTACAACCAAGTGTATTGAAGTTAGAATATTAGTCATATTTAAACCCTAGAATTGGTAGTTATCTCTTACACAGCAAACTCAAACTGCAGTTACTTTGTCATTGCAATTCCAGTGCTCTGTACCCTTACAGCAAAATCCATTTAACTGGTTTGTTAGGCCATTGTAGAACTCAGCCCATGCCCTCCTCAATAGAACTAAATAATGTCTAAGGCAATAATCACCTGAGGCAGCTTAAAGTGACTTTCAGTTAGAGAGGAAAATGGTTTTGTATAATTTTTGTATATGTTCTAATACTTTTAGGGATGCACGACAGAAAAAATAAATAAATCTCCAAATAGTTTCCAGACATAGATAAACTACTTTTCAGCAGTGTTTAAGAGATGGCTGTCTGTGGTAGCACAGGACTGGGATCTGAGACTATAAAGTCACTTTCAGTCTTATGTTTCTGTTGACTGATGAGAAATCTTTATGTAATGGTTTTACATGCGTATTTTATCAAATTACTTTTATCAATTTCATGGGAGAGGAAAAAAAATATACCAAGGTATAATTTAATGAATTTAGACCTTTGCAAAATCTGCATGTCATTTATTTGAACAGGCAGATTTGGAACCCTTCAAACTATGTATTTTTTTCAGGGGCCATACATATCTTAGGTTGATAAGTGATTTATGTTCTTTCTGTCCTGCTTATGAGAGCACGGTGTGCTCTTCACCAGCATCTGTTTGAAAAGCAGTACACTAGAAGCTGGATCCAAGGTCTTGCTGAGTGAAGAACACATTAGAAAGCAGAGGTAGGAGTTACAAAACTGTTTTTGTTGTTGTTGTTGTTGTTGTTTATTTCTTTAAAACTTTGTCTTTCTTAATAATATTTCCACCACAATGGCACCCAGTTGTTTACTGCCTTAACCTGGCATCTACACTGCTGCATCAGAAATTTTCTTATTTGGCAGCTTCTGTTTGGGTGAAAAAAATGTTTCCAAAGTATGTTCAGGATCTATCTTTTCTTTCTGCATATTCCCTCCAGTTCAACCATCTGTGCAAATGAGCAATGCTGAAATGCTTATTAGAGCTTTTTTTTGTTGTTGTTCCCCTTGATTAACACTTCTCACATTTGGTGAAGTCTCTAATAAATTGTGAATAAACTGTTCAGATTACCTCAGTGACCTGGATGCAGGTCATTGAAGAGACTGAGGCATGATTCTGCTGAGGTTTTTCCACTTCACATCAGGGACTCTGAAGCAACTATAACAGTGAGTGAATGGGAGAGGTGCAAAGCCAGTGCATGACCTAAAACATCTTGTCTGGAAAAAAAGTAAAGTCTTCTGCAGCCATATCTCAAATTCTGCCTGTCTCCTGGGCTTAGGCCTCTAACTGTAAACATGAGTTAGGTGACACCATGAAACCTAGATTCACAATTCTGAGATTTTAGGAATGTAGGACTGAAAAGGAGTACATCCTGTGTGCAGTCTGCTGTAATTGTGCACGGTTGTGCAATGAGTATAAGACCCTATAGAACACAGTCCCCTGAACTTCCTGAGCTACAGTGCCTAACTTGTTCTGCTGAGTGCAAAAAACTAGATCAATTTTCTTTTCAAAATGCAAAATAAAATGGTAATGTTTCCTATCTTGATCTTTAGTATACTGCTATTTCAGGCTTCCAGCCAGGCATGCAGAGATTTAGTCTGAGGAGAGCTATGAACATAAAGGAACATAACTTCATTGTTGCCACCTTCAAGGGGAGCAGTGCTGTCATCACAGCTGAATGTGGAGGGGGACAGGCACTCACAGCTCCTGGGAAAGAGCTACAATATCAAAATGTCTGTCAGGTATGTGTTCTGGAAAAGGAGGAGGGGAGTTCACAATCAGAGTCTGGGGAGCAAGTCCAGTATCACAGTATAGAACAGCCCACAATGTACTTTCTTCATTCAAGGTTGTGGCATCTGTTCAGACAGGAAACACTGTGAGCAGCATGTTCATTAACTTTTTAAAACCATCTAATCACACCAAACTTTTAGTACTTCAAATAATAAAAATTAAAATTCAAGGAAAATGTCATCAAACCATCAGTTGCACTGTGACACCAGGTGCTTAAAATGGCCCTGAAACTTTCCTCCCTTCTTCTCCCTCTGGCAATACTGGGGAGATGGAAGGAATGGATGGAATCAAAATAACACTGCAGGAGAAGTGGTACAGGCAATAGGGGGACTGGCTTTATGCTTCCTCATGAATTTGGAATGTCATCTCATATGACTTTTTGGGAGCCAGTGTAGTAGTCACTGTCACGCAATGGGAAAGATCTAATTCTTTTTTTTTTTTTTTTTTTTACAGAAAAATAACTTCTATAGACTCAATTTTCTTCTATAAAACTAACACCTTAGACAGTCTGTCCTTCTTCTTAAAAATATACATCTCTTAGCTCCAGATGTTGTAATCCTTCTTGATAGCCTGATTCTAAATATCCCCTATGTAGGCCAGTGTTTCCTAATTTCATTTAATTGAATGACCATGAGGATGTTTTCAGAAAAAAAAAAAATAATAATAATTAAAAAATCCACAGACCATCTCGACAGTGTTCCCACAATTGTATTCATTTAAAAGCAACTAAAAATTAGGCTAAAGTTTAAATGTTCATTTATTACAAAATGAAAGGAAAGTCTGCTTGGAAGTTCGGGGAGTATGTGTGGTTTCTTTCTAATTTCACAGACCAATGTATTAAACTCTACCAACAACTCATGGAGCAGAGTTGGAGAAACACTCCAAAAACGCTATTGGAGATGCATTACTGAGTGTGGAGTTCATGATATCTTGGTTCCTAGGATGGCTGCCTAATCTATTCATATGTTGGATATGTCTATGCTTGATATTGACTGCTCTCCATGATGCTTTTTTTCTAAAAAGTAAGCAGAGCTGACTGTGCCAGATAAGAAGATTGTTTCTGTTGCATGCATGAAACTTGGCTATTAACTGTCTTGTAGCTCAACAGACACTAACAGTCAACACTGGGCAAACTCTGAAGTTTGGCAAGGCTGAGATTGCCAGATTGGGGGACAGAGGGAGATAATTTTATAGAAACCATGTGAAGGATTTTGCAGATTTATTTCTCTCTGGCCACCTTGCTCAATGCCCTGAGGAAAAAAAAAAAAAAAAAAAAAAAAGTCTCTTAACTGAAAAATGAAATAAACAAGTGGTGATACATTACCAGTATAAAACCAAGAACACAATACAAACTCTATACCTTTTTGAATTCACAGACCTCTTAAATTTAAAGTTGGATGGTAAGCAAAGCATTTGACAGATGAGGAAACTCTTGTGCTGCATGGCAAAGCTATTATATTGACATAATAACTCCTCCTTAAGGACCTAAGTTCAAATGCTGCCGTTCTGTAAGAAAATACCAACCCAGACATCTTCCATGGCTGTCTTGTATTCCTGGTTTTCTTTTACACTTCTCATTCAGAAACATATCAGTGATTAGCTTTTTAATTTCCCTTCTCTTACTTAGGAAATAGATATCATGAATTGTGTCATCCTCAGTATCGCTGTTTCAGTCTTGTCAATGAATCTCAATCAATTTTATTTGCTAGAAATACTGGTAATGCACTAAATGTGCATATTATTGTAATCTATTTAAAATCCTTGGGACAGCTGTTTTAGAACATATTTCCTTGAAAATAGTTTTCAGCCTGAAAAGCAGGATTAATTAGCTTTGCAATGACCTACATAGATTGTTCAAAGTGCCTGATTGCTATCAGCCATCCAAGGAAAAAGCTAAGCAAATTGCACTGTTGATCTCATACAGAGGACATGGAAAAAGAGAACACGTTATTTACAAGGGAAAAAAAAAAAATAACATGCTAGAGACATCAAATGATCTATTGACATCATCTGCAAATTCATTTCAAATTACACTCAAGGAAAAGTGTATTAAAACCTGGAGGCCATGGCAATGGCAGAAAATTAATTCACTGTCATAAATATGAACAGTAACTGTTCACAGTCTCTGTCTGATGATGGTTTTACTGCTGCCTGTCTGTCAAAAAAGGTAAACACTGCTGTATTTTTAGGCTATCATTTTCTGGTCATGCAGCACCTCTCATTTTTTCTCTGGCATTCTCCATACAGTTTGTATCTTTGTAAGAGTTATGAAATTGAGTCTTTTTTTGTATAATTTTATGCTATCTTGTGCACTACACAGACACTTGACTGTGTCTGGGGCTCTTCAGTAACATTTGTAAGGGAAGGTGGATCACCCCAGTATATGCAATATTTTACCATTCTCCCATAGCAATAAAATATAATGGTAAAATTGCACAGAGTGTAAAAGGTAAGATATATGAGAGACCACATCAAGTCTTTGTGTGGTGTAGACTTCTATTTCTTGTGCTGCAGCATGCCATGAAAGAAAGCCTAGGAAGGGTGACATAGACGATCTACTGCCAAGACAGACAGAACTGCTTAGTAGATGATACAGAGCCAAGAGAATTCATCTTCCCTTCACACAGATCAGCAGATCATTAGCGGGTTGAACACCAGTGTACAAGATCCAACATTCCATGTATACACTTAAAGAAAGAGGAACCTAGGCAGAGGGGAGGATATGCTCCTTCTTTTAGTTTCTTGTAGTTTCTTGTAGTTACCCACTGTGACTTTACAATGTGTTCTGTTACCTGTAGTTTCTCCATAACCTCTGAAGAGAGTGTACTGCAGGACTTTTGCTAATTGCCTGTTCGATTTTTCCCACCACAACCACATACATCTATACTCTCATGCCACTCTCCATTGAGCCCCTCAGACTCTCAGTCTCTCTTAGTGTTTAGACAAGCTTGAATAAGCTATCAGAAATAAATGACCTGTAATAGAAAGTCAAATAAACAAACATGTCCCTGCTCCATCTTGCCATGTATGAGGATCTTTGAGAAAGATTGCCATCTTGCTGAAGATACTTCAAATTCCTTATTAAAGTTTTCTTTCAACCTTACTGTGCCATATGCAATGTTGATCTATGTAAGTCTTTGGAAATTACTTTAAAATTGCTTTGATTTTGCTGAGGAAGAATAAGGCAAATGCCTTACATGTTCAGTTTCACAATCCAACTGGCACAACATCTGCTACCACAGTCCCCACACACAGAATGACTTGTGGAGGATGTCAGAGAAGATGCCTCTTGACAGCCCTGTTCACTGGTGCTCTGAAGTCCCTGCTCCTCTGATGTATTCTGTTTTCCCAGTGCCTCATCTACGCTAACTCTACATAGCCACCTTCGTGAAATTAAGGCTGCCTGGAATCCCATAAGCCTTTCCTATCTTAGGCAAATCCTGTGGGACGGGAGTCCCCAGCCTCTTCTGGCCCTGAAGACCTCCTTCTCAGACCTCCTCACCTATGTTGGTAGGCTGCAAAACATCTAGGTAGTTCAGTTTGAATCGTATCTTGGGGATATATCTTTATCCCATCTTTATCTTTTATAACTATTTCTTTATCCATTTGCCCATCCAGACACAAAGAGGTTGAACCTTTTACCACCACAAGGGAAGAAGAAAAACACAGGAAAGAATGAATAAGCCTCAGGACAAGCTAAATACAGTGATTTGAAAATCCTGCATGGAGCAGAGTCCACAGGCAAGTCCACAGGGTCCTTGGACAGAAACACCATCAGAATTTTGTCTACATTGTATTTCTGTCAACTTTCTCCTCTCCACATTGAAGAGTCTCCATCCACATGGCAGCTAATCCATTTTATGAGTCATTTTATTTGCTTTTCTCTGTACATTTTCTAACTCAACTATGTCCTTTATGAGATGAAGAGTTCAGAACTGTACAGAGTACTCAACAAGAAATGAATCAAGGAAAATTACAATCTGCTTTGCTCTCAGTTCTCCCTCCTGGCTGATGCCTAACATTTTGTTGTTTTGTTACACACTGAACTGGTGGTTGTGGAGGATTGTCAGTGATTATTTCAGGAAATCCCTCCAGAATTATAGCTGCCTGTTTGAAACTCAGCATCACGTAAGCATGGTTTAGATTGCTGTTCCTTTGATGCCCAAACTAATATTTTCAGCAATGCTGTTCCATCCCCACCTCCTGCCTGCCCACTCAGTCAGTTCAGTGAAGTATTTCTGGGGTTCTTCACTACAAATTGGGCATTTGATGATCTGAAAAATTTTAATATCAGCTGCAAACTTGGCAATTTTGCTGGGCAACCCTTTCTCCAGATCACTGATGAAGATGTTGTTTACAGCTTGTCCTAGTACCAGTCTTTTAGGGACTCTGTTTTTTCATCATAATTATTTTTTTAAGTGAGATCTGCTATGGGGAATATAAGGTGGGTAATTCTAATGTAGATAGACCAGAATCTGGACATTTTTTAAATTATTATTTAATCCAGCATGTGCAGAGGTGAGTAGTTGCAAGTACAGACTGGGAGTTCTTTGTCAGCACTGTTAGGTCAAAGACTCATCTATCCAGGCCACAGACATTTTGTAGTACATCTGTCATCCTCCCTCATGCAGTTTGTCTAACTTGGTAGCACCACCACTTCTAGGAGATGAGGCTTTTCAGACGGCTGAAGGTACAGAGTGCAAAATATGTGCTTTGTCTAGTAATCAGCAGAGAGGGTCCAGCCTAGTATGGACTCTGTGACTGAATTCTTTTCACTACTCTATCTTGTAACTCCACTGTACATAAAATGTTGTTAATGCTCCATCTCTCAGGGAGGTCGGAAAGCTTCGCTCCTTAACATTTCCAGAGTTCAGAGCTGAATATAAAAATGGATTAAGTTACAAAGTAAAACTGTAACAGTAAATGTTTCTCTGGGAAGCCAAGTCTAAACCAGATCCAAAATATGTCATCTCCCTTGAGTTCTGTGTTACATCTGTGATACCAGATACAAAAACCTTGGTAAAGCCTCTCTGAGTCATTAAGAGGCAAGCTGAAAAAGACAAGGCCAAAGGAGATATAAAAATTACCCAGCCAAATACACAGTCTGCTTACAACAGTGCAGAGAGAATAAATGCTAAAAGCCAAAAGCCTTAAGGCTGTGTTGTTTGGTTGTGGTTTGTTTGTTTGTTTGATTGTTTGTTTGTTTGTTTTTCAACTGATAAGGCACCCAAGTTGAGCAATGACAACCAGGCCTATGAGTTTCTGTCCCAGCTGTATCTTCTTCCTTTATGACTAAAGTGAACTTTGCCTTCCCAAAAAGGAGAGGGGAGTTGCGAAGAGACGGGCATGCTGGAACACCAGGCCCAGAGCTGCAGGAAAGGCACCAGAATTGTGATTCTGCAGTAAATTGCAGTAAATACAATTAACCAGTCAGGTTTCTATAGGTAAGGGATAGGAGCAAGCAGGTTTTTTTACCTTTTAGTTACAGGAGAATTAGGTTCTGGAGTATAGATGATTGATCCCACTTCAAAAACGGTGTGATTGGGGGAAGTAATAATCATCACAACAGATTTTTTTTCTTTTTCTTTTTCTTTTTTTTTTTTTTTTTTTAACTAAGACTGAACTCGGGCAATGAAGCAAACAAGGGCTGGCAGCAATTTACAAAAGCTGTGATTGCCCTATTCTTGCACACCAGATTTACAGATAAAAAAAAAAAAAAAAAAAAAAAAAAGCTTTTAATCAATGGCAGTAAAACTTCCTCAGTTTGTTAGTCTCAGAAAAACAACTGCTCAATCAGGTAGAACTGCTCTTGTTTGGGGGCAGAAAGATGCCCCAGGACAAGCTTTATTCCAGCCTGGTTTTCTAGAGGCCTTGCAAAAGATCTTCAGAGTTTTCTCAGGAAAGCTAAGCTTTTCTGTAGGATGTGTTAAATTTCGTAATGAGAAGCAAGAAGAAACTGTAACTCTGTGTGGTAGGATGAAGGCTAACTGAATGTTGTTCTTTTAGAAATGTCCTAGAGGGCATGCTATAATATAAATTGGTTTATGGTATTAATAAGGAGAGAATTCAAAGGCTGATTGTTGGCAGAGGAGAACTTAACCTGGCCCAAAACTTTGAAATTACCAAAAGTAATAGAAGCAGTACTGAAAAATTGCAAGATATGTGAGTATAACACAGAGACAATCACACTGCTTCAGTAAACAAAATATGAAGCCAGTTGGAAGGAACTTTCTCTCCTGAGGGCTGTTTCCATGTGGAGGAGCTCATTTTACATCAGGTTGTCAGCAGAAAAAGGCCTAATGTCATAAGTGCCTGACGATGCAATGCTAGCCCAGGAAATGCAATGGTGACCATCAAGCAGCATATCAAAAGGTACACTCAGGGCACAAACCCCAGCAAAACAGAGGATAAGAAGGCAAGTGGAGGATGGGAGAAAGGTATATCCCTGAGGGGAAGGTACACATTCTCATACATTAAAATAAATAAATATATAAAAGCCAGTGTTTTGACACTGTCAGCAGGCACTCAAAATAGATCCAGAGACACTTAAAGCAAAAGGTTATCTACTGTCTTATGAGCACAAGGGTAGGTTTTTCAGATGTGGAACTGGTCTCCAGTTACTTGTAGGTGAACACTGGGAAACAGAGGCTTGAGCTGAGGTGGTCGATCTAATATTGATCATAACGTATAGACTCTGTCTCTGTCTGCCCACTGGAAGAAATTTAGAAGCTAACAACTAGATACTAGAGGAAGCTTTCTGGGCAGTGAAGCAAATTGACTCAGGCAGGAAAGAGCAATTTAAGGCAAAAATCCCATTTAAAGCAAGGTGTATAGAAGAAAGCAAAGAACAAGTCAAATCGTGGTTGTTGCATGAAGCATGGTTAACATTTTCTGAATGAAGTGTTTGTGGCAAAATATCAAGGAATGCAAGGGTGAAGGAAAGGAATGCCGTCAATATTTGACACACTATCAAACATTCCATCCTTGTTAACATCCAGAACACCAAAATTTCTGTATATCCATTAATTTTTTTGCTGGTGTGCATAATGAGCAACAAATGTACAGAAAAACAGATGTGTTGATCACTAACAGTCCTGCTGCTGTTAATGATAAAGAAACGGATGACGTGATAGATGAAAATAGAAAGAAGAGATTTTATAGACCATTCCAGTTATTAGTATATTTCCCTTTCTATATTTACCCCTCTTCTTTTAGTTCTGAACTTTTTTTTTTTGATCTAGACTGTCACGTTTAATTAGCATAAGATCTCTGAATCTGTTTATTTCTTTGTTAATATTGTTTGCTTGCTTTTGAACTTACATGGACTTTTTCCTCTACAACATTATGTGCCAATGAGTTTATAGTGTAAATATTTAAGTTGACAGAAAGTACTTTTAAAAACTACTTGTTTTCATTGTTTTGAGAGTTCTGTCTCCATATTCCTATGCAAAAGGAAAGGATCAGCATTTTCCTGCTTACTATTTCTGTGTTCATATTTTTATAGATCTTTCTTTTCCAAGCTGAAAAGTTCTTTTATTTGTTGTCTCTTTTTGTGAAAATTGTTCAAAACATCTGCTTACTCTTGTTCTTCTCTATACCTTTTCTAGGTCTACTTCATCTACTTTAGTTCTAATTCTACCTTATGAAAAGACCAGATCTATACAACGTAAGTATTCAAGAAACATACATATACAGAACAATATATATTGATTTCTCTTCTGTTCTCAGCTTTTCTCCAAAGCAGTTCTTCTATCATGAAAGACAATGGAAGTTTTCAGTTAGCTTTCTCCTTTTGCTTCATCTTTTTTAGGAGTTTCATTTGCACCTTAATCATTCATAAAACAGAGAAATTCTCTGGCAGATTCCCTTGCTCTTCACAACTTCCTAAAAATTCTATGATTTTTTACCTACACCTCATTTTTTCTTTTCTTTCATTATTGTTTTACTCTTTCTTTGGTAGAATTTACATACTTTTCTATTTTCCCCACTGGGATATGACATCCACCTTTCTGGAAGAATGTCTTTTTTAGAGCTACTTTACTCTTTCATTCTGCTGCTTTGTGAAACTAGATCCTTTTCTTTTTGTAGCTGGGCTTTCATTGAATGGCTCTTTTTAATTAGTAGTGTTCATTAACTGCAATCCTCTGATGTGGTGGTTTTAAACATTGTTCATGCGAGCTATAAAAAAAAACCATCCTTCTAGCTGCTCCTTTTTAACTTCCTTTTGACCAGTTTTCTCATGGTAATTTAGTTATACTTTAAAAAAGAAAATGTTATTGTGCTGCATTTTGCTTTCCTATAATCCAGTTCAACATACTTATATGAGAGTATATTGTGGTAAATTTGTGGCATACCATCCATAGATTTTGTTTATTTTATAAAATGCAGATAAAAAAAAATTGCTAAAGAAGAAGAATTTCAGGAGGAATAACCTAATTCTGAAACAAACTCCAATCTGGATTGGAGACAAAGACAAATACTACTCCTGCTTTGTAAGGAGATAGGTTTTATAGTAGGGGGTGTAAAGATCTGGTTTCTGCTCTTTGATCTCATTCTTTTACATTGGTTTGACCTTAGGGGGGGAAAAAAAAAAAAAAAAAAAAAAAAGGCTCAATCTGCCTCTAAAAAGCAGAAAGAAGTATAAAAGTTTGAAAGGGTGATGTTGACTGCAGAGAGCCACTGCTGCCCCTAGACAATGAACAGAAAGAGCCACCAGTCATTCTCTTAAGTTAGTCAGGAACCCAGGTGAAATGACCAAGGTGGTTATCTCTCATCTGAGTGGTCAAAATAGCTAAATATAATTCTTTTGAGTTGGAAAAGAGGAGTTAGCTATATTGTTTTACCTAAAACAAATCACCAGTACTAACGTTTTGATTGAAAAATAAAATAAAATAAAATAAATAAAATTTTAATATCTCTGCAACCTTTTCTGAAAAATCTCTTCCAAAATTCCCATTGATTTGTAGTTCATTGCTGCTAAAGTAAAACTACATGGCATACCACTGTCCTGATTTGAGATTTGTCACATAGTGAATATACTAAGTTTTTATCAACGTCTCCCTATTTTACAGACCCAAATAAATCCTCATTCTAAGTACATACTGTCCTTTGTTCATGATATATTTTCTTCTCAAGTCCTGATTTAGCAGTTTTGGAAAACATTGGCAATGAACGCCATAATAAATGGAAATAATGCCTGAGTAAGAACTCCAAGAGCACAACTTTTTCACAAGTTATATCATATACTCATTGTGCACTGATTCTCCTCCATATAAAATGTTTCTTGACAATCTATGACATCAGGGCCAAGACTAACTTGTTTTATGGCAGCAACCGAAGCATATAATTAAAATTAAACTCAGAAGACTTGCAGGGACTGTCTGTTGGGAAGGAAAAATAGACTAAGAGGTATTTGAAGACTTCTGCAAATCAACACAACAAACATCTGTGATGAAGTAAACTCAGCAAGGAGCTTTTGCTAGTGACCTCAATAGGATCAGATATGAAGGATCTGGATCTTAATGTTCTCAGTACTTGGAAAAATAAAGAGGGGAAAGACTTAGCCTATAATTCATACAATTTCAACACTGCTTAAAATATATGAGTAAATACTAAAATTCACTGCAAATTCAAGATTTTTTTTATAAATCACAATTAATTATGTTATTCAATAATTACACTGAAAAAGCTTTCCTTTAATTGTGATTAACTAACAACTTGCTATGATAACTGTTTCATATAGTCAACAAAATAATGCTACACGTACTACAGTTAGTTATGATATGCATACTAGTTATGTAGTATGAAAAAAGCTTAAAGGTAATCAAAACTTGTGCATCTAAGTAAGGCGTAGAATCAGTAAAACTTACATTACCAAAATAAACATTAACATATGTTTGACTAATATAGTCAATTTTAGACAAACTTCAATTTTTACTACTTGTTCTCTTGTGCAATTGTTGCAGTAGAGGCATGGAGAAAAAAATAAACAAACAACAACAACAACAAAAACACTCTTTGTACTCTCCTACAAAATGGTTTTCATGGTCTCATTATATCGTCTTCTCTCCAGGCTCCTTCTCTCCTGCTTATAAGGTAAGACAAGATCTCAAGAACCTTGTCAGCTGGTGTATGAAGAGAACTTAGATGCCCAAATGAAAAACAAAATTTTTGCTGCTAAAAAATTCTGATGATTGCCTAAACTGCCTTCACTTCACTTTCTAGATCTCAGTCAGGTTTGATAATCAGGAGCAACAGTCTTCCAAAAAGTCCAGTCCAAATGGTACAGTCAGAACATGCCCAATTTTCTGACTAGTTCACTTTCTTCAGTTCTGCTACTGCTTTCTTGTAAAACTAGGAAAAGAAGTGTCCTTCAGTATTATTCTTCAGAACATTTATTCAGGTGGTGGGAAAGCTAAGAGAAAGAGGGAATCAGAAAGAATGAAAGAAATGATCAAATGTGCAAATACAGGATGGGATAATAAGAAGCCAGGTAGCAATTAAGTAGAATAAGAACTAAGAATTTTTGTCACTAACTTATTCCAGAGAAAAGAGGGAATGTGATCAATGTGATTAGTTGTTGCATGTAATTCATTTTTTCTCACAAAAACACTCTGCCTCGATGGCAGCTGGCAGAATAGGACCTGAAGTCTTACTTCTGAGACCATTTTAATAGGTAATTTTATATTAAACAAATGTGTAGTTCACAAAACTAACCAGCAGAGAGCAACACTATTTAAATTTGCACTGAGTGTGATATCTTGACAAACTAATTGTTACGTTACTGTGCATAAGACTGTATAATGCAGTATGTTAAATGTAAGGCTCTGTTACATTAGTCACAGCCACTTACTGCCAACACATTCCAATGTAATGTCTAACCCAGAAAAACATGTATGCAAATCATCTGAATACTTGTTTTTAATTTGCATGATGTTGAGGGGTTCTTCTGAGGTTATGATGTATGGCAAACTTGTAAAATTAAACACAGATGTACTTTTATTTCACACACAAAATTTAACTGCAAAGCTTTAACAGGGAATTTGCACAATTAAATTATTCCCTCTAGCCACCTGAAGCGGTCAGCTAGTTCAGAATAAACTCAGCTTGCACAAGGTATATTTGGGAAATGAAAACCATGTGTTTTATCTGAAAATTTTATTCTGTCTGTTGGGAGAAAAAATTTAACCATCCCCTTTATATGGCAGTGCCTGAAATATCCCAGTCTGGAATTAATCCAGCCTCTCTGCTGGTGAGGCCGCTGGACAACAGCTATGAAAATAGCCTGCTCATTTCAGACTGAGGGCATTGGTGTGGCAACCTACTGATCTCAGGTGGCCTGAGAGGTGCAGAGTGAATCTTTCCTTCAGGGAAGCTGGCAGTCTTGGTAATGACATTTCTTGCCCTTGTCTCCATTTCTTCCAGCTTCCTAGAGATGTAGGGATCATCTTCAAATGAAGTCTTCAAGCTGTATTAAGGGCAGAATAGCAGGTTTTCCCTGACTTTGGGAGACTGGCATCACGCCTATACCAACCCATGGGGTTTTACAGGCAAATGATAGGTCTGCTGAGGAGCAACCCCTGTGTCTCAACAGTTAACATTTCCCAATTCTGCTAGTTCCATTCTCTTCCCAGGTATTGTATGTGGCAGCCATTATCTGTCTTAGAACAGTTTTCAAATTTATAGCAAGAAATACTGTAAGATGGCAGTGAATTCCCCAGCAAATATCAAGTAGACTCTGAAGGGAGAAATCCTCAACTAAGTATATAGTATCTCTAATGAACTTTTCCCATCTCAATTATTTTTCCACTGTGCCTTAAACAAAAGGTTATGGAAAGGGACCATCTAACCCTTTCAATTTCTTTGGGATTAAATTAGAATATTTTATTTTTTTACGTTCCAGAAAACAACAAAAATAATTACAAAAAAATGTGTTTAACCCACAATGTAGTGTTCTATATACTTAGAAAATTAATTCAGTTATTGAGCATCTAACATTAACATAGTACATACATTGTGATGAAGTAGAGGTAAGCAAGAAACTCTGAAATTTCTATGAAAATCTTTCTGGCTTGACAAATGAAGTTATTCGGACTGTTTCCATGCAGTCTCACCCAGTAAGTATTCTTGTAATCTGTCTTGCAAAAAGGGATATTCACTGTAAATTTTAATTAAATATTGCAAAATATTTCCAGAAAGTGAATTCAAAATTAACATGAAGATTTCACAGCAGCAGACTGATCAAAGAAATTGTGCTCAGGTAGTCAGGAAAAGAAACTATAACATGTGTCTTGGCAAAAAAAATTGACAGGTTACAAATGATCAGAGTTCAAAACAAATAGTGTACAGAAGATGTGGAGGTCAAGAACAAGTTATTTGGTTTGTTACTCAGATTAATTTCCCAAATAATCTGAAAGACTATGGTGATCTTTACAATACAAAAATATGGAAGTGTCACTGAATAAATTACTTCAAAAGATTCTCCAAGCTTGCCTGTACTCCCAAAGTCATTGACATGCATTCCAGTGAAGACGATATAATGTAAAGATATAAAGGAAGAATATATGACTTTCAGCTCTTAGAGCTAGGAGGAAGTAAAACAGCACTGGAAGAATGGTAAAGATGGTAAAGACGTACCAGTTTTTCTGCATCTTTTTTTCCATTTTCTAACCTTCTTACATGGTTGAACACTGAAAGCTTTCTGAGCTCAGATAGTTTCCTCTCTGATCAAAAATGTAGCTGGTGATGCTTGTGGTAAAAAGGGTGAGTGATAATGTCTAAAACATTTGCATTTGTCAAATGGCTTAAAATGCAGCAACTTGGTGAAATCTCGTATAATGTCAGGAGACTTCCTATCCTGTGTATACATGGCAGAGTATTTTTAAACTGGCTTTCTCTTATAACACCTTATATCATTCACTTCAATAATATCCTCAGTATGCTTCCCCCATTTATTTGTAAATGCCAGCGGCATTTAAGTTACCTTTGTCTGTGGGACTGGGTACTCATAGGAAACATGAAAAAGCTCCAGCTGGAAACTTGAGCCTAAATGCAATACCCTCAAGCAGAACAGGTGTGAGAGAGCCCTCATAAAAGAAGGTCTTCTTGCAAGAGAAATTACAGGCCCCATCTGAATTGGAGGGATTAGGGGGAATAAGAGCTGAAAGAATATGATTACCTCTTTAGGGGACTGTATAACAGGTGAAAGACTACTATGTCCTCTGGGAAGACTACTCAATCCCATCAGATCCCTGTTCTTGCTGACACTATGGCCAGCTAGATTTGTCCTTCTCAGTAACAAGAAGGACTAAGGAAAATGCAAAATTAAATGCATTTTCTCATCTCATGCCATATCTCCTCTTATGCTTTACGCTCTTATGCTTTATGCTTTTATGCTTTTACAAAAATTAACTTTTTGTAAGACCATTACTTAAAGTAAAGAAGCAGGCACAGGACAGGATGGGGATTCACCTCTGTGCCACATACTGAATGTGCTTAGCATTCAGGCCTCCTGCTTGGATCCTGAACACAGCCACACCCTTGCTGAGTAGCTCTGTGGTGTGTCTGCCCATAAGGTACAAATTGCTGTAAGATCCAGGAGATTCAGTCTAGAGTGTATTTATTCCACCAGCACCTCTGGGGTGAGACAAACATTAAGCTCACATGAAAGCAAGAGGGACGAATGCATAGCTTTTCCAGCATTATAACGTAAAAATTCCAAAAATATTTTGCAGTAACATGGAGTTGCTACTAACCTGCATCATTGTGGATATCTCCTGTAACATCCAGCACAGTCAAATAGATGTGTGGCCTTGACTGGATATAGTTGTGAACTAAGATGAACTATGCATATGGTAGAGTACATGTAGGACCAGGATGTAAGAATGGGCTCCTCAGCTCCCACCATTTCACACTGGCAGACTTACTGTAGGTCCTCTTGGTATGTATATGACCAAGAGTCAGACATTCTGGTGTACTCAGTAAGGCCAAATCACTGCCTTTTCAGCAGCCCAGGTCAGCTGTGTCCAGAATGCTGGCCTAGCAGCTAAGGAGGGCAGTTCATTATGTCTGACCTCTTCTTTGCATGCTTTACCATCCAGCCTCCTACATTACCTGTGTAGCTACCTCTCTGCCTTTTCTGGCTGTATCTATCATGCAAACACACATCTATTTAGTGACCCTTGCATATGTAAGTGATGCTAAGCACCAAATAAATCCACAGAAGGATTAGAGAGCTAGTCTTTTGGAATTATGACTGTTCATTTGAAGCTACAAGTTGAAGGCATTGATTTAAAAAGTGTTCTTTGTAATTAAACCAACCTTTATTTTGTAGAATGGCTATAAGAAACCCAAAGGAGCTATGAAAGCTTTCTTTGGAGGATAGCATCATCTTCAAAACCATCCCAGTGAGTACATATCTAAAAGTTACTTTAACGGAGCTACAAATCCATCATGTACATTTTATAGAAAGACCTTTCTCTCTTATCAGGGCTGCAATCTAGTCATGGTATGTTGTGTTTTCACCTGTATTCTTTGACTGGTAGCCTAAAGATAAAAGATATTAACAATTCTGTGTGAAAAGTTCTTGAACAACAGAGAGAAAACAGCAGTTTGCAAGCTGTCTATTGTTACACTCTGCAGTCACTTCTGAAATAGTTAAAAAACCCTAAAACCAAGTTAGGTAAGCTGGAATACCATTTGCTGAATATAAATTTCTTGATGTCTGCCCACAAGGGGAAGAGAAGTCACTTTATGTATTTGCTGAACAGAAAATGTGGCATTGCAAAGCCTATGAATTACATAGTGTTCTCCCTGAAAAATAGAATTGCATAATATGTTGTTTTACTACTGCACGTAGTAAAAAATCATTCTTAGGTCCCAAAGCCAGAAAAAACAACACATGAAAGGACAAACTGACTACAAGTTCACTGCTTTGGATATAAAAAGGTATCTGGCATGATGGAGTCTTTTTTAGTCCATGTGTTTTTCATTTGAATTGGTTCATGTAAGGTTCTTTCAAGGGGAGGAAAAAAATGCGATAAATCTCCTTAGGAATAGAGCTGTGCAAGCTTGGGAAACTCGCTGGGCAAGCCAGCTTCTTTTGTCCGCCAAATTCTAGGGGCACAAGAGCCTAATGAGAGCTTAATTAAAATTGATGTGAAAAAATTAAACACTTTAAAGTACTGTTTTGGGGCTTGCAAAGCTTATGCCAGTGAAAGTCATTCATTTTTTGGCTTTGGAATTTAGTTCAATTAATATTTTTTTCTTTTCATCTGCAGGCCTCTCTTGCTATCTCTTGTCTCTCTATCTGAAAAGAAACAAACCAGAAAAAGCAGCATTAGGAAATAGTCTGTCTCTCTGTTTTCCTCAGTTTCCCTGAGTCCAGAGGAGAATATTTAGGTGTTCACATCAGAGTTTTGATGCATTTCCCCTGTTGGGACATTTTTCTACGTGGTCTTTTGCAGGCAAGCATGAAATCATTCTGTTTGCTCTCTAAGCATATGTGCATTCACTCTACGCATCCTTGGATGAGCACGCTGCTGAGCAGAAATTGGTATTTTCTGTCTTTCAGCAGGGGCTTTAGTTTGGGCTCCACACTAAATGCAGTAACATGGCTGTCATACATCCAACTGGCTCAAATCTTGGGCCAAAAAACTTGTATTTTGCCTACTAAAGTCTATGTAGACATACTCTGATACTCATTCACACTGGGCTTGATCTGATGCCCACTGGAATAAATGATAATCTTTATACTTCAGTAAGTTTTGCAATAATCTCTTTTCAATGCCGAGGATGAAGTATTTATCACTCAGAACTTCCAGGGACATCAGTGGGTCTCAGGATGCTCAATATCTAAGAAGGGTTATCTTTTACCATTTCAGTTCAAATGTCCTTTCCACAAAAAACTCAACACCCTTGTTCCAAATGAGTTCCCATTTTAGTGACATGTTTAGTGAGCATGAGCATCCTTCATCATGTAATTGATTCTGTTGGCACCTCTGCCTCAAGAACTTTGAACTCCAGTAAGTTCAAGGATGCAACTGGAACTTGCTTTGTCGTATTTTCTGTTTAGAGCCTAATGTGCACCAGTGTACCCTGTATGACTGAGAATCAGCAGTGTTACATCAACCGGATGAATGTGAATAGTTAAGCTTAATGAGAATAATGGTTGTTTGAAGGACAATTGGCATCAGAAGCAAATGTATTTTTTGAATAAAATAATTTTCTCCAGCCTCCTAGACGTAACACTGTCCATACATGCTTTAACAAGGCTTCAATGGCAGGCAAGTAATTCCCTGTTTATTTTTACATCAAACATATTTACTCAAGTTAGAACAGAAAAGTTTAGTCTATCAGCATTTTTTTTTTTTTAGTTGTTGATTTTTTTCATTTGGCAAAAGAAACTAAAATAAATATAGTAAAAAAAATAATAATCTGGGTTTGGAAGGAAGGAAAAAAACAACAACAACAACAAAAAACACTTCCTGGAGTGGTTAATCTGAAAACAGAATTTTGGGACCCTTCTGTTACAACTTTGTGTGACAAACCAAGCAGAGAAACAAAACAATCTGAGTGGTGAGCCACATGATCAAGTGTTTCTTGTTTTGCTTTATTTTGTTGTTGTTTTGGTTTGTTTTTTTGTTTGTTTGTTTGTGTGGTTGATTGTTGTTTTTCTTAAATTAAGTCTTTCTATGAGGTAGGCCAATGGATATCAGCTATCTCTGGACATGAACGCATTTTTGTCTCAAGGGAATATTTTGGGTATTTTAGTGAACAAGTCAAGCCTCTAGACAGCACAACAGCCTCTATTTCTTGCATATCGTTCCCAGGGAAACCAAACTGAAAGCAGAACTTTCCAAAGAGGAAGCAGCCATCACAAAACACTGACCAGCTGTAGGTGGATGTGCTTCACAGAAATTCCACTCCTGCTTTTTTTTTCTAACAGTGAATAGATCTTTCAATCCCATTGCTCCCACAGGTGAATTTGACTGAATAATAAAGAACCTGCTTTTGCAGCTACATCTATTTTTCATTTTTATAAAGTCCACAGAAGTCAGTTGAGTAAACACTAAATTCTGTCCCTGGGACTGAGAAGCATGATAATGCTTGAATAAAAAGCCCAACTGGAAACATTTGTCCAACTGAATTTGTGCAATGAAGATATTTCTTCAAGTCAAGGGCAACAAAGCAATCAAGTTCAAGCATTTTAAATTAATGCATAAATTTGTTTTGTAATAATCATCTACCTCTGCAGTAAGCTAGCTTCTTACATTATATGCACTCTTATCTGTTATATTTTCATTTATTACTCTTATCACTACAAAGAACTTTTAAAGCCAAGTAATGGCACTATTAGAGTCAACCTAGAATCTTTTGATCAAATAATCAAATTAAATATCAAAAGGCAATTAAAAATGAAAAGACTTCAGCCTACTTCTACTTTTTAGTTGAACATGATGAAAGCATCATTATTATTTTATTTCCTCCTACTTCCTCGGGTCCTGCTGTAAGACTTGAGTGATATGGATACGCTTTTACTGAAGCTGGTTTACCTTAGATCAAAGCAACATGGAAGTCAAAATTTTACCGCTTTCTCTCTTCAGAGATACTGTTCCATGGTTGGTTTGTGTTTTTTTTCTTTTTCTGACCCATTACCTTATAGAACAGCAAATGCTCAGTTTACGTAACACATGCCTAAAGATATCAAAAACATCAAAAATAATTGCACTTATATTTTTCATACCCAATCACATTTTTCTTCATTTTCAATTAAATTATCTTATCAAAAGACAAAGAAATATTTTTCATTTTTTATAAACATGGTATATGGTATTCTAGCATATAATATGAACAGTATGTTTCTGTTAGTAGCAGTAAGTTTTGTTGTGCCTTACACAATATTTCAAAAGTTCCCATGTCCAGAGAATTTGTGATTTAGAGAGATGGGTTGCACCAGTTGCACCTGGAGGAACTATAATTCAGAAGAGTGGCCTTAATATCTCAGATACTCTGTGACTGGAATGAACGTTACTTCCCTCGTGTGACTAGCCAGCTTTGTTGGACCCAAAGAAAACTGACCCTATAAACTCAAAATCCTTAGGCTGCTAAGAAGGTGTTTGCATCAGCTGACCTGAAACCAAAAGCATAGATGACGCTATTAGGAGGCTGATCTCCCTAGACCACTGTCCCCACATAGTGTGAATGGAAAGAAATATATTCCTGCAGAAGTTTTCAAAGCAGGATGTATCCTGAGCCACTGTCCGCAGGGGCATTTTTCTCCCTCTGGTGATTTCAGGAGTCAAGGGAATGTCCTAATGTAGGTACTTAGTGGAAGAGTATTAGGCAGCATAAATACTCTAGCAGTATGGGGACAGGGTACCTCCTTTGAAGGCTTAGACCAGTTTTTCCATTGTGCTTCCACAATCTGTACAGCAAGAGCTGTGGCCTCTCCACACCTTTTGCATTTCTCAAAACCCAGACAGAGACTGTCTCCAAAATGGTGGTGAGTTCAGACACCAAGGGAATACAGAAAAAAAAAAAAAAATAGAAAAGAAAAAAAAAAAAAAAGCCTGGATAGATGGATACTAGATGAGTTTCAAAGCTGTGTCTGTCTGCCTTGATAGTTTAAATGTGTTTTGGTGTTGATACGTGTGTAGGAAGGAAGGCACAAAATCATTTTGAAAGGGTATAACGGCAATAAGGTGATTGTAAGGGAATGTAATTAAAGAGATGTGACAGTGTGAGTGCTGATAAAACACTGTCCCCTGAAAGGGGAAGTAGATGTGCAAAGTTGCTGTCTCATGTAGGATCTTATAAACTGAAGACAAGAATTTGGTTACACGAAGTGTACATCAGCAGCCCAATGATGCTTTTCTCCAGCAGACAAAAGCCAGACACAGTGGAGCTTGCTACACAGCTTTCTGTCACTACTACATGTCAGCTGCATTATTTCTGTCTTCATTAAATGTTATTAGCTGATCATCATCGCAGGATTTTCATCATGTAAAACTTTGCACTCTCAGCAAAAAGTTATTCATTGCTCACGGTTTTCTAAAGGAGTAGAGCAAGACATTTGAGGCTGAAGGGACAATCATGGTATCCAAGTTACTGGAACACACAGAGGAATTGTGGCAGATCCTGCCAATGAGCTGGTGCCTTTGTGATGTGAAATGGAGCAAAAACTCCATGCTAATCCTGATGGTCCTCCTCTTTACCACCAAGATGCATAAGAGTATATAGCCAAAAATACTGAGATCACATGATTTCTTCATAGTCAAAAACCACTAGGGTTTGGGATCCAGATAAAAAGACAGCCCATCTGGACCTTAATTTACTTTAAAGTGAAAAATAATCATTCAAAATTTTTGAATTGATTTATGGCCAGAATTTTTTCAGCACTGAATGCTGGTTTCAGTGTCAGCTTACTTAAATAACTAAATATTTGAAATGCACCAGCAAATTACTATTGTTGTCATTCACAACAGGTTATTCAGCTTTCCCAAGAGGTGTGACTGTCCTTTTGGCTGAGTTTACTTTCAGATAGTTATTTAGGATGGATTTAATTGAATAAAATAGGTGCCACTCTTCACACATAAAATAAGCTCTTTGTTACCTGTGATGGAGACACACAGCTGAGCCTTTTCTAGAGAAATTGCCTAAATTTTTCTAGCGCTTTTGTTTCTTACCTTCATTATTAAAAAATGCTATTCTTTCCTCTGAAAGAGTCTAATGAGGAAATCACTCTCATACTTCATAGGCTCTGTGCTTTGGTTTAACTGACAGTAAATTAATCCTGTCTCTTGGATTACAGTTTAATTGCCTGTAAAATCTGATATTTTCTCTTTGAAAATAAATTTTGCTTCTCTGGAATATTATTTAGCTCTTTGAAGACACTTTGAAAACTGCTGTAACTGAGAAGATGCTCTCCAGATTTCTCTTCTAAACTGCTCTGTACCACATACAGACACCTTTTAGGAAGGTCATCTGTGCCCTGGGAAAGATTCACTATTCTTTCCTGCTCAGTTTCTCCTCCCTTTCACAGAAAGGCAAGACAGAGTCATCTGCTGGTTGCATTTTTTCCCTTCTTGCTTTGTTTGTCACTGGAGATTATCAGTAGGCCAAGAGGAGTGCTGAAGTTACTCCCCCCAGGCTCACAGAAACAGAGCACCAGTTCACCCTAAGGTACAGGTTATGGGTGTGATGTCCCCGCTCCAGGAAGCCAGCCAGAAAACACCTGTTCAGCACATGGCCATGTCAGCCATGATGTTTTCTGTCATGCACAAAAAAGTTTCATGTGCCAGCTGGATGGGGGACACAGCACATGATGGCAATTGCAAGCTGAGTGAGAAATGCTTAGCTCTACCTTAGGTACGAAGCCTGACAGCAGCACTGTGACAGTGCCTGAATGCTTTGCTCCTATTAGAAATCTCCATCCATTTCTTTAAGCCCATGTATTTTAGGGAACATTTGTCATGCTGGTGCTACCAGAGGGCAAGTTGTGCTCATGTAAACAAGCCCAGGGGGAAGTTTCATGCCATGTTCCCACCATGCACTCTTTGTTCTGCTCCCTTCTCATCTCAGTGACAGCTGGGGCCCAGGCAAAGCTTACTATTCATGTGGAAATATGTGGTATTTTTAGCCAGATTTCCTAAGAATATGAGAATTACGAGATCATGTTCTCCATGTGACTTTCAGTGTTTGTAGGGAGGAGGGCCATCATATATATGCATATCTATGTATATATATACACACACACATATATATACATATATATATATGAGAGTCTGGTAAAAATATCTGTTCACAGTAATTTTTTACCCTGTCAACCTCAACCAAATTGGACAAAAGGTTGCAGAGCTCTGAAATATCATGTCTGATGCATTCTCTGAGAAAGAGATGCTGCAAAGAGGAAAATATAAACCACGTTAAAAGCAGCACATCTAATATGAGACATCAGAAAATCTGCAGGGTTTCTCTTCCCTCTCCCCTCCATTCATGGGACACAAATGTATAGGAAAACAAACTTCATTAGTCCTGCTGCTTGTTATTACTCATCCTGCTACTCATAATTACTTTTTTTTTTTTGTAAGGCTCAGAGTGAAAAAATATTATCTCCCTCAACATCCCTTTTAGTTTCACTTCAGTATTTAAATAATATTGACAGACAAGACCTGACTCCTGAAAGCTGTCTAATCACAAAGACAGAGGAAAAGGGTGTCAGTATGGCACCATTTCATAGGTTTTTTGCTCTCAGTTTGCCAAAGCTACACTACTATGAAGGCTTAAGGCTTATACCCCGGCTGTTGTTTTTGGGTTTTACAGCATTTTTCTTGCTGTTTTCACACTTACTGGTGTACTGGTGGCAGAGGGATGAACTGATGGCACTGCTTCATCTGCAGATCTCCATATATAGCAGGTTACCTGGCCATACGCAGGAAAGGTACTGTTTACATTTGTTATTTAAAACACAGGAGTAACAAAGGGCATCTATCAGACCTGACATCACTGACACATGCTAAATAGGTAATACACCAAAGAACCAACAATGTTGATAATGGGTAACTGGGCAATTTAGAAAACTTAGGACTCCCACACCACTCGGTTTGAAGCTTTAACCTGACATCACTGCTTTTCCAATATGTTAATAACTTGTGCCCTACCAAATGCCTAAATCTTGATAATCTAAGACTGACCTGGCAGCTAAACTAAATATTCCACTGTCATGAAAGAAATGGCCTTGCTGCATACTAATAAATTCTGCGAAATTCCATTAATGAATGGAAGCAATATGCTTAGGTTTCATGCTACGAAAATCCACCAAACAGACTGCAAGGCAATTTGATGCCTTTGTAAACTTTTTAAATTTTCTAACCCATGCTTGTTTTGCAAATCTAAATTGACCATAAATGACAAATTTATGTCAAAAAGGCTTTTTTTTTTTTTTCCCTTGTCCTTACTCTGAAATTAACTTTAAGGTTGATCAATTCAGTGGTTTAATTAGCTAATAGCTACTTACAATAGTTATGAAACATCATCATGAGTTTCCATTTTAATCCACTATATTGCTTAGAACATACTGAAAAAATATATATATATAACTATTATCCTAGGGTTCTTCAAACAGGCTATGGAGTCGGTGAAAGATTATCAGTGAATACTGGTTTTATTTCTTGGTTCAACATGGAAAGACGTAGATAATAGTTACACAACTCTTCACAAAAGAATGCCACTCCAGCAGCACAAATTGACTTTGTCTTAGTACCATACTACTCTGATTTTACAGCTTTTGGATCAGAGCTCTGGTTTATGGATCAGAAGTGGTAGTGACTCGAACCACAGGCAGAGTAAGCTGATGTTTTTC
This sequence comes from Nettapus auritus, assembly GCA_011076525.1. Lineage (NCBI taxonomy): Eukaryota > Metazoa > Chordata > Aves > Anseriformes > Anatidae > Nettapus > Nettapus auritus. The sequence goes on along the minus strand of CM021769.1, from coordinate 11,593,467 downwards.
TGCAAAAGATCATGTAGAACAAGCCTAAAAATGAATGGAGCTCTTTGCTTGCCACCTCCTGGAAAAGGGGAAAAGCTGGCTACAGAAAAGGTGATTCCTCACTGCCTGACAGTAATGTGGGGAGATTTAAAAGTCATGTTGGCAAACTGCCCTTGTCTATATTGCATTGTTTGAATAGCTACCTAACTTTCCATCTTTGACACTGGTTTCAAATACACAAATATGTTTTTGTTTTTTTAAATGAAATGAGGAAAATTAAATGTCAAAACCTTCAGATTTTCTTTTAATCTGGATAACCATGACTGAAACAAAAAAATAGCTCTAGAAAGCTACACAGATAGGTTGCAAAGGAAGACTTCTTTGTAAGAGAAAAAAAACAGGGAATGTAGAGAATGCTAAAAGTGTGAAGAGTAACAGTATCAAACATGTAGATGAGAAAAGAGCATGAAAGAAAGAATATTTGTTATGGAGAAGAAATAAAATTGTGTGGAGGTTTTATTAGAATGAGTCACAGTTGAGCAATTATGCCTTAGAGAACTTCCTGCGATTCATGGGAAGAAGCTGGGAGGTTCCGGAAATGAAGAAGACCAAGAATTTGTGAAGGAAAATACGAAAAGTTCAGAATTTCAAATTTAGGTGAATATGTCAAATGTTCTGATGTTTGCAGCATTCTACTGGGATGTTATCTTTCATATCAATGTGTAGACATGGATGTTCTGTCCTAAAACCACTGAGGTCATTTCTCCAATACTGTATTCGGATGCTTTATACCTAGTTGATTGCTCAAAGATATTTTTCAAAACTTTTCTTAAACTTTTCCAAGAAAGGATATTTCATGCTATCCTTAGTCTGCTTCTATATTCCCTGAGTCTGTTCCTGTATTTCCTGACATATTTTGATATGGATCACTGATGAATTGGGGGAATTGTGTTAACCAGCTGTACATCCATGTTGGATGAAAAACTGCTGGAATATGTTTTCATTTTCTTATGTCTCATCTTCAAACTTTTTATGTCTCTAAAATTGGCATTGCTGTCCCAGGGGCTGTAGAGGACCTCTCTTCCTATGGTCATTGTATCCTGTTAGATAAAGCTAATGTAGGCCTGGTGTTAATTATTGTTGACACTTTACAGACACTGGCACTTTTTAACTTTCTTTGTTTGAGGGATTGCTGATAGAGGGAAAGCAAAAAATGAAACAAAATTTAGATAGACTAGTATGCAAACTTCAGGGAAGTAGGATTCCATCTGAAATTTGGGCATGCATGCAGTAGTGGAATGGAAACACTCATAGCAAAATACCTGTTCCTGCTCTTTTGGGAAGTCAGACAGCACGGTACAGCACTGTCAAGGGAATGTTGTAGGACATGGTGAGCAGTTGCAGTCCAAAACACCTGCCATCCCCAACTGCCCTTCCGATCAATGCTCCAGATTCCCCGGAGACAAAACTCCAAGATGCCCTGACAGGTGTAGTTAGAGATACACGAGTTAACACTGTGCCAGTAAGTAGCACAAACACAGCTCCATGAAAATACTACTGTTGAATCTCATGATCTACACAAGTGTGGTATGCCCACCAACACCCAGGCCTGTGACATCCGTTTGTCATATTTCCAGGAAAATGTTTCCAATCCTTTAAAGTTTCCTGCACTTATTGGAGATTTGGTTTTTGTGGCATTTATGTCCATTTACGTAACTTCTGTAAATCTGTTGCTAATTGTTGTATTTGCTTCTTTATTCTATTTGTCCGATGCCCCTTGAGTGGTTTTAATAAAATTACATATTATGACTAACTTTTGCTGTCCCCCATCAGAGAGCCCTTTTAAGTCTCAAATAAAGGAGGTCTGTCAACTAGAGCCCAAGCCATTATTCCTTAACACACCCAAACTGTGCATTCTGCTCATTGACATATTGGGAATCCTTCAGGATGTAGGATGAGTCTTCAGGAGGGCCTAGATAATACTCACACTGTGCATCCTAGGAAGCCATTGCATCCACAAGGTACTGAAAACTTCCACTCAGTTGGGACATTAGTGAAGTGCTGAGCCCCAGTCTTCGAGATTTGCAGAGGAAAGGCTCTCAGAATGCATTCAGCAGTTGGAGCATACCTGTGCATTCTAAGAAATGTATGAGGGAGGAAAAGCAATTTATGGCTTAAGGTAGCCACTGATGGAGGATTTTACAAATAAACTACCTTCCTGGATAGATTATTGCATAACTCAGCTACACCCAAAGTTCTTCTAATTCATAAATAATAATAACAATAATAATTGTATACGAGCATCTTTAGTGCTCATTGTTATAAAAACTATTTTACTAATCAGTGCTAGTTTTCTGTAACCAGAAATAGCTTTGTACTGAATAAGGCTATTCCAGGAAAAGCTAATCCACAAGTAGATAATCTTTTCTGTTTCTTCATTCTCTTCTTTATGAAGCCAAATCTGCTTGGCATTGCCACAGCTGGCTTCCAAGATAAAGCTGTAAGATCTCACACAGGCATGCAATAGTCTCTGTGTATTCACAGATGTCCGCAGATTTGGGGGTAATGCACGGTTCCCGCTATATTGCCTAACACTGACTTGATGATCCCATAGTGGAGCAGGTGGATGTGGCTTGAAGGAGGCTGTAGCCCATGAAGAGACCCTTCAGGAGCAGATTCCAGGCCAGAGCTGCAGTCTGTGGGGAACCCATGTTGGAGCATTTTACTCCTGACAGCGGGACTCCATGCTATAGACCTATACAGGAGCAGTTCTTGGAGAACTGAAGCCTGTAGGAAGCCCATGCAGTTTGGGAAGGACGGCAGCCTGTGGGAGGGACCCACACTGGAACAGGGGCAGAGAGTGACCATGAAGGAGAAGCAGAGAGACAACATTGTGGACTGAGGTCAGCCCGTGTTCCCCATTCCTCTGCACCACTAGAGGTGAGGTGTTTTGCTATTAGTTTCTCGCTTATCTAGTCTGTGAGAAACAATGAATAAATTATATTAATCTCCCTTATAAGTTGTTTTTCCCTCTGATGGTAATTGGTGAGTGATCTCCCCGTCCTTATCTCAACTTCTGAGCTTTTTTAATCATATTTTCTCCCCCTTACTTTGAGGAGAGGGAATGAGAGAAGTATAGTGGTGGTGCTGAGCTGCCCATAGGTGTTAAAGTGCCTCAACAAGCTAGAGGAAATCACAGAATCACTGAATATCCTGAGCTGGAAGGGAGACACAAGGATCATCAAGTTCATCTGCTGGCTTCCCATAGGACCACCCAAAAGAACAGACCCTGTATCTGAGAGCAGTGTCCAAACACTCCTTGAGCTCTGGCAGGGTGTGCTGTGACCACCTCCCTGGGGAGCCTGTCCCACCCTCTGGGTATAGAACCCTTTCGTAACAGCTAGCCTGATCCTCCCCTATCCCAGCTCTGTGCCATTCCCTCAGGTACTGTCACTGTCCCCAGACAGCAGAGCTCAGCTCCTGCCCCTCTGCTCCCCTTGTGAGGGAGCGGCAGGCATCATGAGGCCTTCCCTCAACCTTCAGTCCTCTCAGATTCAGAGGACTCATGGGAAGGCCCTGCTAGGAGCAAGGTATAAGGCCTGAAGATGAGGCTGAAAAGTACAAGGGACAATCCCACAAAACCATGGAAGGCAGTGAAACAAATAAAGCTCAGTCATCTGCAGTGAAACTTTATTTCTCTGCAGAGAAGGATGGCAGATGTTAGCAACTTCAGAGAAATGGCTAAAAAACGGAGCCTGTAAAGAACTTTGAGATACTTTTGCAAAAAGAGGTCTTGCAGGGTAACTTATGTGCAACTAGGGAAATAATTTTCTGAGATACCTCATGATTGCTTAGGGAAGCTTCTAACAAAAATATGAATGGAGGAGATATGTGGGACAAACTGATGTAAATTCTTCACTTGACTTCAATATACAGGGAGATCACATAAAGAAGGCAGGGGAAATGGATGAAAACCTATGGGATTATAGAAGATTTCCAACAGAAAGAAAGAAATTCATATAATGAGAATGACAGCCAGGTATGTACTGCAACAAAACTATGTAGTGTGTTTCAGGAACTAAGTATAAGAATTTTTAATAAATAAAACACTTTGGACAACAAAATGGAGCTTTGGGAATAGCATGGGCTGAGAAACTGCTTATTATAAAATAAAACAGTGGGCTAACAGTAGTGAGTACAGAAGATGCACTGTTCAGTAAACATTTGATCAAACTGGTAAAAACAGTTGCTAGCATTTTATGTTAATGATGTGGCTTTCTGCACAAAAATGAGTGAAACAGAATCCTTTCAGGTCTAAATCACACAAGGGAAGGAGGGAATGGTCCTATTTGAGAAGACCTTAATTTCCAAGATTGAGATTGGAGAGCAAACACAACTTTCTGCCAGGTGCAGTAAAAAGAACAATTTCAAGAGGCTGTAGAGAAACAAACCTAGTGTGGATATGCCCATGGGAAACATATGCTGTACAGTTATCCATGCACATGCAATTTCTAAAGCTGAACATACCTTGCAGAAGGATACACAAATCTAAGCCAGTCAAAAACACTATGTAAGTATGGTACAGAAAGCATTTGGACTGATTAATTGTTTTTAGGAATAAGACGACATTTAGTAAGATGAAACACAAAAGTTGTGTGTGTAGAGACCATGGCAGTTCTGTCCCTGTAAGGGCCACATCCATCCGTGGAGGGTTTCAAGAATGGATAAAATCCTGATTAACCTGGATTGAAATTATTGTTGATGCTGCTTTAAAACAGAGTTTGGGCTACAAGTCCCAAGATCTCTTCCGACCTGAATTATCCTCCTACATAACAAGAAGGCAATTCAACCATTGCTAGATCATGTGTGCTCTTTGGAAACCCAAAAGACAGGAATGACAGTAATGTTATTTTTTTGTAAATCATTCATCATTCAAGAAAATATCATAAAACCTAAAACACTGAAATGAAGGAAAAAATCAGAAACGCAAGAACTCAGTAAACATTCCAGACAAAGAGTGCAACCATTGAGAGGGGAAGGGGAGGGGAGGGGAGAGGGAGAGGGAGAGGGAGAGGGAGAGGGAGAAGGAGAGGGAG
>CM021769.1:11576604-11588292 GCA_011076525.1 Nettapus auritus | reverse complement strand
GGAGAGGGAGAGGGAGAGGGAGAGGGAGAGGGAGAGGGAGAGGGAGAGGGAGGGCAACCAAGCCTGGCATGTTAACATATGGAAAAATAGGCAGAAAATTCATAAAGCATACTCTATTGACAGTAATGATAATTAGTATTAAATATATATATATATATATATATATTTTACTTCACAATGCTTTACTCTTACCAAATCAAAATGTGCTGGGAGGAAACACAGTCCTTTGAAGTCAGCAGGAGTTTTTGCCATGACTCTCAGTGGAACCAGGCTTTTACACTTTCTCTTTCCCCAGTTTATTTTTCCTTTGTACAGTGTCACACCTTTCTGATCTGCCACTGTGCTTCATATCATCACTCTCACTGTTGTGATGAATATGCAACAGCATATACAGGACACTGCTGGGAGGAGTGTGTTGCTTTAAAATTAAATTATTAACCTTGCATTGGCAGGGGGATATCAGCAACTTGTCAGGGAAGAGATGAGGGAAAACTGGAGATGAAAAAAAGAAAAAAAATGAAATGTGGAATAAGGACAGGAATTAAATCTTAAGCCTCATTTAACTTGATATACATGTATGATATGGACAAAGACTGGTGTTTCTGCTGAAATTTAGTCTGTCAGGAAATGCCCAATTAGTACACAGAAAGATCCTTCAGTAGTAATGTCTTGTTTGCAGTAAATAAGATGTCACGGTCATGATAGCATCCTGTTTTTCTTTCCACTTTTTGACCTGATTTATGATGACAACAACAAAACAATAATTTGAGAATTGTCATAAATTGGGAAATGTGGATTCTTGCCCAACTGTAATGAACAAATTTCTCTGTTGTAATTGCCAAAATTAACAACTTTCATAATTAGGATGTCTGTTGTATAATTTGCTGTTGAGAGTATCTGGCATCCTATCTCTACTGAAATTGAAAGAAACAAATTTCCCTCTACAGGATAGGGTATGGGCAAGAACTGACTGATATAAGACAGGTGACTGCAAGAGTTTCAAGCACAGCTACTATAACCAAAGGGAGTATCTTGTGATCTTGTGAGCATCATAGCTCACATATTTCAAATCACTGGCAAGTTTTTAAGTTTATTGAGATATCCGAGCAACTTGGCTGGACTGCAGAGAGTTGGACTCTTTGTCTCTTAGTGCAGAATGTTTCCAGTAACTGAAAGTACATAATTTTTTTTTTTTTTAATTTCAATTAAAAAATTATTTATTCCCATCCCTAACTGCACCATTGGTTTTCTATGACTACAACCTTGTATCAGCACAGTAGTTCCCCTAGTTGTTAACTATTCAGTATGACCCAGGAAGAGGTTACTCATAATTTCCCTAAACCCTGGACTCATAAAAAGCAGCTTCTGGTTGGGCCATTTGCAGCTCATTAAACCTGTACTTGGTTTTATTTGATCTATTTAGGAGCTTCGAGGAGAAGATTAGTACAGAACTACAGAACTACATCATTAAACTTCTATTTCTCATAAGGTTTGTTTCCTTTTCCAGTTGTTTGTGTGGATCTTGACTGCTTTTAATATTAATCTACCTAAAATTTACTAATTGCCTAGTCAGTTATTTCCTTCTACTGTTTTCCCAAGATTACAGTGTGGCTAGGGCTTTTTTGTTTGTTTGCTTGCTTTTTCCTTGTGCCTAAATCCATGTCACAGACATGAGAGAAAGAACAGACTTTATAGGTCATTATCCTGTACTAATCTGTTGAAGGCTACCACATAATCCATTTCAGAAAGAGGTCAAGCCCTGCCTTTCAACCAATTAGGTTTTTCTTGTATTTATGCTGTTCCAGAGCTTCACTCCTCTGACGGTGAGACAATTCTTTTGTAATTTCAAATCTAAGTTTATAATGCATGTTGTTGGGTTTTTTGTTTTATTTTATCTACTTTTTTTTTTCTAACATATTTCTAGTTGAAATTGTTTCTTTTCCCATGCTTGCATTTACTCACTCCCCTGTACACACAAGAAAGCAACCTCTCTTATAAAACAGGACTTTTATTCCTCCAAGCACCCCTAATAATCCTGTTCTTCATAGTTCTTTCCGTTTTTCATGGACAAAGCTCTCCAGAATTGAACACAGCACTCAAACTAAGGTTTACACAGATGTTTTGTCAATGACTTTGGTTCTTCTCTAACTTATTGCAAATTCCCTATGCAGCACTGTACATTTGCCTTTTTAGGAACTGTTTTGCATTGACAGCACGTAGTCCACTTGTACTGTAAAAATGTTGCTAGGTCTTTCTCAAAAACATTTCTAACTTCTAATTAAGCTCCTGGTTGCTAACAGATATTATTATTACTGTTTCTTTAGGCTATTTGGTTTCATCCCATCACTGCAGGTCCTCAATGTCCTTTTAATCTTTAATGTGATACTGTGCCACATTAGTGATACCTCAGCTTCAGATTATTAGGATATATTTTTTTTACATATACCTAATATTTGTCCACATAGAGCATCCAAATGGACACCTTTAAACAAGATCAAACTGTTGTCAGTTTAACTCCATCTGTGACTCCTGCCTCTTTAATCCTTAACTTTTCACATGCAACTTCTGTGGCCCTTCTGTAAACCAGCTTTTTAACTGCCTTATAGTTCCTGCAAAGATGCTTAAACCCAAGGTAGGATAGAGAAGATGCAGATAAACTAAATCTGGTAGATAATACAATAAAATGTTAGATTACTTTAGCACTGAGTAAACTTAAAGTTCCATTTTCTACATTTTTCTATTTGTTACCATCTCTTTCAAGACCAAAGCCATATCAAAACAGTGAATCTACTTTGGCTGAGAAGCCCATTGATGCCAGTATGACACTGTTGGAAACTAAATTAATCTGAAGCTGTACTGTGCCACTGAAATGTAATAGATCATTCAGAACTTAAGCCCCTTTACATCTACAAAGTGTAGGTATACATTTAGGTACTTCACAAGGGAAGATAGTGACAGACACCGAAGTAAGAAGTTGAAAGCCAAAAAACTCTGCTTGGCTGCTGGATAATCCTGTAAGTAACTCAAATTAAACACCAATTCAATAGCATGTCAGAGAAGATTTTGAAGCTGCAGATTCAGAACACGCTGTTCCCAAGAGAGACCTGTCAGCATTGCAATGCAAAGGCTAATGGTGCCTTGTATCAGCTCTCTGGTGGAATGAACCAGAAGATTTCTATTCAGATTCATCTCCTTATATTTTTAACATAAAGCTTTCATAGGTAGCTTAGTACCATCATTAATTTCAATACTTAATTTCAAAATACATCTTACAAGGAGCTTTTTGTTGTGTTTGTTGTTGTTGTTGTTTGTTGTTTTTGGGAGGGTGGTTATGGTATGGCTAATGTGAGTTTTCCTCCATGGCACATATTATGTTGCTAAGTGTCATTTGGCAACGAATATTACATGTTGCTCCTGTTTCTCTAAGCCAGCAGCATTTTGTTACTACTTTCCAGATGTCAGGATAGTGAAATGTCATCCGTATAAGGATCTGCATTTAAACTGGAAGAGAATGAATGACTGGCAGTGTCTTCAACAGCTTTCTTGGTATCAAAACTGTGATATATTATTAGTTATAAAACTCATTTTATTGGCAGCTTCTGAATAGAATTTGTCAAAGACTTTAAGATGTTTTATATGTTTTGAATAATGGAACCAATTCAAATCTGCTTTTAAAAGACACATATTGTCTGAAATAAACAAAAAGAGCATCTTCTCTGTCCTGTTTTTTTAAGCTTCTTTTCTGTATGAAAAAATAAATAAATAAATAAAACTAGAAATTCATAAGACATGCACACACTGCATCACAAACAGTGTATTTATTAAAGAAGGCTTATATTTCATAACCATATGCTGAAAATAACTAAGTAGGTAGATATTTTGGTCTGTCAAATTTTATATATTATATTTATCTCATACTGTGAATTTTGCTCCTTATCCAGATACAAAGTATTCAATCTTTCCAGCTCTTAATTGGCTTGGGCCATGTAGTATATCTTGTGCAACTAATAACTTCTTAATATATTAAAAAAAAAAAAAAAAAAATACATGCCTAAAGCCCTGAAATCCAGTGTGTATGCTGTGATTTTAAAAATACTTTTGTGCCAACATCATGACATAAAAAGTAAATCAAATAGATGTACTTTTACATTGACCTTTTTTTTGCATTACAGATATGGAACTACCACAGACCCTGAATAAAAACATCCAAGTAGACCCTGAATAAAAGCAGACTTGAATAAAAGCAGACTAAGTGGTGAAAGTGTTACTCAAGAATCTTGAGTCCTTGGTTCATATCCTCATACAGAAAGAGAAAAGAATTTCAAAAAAATGCCATCCTGCATATACTTGGTCACTTCAACCTGCTGACTGCCTCTGTTATGTACTGGCAATGCAGTCTCCTTGCTCTTGAAGTCTTCATGAATACTGTTCTTCAGTCTTTCACAAGAGGTGCAGCTTCTCATGGGCTTTCTCATGGTGTCCTCCCATTGCAGATATTTTATTGTTTAATGTCTGTGTCATCCACAGGCATGTTACAGGTGTCAAACCTTCAGGTGAACTTTAGGTTTGATGCAAGAGTCAGGACAATCAGACATGAAGTTTTCAAGACTTCAAAATCCAAAATGTGTGCTTAGCTTGGCACCCAAAGAACAGGTCTTGTGAAGTTCATCTTATATCATGGGCATCATAGGCATAAAGTTGATTATATGAATATGTCACTTTTGCCAGATTCTGACCCCTTTGCTGTAAACTAGCTTAGAATACATAACTGGGTGGAAACGGCTTCATGCCAAATGCATCAGGGAGTCTTCCTTTGCTTTGTATTGCAACTAGATTTGTAACAGATGACAAACATATCCGTATCTCTTTGATCACTACAAAAACAATTGCATTTGTTTAAAATCTATTACAGGGCAATAAAACAGTATTTTAAATGTACTCAGTCCAAAATCTTATCAGGAGGGAAAGTGGAACGAACCATTTACTTCATGCTCTTTTGCTATAAAAAGTCTTGTTTCTGGAGAGAAACTGTGCTTAAGAGAGCAAGAAGGTACATAAATTGACCAATTTAGCAGCACTGGTCAGATTAGGGATGCAGTAAGAAATTCTAACTTTCCTGATTTAGTAAGAGATTAAATGTTCTGTTTTCCTGGAAAAGCAACAGCATAATTAAGCGAAGCGAATACAAATTAATGGTTTAAGAAAATAAAGGGATGAAAAAGGATTTATTTTTGAAACTGTGCAACTGTGCTTGCAAACCAAATTACTTTTTTTTAAATTTAAAAAATATATATATTTTACTTAAATAAATGCTTTTAAGGGATTGATATTGAGTAGCTCACTATAGAGAACCTGTCATAATTCCTCCATGTATTAGAATGTAAAGGGTCAGTCTGTGAGATGTTGGCAACAGCTGTAAGCTTACTTTTCTAACAAACCACAGTGAAAGTCACAAGTCAATGTCTTACCCTTTTTGTGCACAGATGTGAAAATCCTGGAGCCTCTTGTGAAAAGTCTGATTCCTTTTCTCCAACTGTGGAGATTCTCACTTTCTGCTAACTAAACTCAACAGTTTAGTTACCGGCATCAGCCAAAAAGATGGCCTAATTCTGAAAGCTGGAAAAAAACTAAGGAAATCTGGTATAACTTCTTTCCCCCTTACAAGCAAGATTGGTCCCTAGTTCACCTTGGTGGAGAATGGGCTTTGTTTCCTTGTATTCTTCTATTTTAGGGGCAAATTTCTTTTGACTTCTTGTCAAATTTTTTACTTTCCAACTTCATAATTGTAGCCCACAATGCAAATAAAGAGCAGATCTTGGCCAACCTCTTTGAAAGATTTTGTTCTGTTTTATGGATTACTTTTACACTACAGTGAAGCAAACCATTACGTATGTGTAAACGCCTGTAGGCAATGAATAAAGTGGTAATGTTAGCCTATAACTGAGATGGGTTGCTGTTATCTCTCCAGGTTGCTGTTTTTACAAAGAAAAAATTTAGGTCCATACCCCGACCCTGATGGGGGTCAATGCCTCGTTACCATGAAGACCACAGAGCTAGCAGAGTTCTAATTATACTGTGGGAATTAGATGGGATAAGTACACTATGGATATCCAATGGAGAAACTTCATATACTGTATTTATCAAGGCTTTGATCTGGTAAGATCCCAAAGAGGAGACTGTAGTCAACTGGAAAATACCCTAAAAGTAGACTAAGGTGACCTACACATAGACAAATCTTAATTTATTCAGGCTTTGCAACCACCTGGAAATCACACAAGAAACTTTGCACCAGTCTATAAGAACTGTTAATTTAAACTCTGGCTAATGTGTTTTCTGGGTATGAGAGTTAATACATTGCACTATATTTGAATTTTATTAATGTTATTTAAATAACTACTGGAAGAAAGTGCTTATAGCTTGTAACTACTATAAATATTGTTGCATTGTAAACAAATGCCTGTTCCTCAATAGAGATGTAATCAAGTGGGGACCATATGAGTCAATGCAATAATAATACCTCCACCAAAATGTAGATGGTCATTATTTTTAGAATTCAACTTTTCCATCCCTTGAGAACCTTATTCCTACATCCTAAATCAAAATCACCAAACACATCCCAACAGTTTATTCTTTAAATATACCCTTCATTCCTTCAATACTTACAAAAAGAACATTGCTTCAAAGCTGAGCCAAAAACCAAAACAGTGCATATTCCAAAAGTGAAGTGAGGGAAATAGATTCTTGTTCAGGAATTTATCCAAGTAGAATTGAGTGCAGTACAGCTGCAACATAATAAAAAGCAATGCTGGAATCCATGGCTAGCCTTTCCTCTGTGTTACAGTCAATGCCAGACTTCTTAACTCTTCAGAGACTTGGAAGATGTAGCACAATGGTCAATTAGCCATTAAATCCTAGAATACTATGTAAGGGGCTATGTAAAACCCATCTAAAGCTCTACCAACCCCTTCCCCCCCTCCACCCCCCCCAAAAAAAAAATCCAGATAGCATCAACAGGTTGAATAAACTACAATAACTCAACCAAATTCAATGATAAGAAAGAGTCAAAGAGAGGGGAGAGAGTCAAATAGAGATGTAGGCATCAATTTTGTTTGAGTTTACAATTCTGAAAGGTAATTGCTTGCCATGTTTGGCCATCATGCGTCACCACACAAAATGAAACAGGATAGTGCTTTCTCACCATGGGACTTCTTAATTTATTCCCCACTTGGTGAAAATTACTTTGGATCAGTTTACTCTGTAATGGTGGTTATGTTCCAAGGCATTTTGAAAAAGTGAAAAACCAAAGGAGTAAAGAAAATAGATTTCAGTTGGAATGGCACATTGGGTTGTTCTGTCCTTTGATTGTGGCTATTTAGTTAAGGCATCAGCTCCTTTGGTCTGCTTTTCTGTAGCATGCACTTCTTGTGGGAAAGCAATGTCAAATAAGTGAATGGTTTTCTTTGATCAAAAAGGTGATGAAATATGTGGCCATTCTGATGTATTCTGAGGATAAGCTCCCCAGCACAAATGTTGATCAAACCCTGTCCATCACTGTCATAACTCCTAAAGATAATTTAGAATCCTGGTACAAGGCTGTTCAAAGGAAAACCCGTTGATTCAATTAGTTGAATTGGTCTTGGAATTAATTTCAACTGAGGGCTTGTGATATTCTAAATTCCATTTATAAGATATTTGCTGACATCTATACTGACCTTTAGGTATAATTTCAATGTTCTGATTTTGACAGATATATTTTTTGGTAATTATTTACCACAAAGACACATGAGTGAGAGAACATCATCATTAGGACTAAACGATAGAAGTATTTAAACAAAATTTTCTGATGAAAAAGAAACAAGAAATGTTTTTACTAAAACTCAGCTCAGATACACCACATAGTTCTGTCATAGACAAGATGCTATGGAAACATATAGAACACTTTCAAGTCTAGTGTCCATAGTCTTTACATGGACTATTTATGTGGCTGGCTTTTTAGTTTTTTTTAACTAATCAGAAATTAGTCGGAATTACAGTCCCCAAGAAATTGAGAATTGCTTTCCAAAATAAGTTATGGATATGAAGGAATATGGAAAAAAGTCTTGACTGAACATTATGTAGCTTTGTTCATGACAAAGAGCAGACAAGAGTAAGCTTCGATCTGCTATAGAATAGAAGTATGAGTCAAGATGATGGTGGGACAAAGGGGTACCAAGCTTCCTAGGAATTTGGACACATTTCTTTTGGAATTAGTATTTGTTCCTTAACCATGTAGTGGGTCTTGGTGCAGAACCCAGTCTGTCAGGGAAGTAACTGTGGTGTGCAGTGACGCTATAGTTTTGTGCTTCAGAAATGTCCTTGTGTTGCACTTCCACTTGTTGAGACTGTAGATTGTCTGCTCCGTGGTATCAGATTGGAGTCACTGCTACGTGACTGCAGAGATAAAGTTCTTAGATCATGGAAGAAATACTTGAGGATGAAAGAGACTGAAATACACAATTCCCAGCTTCAGCAAAAAATGAAGTGTCCTATGTCTGCCCTTTGCAATGAATACATATCAGGTATATCTACATTGTTTTTGCTACAGTTATTTTCATAACTATAGTTCAAAGGGCTCAAGGCCACATTGTTCTTGAAATATTATAAATGAATAGAAAAGAAGGCCATCCTTGTCCAAGAGAATTTATAACCTAGATACAGAGTTCAGTAACATATGAACAGTTGGACATTGCCTATCAGGTGCAATGGTGTCACACATCTTGCTGAAGGCAAGGTTATGCCTGAAGGCATTGTAAATGCAAGGTCAAGAGTCCAGAAGATATGAAGAACTTTACATAAGGAACTCTGATTCATGAAGTATGTTCTTTCCTAACTGGAACTGCACTTAGGCCTAAGCTTAAGGTTAATCCAACATAGACCGTATTCTGAAGTGGACAGTATGCATGTGTGCTGACTTGAATTGGGAAACTCTTCTAAGTAAGGACACACTCCATGGTTCCAATCAGAAAGTGGGGCAGGGACAACAGTAACAAGAAAAATACAATGAAGGCATACTCCTTTTTGTTTTTATTTGTTGTTGTTGTTGTTGTTGTTGTTTGAGTGTGTGTGTGTGAGAGAGAGAGAGAGACTGTAATTGGCTTTAATTTGATTTTACCTCTGATTTTCCTGTGACCATGAGCAATATCAGATACTTGTTAGCAACAAATAGGTCAAGACTACTGTCATACATGATCTGGTCATAGATGAAAGTGCAATACAAGCATCTAAGTATGACAAGAAAAGACAGAATGAAAGAAAAATCAGAAACTTCTTTCTAATCATGCCATAATATATTCTATGCTAAAGCCTATCTTACTATATTACTTTGAAAGCTGGTTTAAATTAGCTATAGCTATTTATGCAGCTACAGTCTATGAAATCATTAACTGATTTAACACTTTCTGTAAAAGGTGCTGCATCATTTCTCATTCCTCTTAAGAACACTTGAAACCAATTAAATATTTCCCTTGGGAAGCTACTTTATTTTATTCAGTATTGATTTTTTTTTCACCGCATGATTAATTTGTAGTCAAGACTTGTTTTGATTTTCCAAACTGTATTTTAAAACCAAACATGAAGTAATAACTTGTGGATGGCTTGCAAAATAGTAACAATGTGTTCCATTAAGAAAAAAGAAGTATTGTGCAAATTTAATGTACCACAGAATTAACCACTCTTTAGTAAGCTCACTGAAAGTAAGTATGATCAAAGCACTCAAAGGTCAAGTGTTGTGGGATGATGGGAAAGCTATAAGGCCTACAAAGTCCAGAGAATATAAATGCTTAGGTGCAAGTGATCATCCTATCTTACATAATTGCCTCAAAAATTTTGACTTCAGATTTAGTGTAGCTGTTCTCGCCAGATTTTTGAGCTTTTGGCAAATGTTTCTCCTCCAAAAAGGAGGAGATGTTTGTGCATGTTTCTTGCTTTGTTTTTATTAAAAATATATGTAAATCTCATTCAATTGGAAATTATGCAACCAAGTGTCATCACATCTCTCACAGCCCTTGTCCTCACGGGGCCCGTGCACTGGCAGCATCTGAAACTAAAATCTCTTTTGAGTTAAAAATAAAGTTTATTTCTTCTCATGTTAAATATAATAATAATAATAATAATAATAATAATAAAAACTATATTTGACTCTAACTTTCATACAGAGCTGATTCTCACCAGAGATCTTAAATCTTTGCAAGTATATACTTTCTAAGAATACATGCTCACTGCCATTAGTCCTTTAGGCTTGCTAAAAGTGAGCAAATATTGTACCACTGAGTCAATGGGCCGATAAGACATTTCAAACTGCTCCAAAGAGATAATTGACCTGCTTGAAGTGTAAGGTAACAAAAGAACTGAAATCATGGAGTAATGTGATCTCATTCTGAATGTGGGTGTTGTTTGGAGGGGGGAGGGTGGGTGGAAATGAGCCAAGGCTTGATTACCAAGGACTAAGAGTGAGAAGAGGGAGTAGGGAGAGAGCCCCCCAAAGGAGCATCTTTAAATAGAAATTAGCCGAGATCAGACACTTTATGATTTTACCGTATAGAAATCAAGAGGTTGGAAGAAGAAGAGGGAGAATTAGACAAAGGTCAAGTCCCCCAGTAGTATGTTTAAAACTTTTTCATTTTCTCCCATAGTATTTGGGAAGCTGAGTGCTTCACTGCATTTACTCAGGTTCTCCCTGGCTTCAAAGATTGGCAAGTTCCTACTATATTTTTACAAAGCAGACTGCTTTTCAGGCAGGTTTTCTCAAGTTCTTGCTTTATGAGTTTTGGAGAAAGATTCTGGGCAGAGATGTTCAGAAGAAAAAGTGTTTGCAGTCTTTGGAGGTTGTTAATTCCTGGAAAAACTTCTGGCAAACTCCAGCTCACCAAAATTTCACAGAAAATGTTTGTTAGAATTTGACCAGTTTAAATGAGTTTCTTGTGTTGGTGTCTACCTAGTGGAAGTACGAATCGTGCTTGGTTTTACACACAAAGTCAAGCAATGCTGCCAACATATACAGGCCTCTTCTCTCCGAAATATTTTATTTATTTACTCTGGAGTCTGAAGACAGCTTGGAGACATGTCTCTTGCCAGTGGTATTTGCAGTGGTATTCACAGAGTTGTCCTCTAGTATTTAGAGTCAGTTTGCACTTTTTTCTTAGACTCATGTAGAGATTCAATTTTTGGTAATAACTCTCCTAACCATGTCTGACGTTGCCACCATTGTTCTGTATGGTCATCAACCTGGCCATTGGCCTCCAACATTAAAAGGTTTACTAGACTGCCTTGTACCTAGAAAGTAAAGACAACATGAATACTGTAAAATATTTGTTTGAAAACATAGAGGAAGAATCTACTTTTTCATGTCAGAAATTATTACAGGGATACAAGATGGGAAGAGGTATTTTGGAACATTAAATCCCCCTGATCACTGTAGAAGCAATTTGGACATATGATATTTTCCAGGTCTGTAACAGGTTTTATCATGAAACTAGATAGGGCATTGACATGGGCTATGACCTTTTGTTTCCTACCACTTGCATCTGAAAGGTCTGATCATTAGGAACTTCTGGTAGACCCCAGCTGAAATATTGTCAGGACTGGAATAATTTCATTTTACCTTGTGTTAAAATAGCTTTTTTTTTTTTTTTTTTTTTTTTTTTTTTTTTT
>CM021769.1:11560581-11576504 GCA_011076525.1 Nettapus auritus | reverse complement strand
TTTTTTTTTTTTTTTTTTTTTTTTTTTTTTTTTTTTTGGCATGAGCACTGGCAGAGAATTATTAGATCCCTCCCTAAGCCTACATTTTACTAAAATCAACTTAATAATCCTTCTCTGTGTCTATTCTACTTCGAGTGGGATTTCAGAACTGTAGTATTTTCCAGTACTGACAGATTCAGTGTCTGATCTTGAAAATTAAGCTATTAGTGCATTACTTCTTGCAACAATGAGCTATATGGTTATTCATTCAGGATGTGAGGAAAAAGCCTTCTAATTTGTCCCAATCTGTGTACAATATCTAGCACAGTGCTTTCAGATTGAGATGGCAAGGCAAATGAATCACAGTATCACAGAATCACACGGAATGGCTGAGGGTGGGAGGGACCTCTGAAGACCACCTAGTCCAACCCCCCTGCTGAGCAAGATCACGTAGAACATGTTGCTCAGGATGGCATCCAAGTGGATTTTGAATATCTCCAGAGAAGGAGACTCCACAGCCTGTCTGGGCAACCTGTTCTGTCATCTTTGAAGTAAAGAAAGGCCCTCTCATAACAAAGAATCATAAACACAAAGAAGAAATGACATTCAAATCTGTCGATTTGGCATGACCATTCTGCAGCTTAAGTCTTATCCTCGAGTTCAGACTGGACCCTATACTTTAAAAAAAGTATGCTCATCTTCAAAATGATGGTACACACACAGCTCTAGTACTGAGCATGTGCTTGTCTATGTTTGTGTGTGCAGTCTAATACATATAATATCACAAAAAGCTCAATTTAAGGTACATTTTTATCATAAGCAAAACTAGAACTACATAAATTTCAGGTGGAAATCTGTGAATGGCACTGGAATTGCATGAGAAAAATATTTATTCTCTAAATGTTATTTAATAAATTTAATAATAACTTAACTCTCAGCTTTTAATTTATGTGAAATATATTTTGTCAAACAGCTTCAAAGAAGCCTCATATGCAAAACAGCCTTAGCAACTTATAACAGCTAAGGATGTGGCCCTATCCTGCTCAAACACATAATGCTTTTTAAAATTTATAATCCACAAGACAACAGCTCCATACCAGGAAAATGAGCTATCCACCAAAACGGAAAATAAGAAAGAAAGAAGGAAAGAAAAACAAATCTACTTTACAAGAAGAAAACGAGACATTCCTAAAGCATTTCAGGATGACCACACACCAAGTGAAAAAAAAACGACAGTTCAAAATGCCTGCCCCACACAAAGGATAACTCTACTTGGCAGAATACAAGACTATCTCCTTTTACTAAGAACAACTCACCAATCAGTCAACACCACTTTAACTACTTTAAGTATTTTTCCACCTTTCACAGAGTCCATCAAAAGTTCAACACATACTACCAGCCAAGTGGAATATCCAGTAAGCTATATATAATATCCTCATATATATATACACATATACAAACACAAATTAGTATAGCATCAAATATTCCATTTTGAGAAAAATAAAATTCCAGATGTTAACACAACCTATATGACAATGTCCATCCTGTCATTCATTGAATTTCTCTCTTTTTAACAGTTTAGAAAGATATGGAATATATGTCTTTACAGTCTCTTACATATACACACACAAAAATGCTTCAGGCAGTCTCAGAATCATCAAAATGTAGTTATCCTGTGAAATGGTGACTACTTTGTTAGAGTTTCTGTTTCTTTTGCCTCATAGATGTTCTACTTATAATCAGAACATAGTGAATACAAAGGGAATAAAAGAGGTGAAATGATCTGAGAAAACTTACTCCACTTGGCCAGGATAAACAATGTGATAAAACAGAAAAGGAAGAAAATCTGAGATTTTTAGTGTCATTGCATTAAGCTGCCTATCATTCTTCCCCACAAGAAAGGGGTTTTAAAGACATATTTGAAGCAAAACAATGAGACAGTTTTGCAGATACTTTACAGTAAGTCCCCTCCAAATTTGGCAGTCAGAAACACAAGGGTCCTTGTCTGGGAAGTTAAAAGGCTAATTCTGCGAGCTAATACTATGTGGCAAATGGAAGTAGGTATAGAGATCTTTTACTCTGAAAGCAATCAGTGATCTTGTTTGATAAAATAAAGAAGGAGGATGAAGTAAAAGGGTTTCAAGGAAGAGATACATGAAGAGATATGTGAAGTATCTCTAAGCTATGAAGTGGGATATTGTGTTGTTGCTGTTTCCTAAAGGAACGTTAGGGGAGCAAGAACACCTTTATAGGGGCAGAGAAAAGGATACTGCATAATTTAAGTGTCAGGAAAGAAGAAGATTCTGAGGAAGTTTCAGCAACCTGCATGGCTAGGAAGCACTATGTGTTAGAGATGTTTTGTTCATTAAGTTTAGAAATAGTCTGGAAGATTTAGATGGCATTCAAATTAGGACTTCAACCACACTAAAATCTATGGTTATTGAGAAGAACATAGTGAGAAGATCTGTGGTGGAAAAATCTGTGATTCAGCCAAACTAAATTTGCATAGTTAATAAGTCATTCATGAAGACAAAAAGTAAGTCATTCATCAGACAAAAAGTTTATTTAGGACAAAAGGAGACAGAAGAAGAATATATTGGTAGATCTGTGAAAGCATAGAGATGACGATGCAACTCCTAGATGCAACTGTGAAGACAAAGTTAGAAGCCTTTAGTTGCCTCACCAAGAGCTGGAGGATTCTCCAGAGGATGTGTTAAAGAAATGATTAGAGAGGTAAAAGAAGCACTCGAGGAAAGCCAGTCCTGAGGAATCATAGAGAGATTTCAAGGAGAGCAGAAGCAGAGAGGCCAGGAGAAGTTACGGTTATAGCAGTGAGTCTGAGATCTGGCAAAGCAGATGCCATTAGATGTTGTGGAAAGAATGGTTTCATTTAAGGGCAGAGGAGGGAAGCCAGATTGGAAGAGCTCTAGGAAGAAAAAGTGTAAACAGCACATTCAGAGAGCTTAGAGATGAAAGAGCGGCTGCAGATGGGCCAGTAGCTAAAGATGCAAGAAGGAGTCAAAAGTGTTTTATTTATGATGTGAGAGACTTCACATATGGTATATAGAAAAAAAAAAAAAAAAGAAAAGAAAAAAAAAAGAAACAGTGAAAAGAACAAACCAGAGGAGATCAAGAGGTTAAGGAGTAAGGGAAGGGAGGAGAATGGTCAGAAGACAAAGAGCTAAGAAGAGAGAGGGTAAGAGGAGGCAGGCAGAAAAGGGGATTTGAAAAGAACATATAAAGCATGTCTGCATCTGTGATGAGGGAGAAGCAGAAGGAAAAGTCTGAAGAGTGGGGAAAGGGCCCCAAGCTAGCATGAAGAGGAAGGTCAGGTCACATGTAAAATAAATATTAAAAAATAATAATAATAAAATAAATAAATAAAAGGTAGAACTTGCTAAGACCTTCTGTCAAGAGAAAAGGGGTTTGAGCAGTGAATTATAGGTGATGAGGAGATGGATGGAACCACAGGATTAGGACACAGTTAAATTTTAGGTAGTGCAGCTGTGCAGCCAGACTGACAACAGAATTGAAAAAGTAGAGAATTGACTGGTAATGAGGTGAGTGTAATGAGCTGTTTCAGATGTAGTAAAAAAGATAGTCTTCATATACTTTAATTTCAAACCTCTCCTCCTAGAGTTAGGAAGGCCCGTATCAGAAGAGTAGTCAGGACAGAATAGATGCTTCATGATAGAACAGAATAAAACAGCTTGTTAAAAGGCCATGTTATATGAAATAAACAGATTTATAGTATTAATGAAATCACAGAAAACTCTGAAATTAGCACATATATATTTTATGACATGTGTATTTTAGTCACTGAATTATTTTGTGAAGTGTAAGCTCATTCTGAATGAAGGCAATAGAAACATTTCCAGTAAAATATTTCCAGTTGAATACAGTGATATTTCCCCACATGGAAGACCCAGCCCTCTCTTTCCATAGCACAGTGTTCCTTAGTGAGGTCTGAGAGTCCTACAGCTCACACGTGCAGCAGCTGCAAGGCTAATGCAAATCACAGAAGTCAGAGACTACAACCATAGAGCAAGATACAGACACCATTAGCCATGTTGGCTGCATTATGAACCAGATCAGGAAACCAATCCAGGCTAAAACAAACCCAGCAGAAGGTTTATTTTTAAACTGATTTGTTTCCCAATCATCTTCACTGACTAGCTGTAAAAATGCTTGCACTTGCAGGGAAAAGTGGATGGATGGGATGGTGGCAGAGGGGAAACTAGGGGACAGTCTCATTTTAGGGTAGTCTTCTCTTTTTCTCTTAATCCCTAAGGACTAAACTACCTTTCAGGGAGAGACTACATGATTTTAGTCTAGCCTTAAGTGAGTAAAATTATGTTGCCCATAAGTCTTCCAGTTTCTCCAGCCTACTACGTGCTCTCATTGTATGATATCTTAGACTTATTCCTTTCAGCAGAGGAGGAAGACTGTACCTGGCACAAGTAAAAGTGAGCCCAAGCCTCTTAAACAGCCACTCATGCTCAAACCCATTTATTTTTTAAAAATTATTCTTAATTTTATTAGCTTATTTACAATGTTGTTTCTCATATATCCTTATATCATTTGTCCTCTCCTTGATGTTTGTTTTCCAAACTTTAGATGGCATCCATGCCCCCATACTTCTAGTTTTGTCTAAGTGCCAGTAGTGTTTCCCTCCAATTAAATGGTTACCTTACAACACAAAGACACTCAGGAGTGAACACAGTTGTATCTAGCTTGCTGTACATAAGTTCTTCTATATCCCATCTCATCTATCATTTCTTCTTTCCAAGTATCTGCTCCCTCCTGAATTATCAGAATTTACAAGCTATAGGTTAGACCTTGTTTGTAGGGAAAGTAGGAATCAAAGATGATTGTTTAACTCATGCCTTCCAGCAGGCTTGGGGTCAAAAGTTGTTCTAATTCCTTGCCAGTGAGAACAAGCAGTGGGGATTGTTAGCAAGCGCACAAGATTGCACTGCTGAAGAACATTTACTGAAATGTGCTCTGGTAGAGGCTCCTTCAGAGGAGCTCAGAATCTGCTAACTCAGCAAATTCTGTGCAACATGCCCCATAGAAATACACGGTTTTGAACTTGAAAGCATCCCTGGTTTCAAGAGCCAGGGTGCAATGTGCAGAGAGGAAAAAAATGTTGCCCTAGATTATTCAGGACCTAGTGGTCTGCATGGCTTGAAAAGGGGCTCAGATTGGTTCTTTCTCTTCCCCGATGTATCTACATTGAATCGTTCTCCTTTTTTTCCCAATTGCTTACATGAATACTAATAACCCAGAACTCCTAGGTCCAAGATCTAACAATTGGTCTGGTAGGCCTTCTCAAATAACACCTTTTCTCTAAATCATTTTCTCGGAAAACAAAAATGGGACAGTCTTTTTTCCTCTGAGTTTAGACAAAAATAAATGTTGGTACCTCTAAATCTTTCACACACACACACACACAAAAAGGACTACTTGTGTTTTAACAAGTCCTTCCCTGAGCTGCCAGTTTGGAACCTTGTTCAAAAATACTAACCCTTGAAATTGTGTCTGTTTTGTGAGTGAAAGAAAGTCTGCCCAACAGATGAGCTTTGTAGCTGACTTCAGAGTTGATCTATTGTTTTATAGGCTGTTTAATAAAGCATTAAAAATGAAGTAATTTTGCACTTTTGGTAATTTAAAGTGAAGAATATTGATTTTCACATGAGAAATGGCTTAGGTTCTTTATGCTTCTTACAGATCTAATTTCACTTTTCAGCTTGCAGCTCCAAAACACCCAATGACTTCTCTGCGCCTTCATGTAAATGTTGATAAGTGAGGTGTAATTCTTTACAAACTGTGGAAAACAGAAACATAGGTCTGGAGGGCCCTTTTTTTTTAAAAAAAAAAAAAAAAAAAAAAAAGACTACAGGGAAATGGCCTTCTGGTTCATGAAATTAATGAAGAGGCGGAATGATTTGTGAAAAACAACTGTTTTATAGGACCACCACCTGCAGTATGGGCTGAATCCCACAATGTGGAAAAAATCCAGAAAATCCAGAACATCATTTCTGATTAATTTCTTGACATTTCAACTTTGTCCTGCACCCCATCCACCAACACAGAGTAACAAAGATATTTCTGGCGACACACTGCAGCCATGGGAAATTGGAATGCAAGTCATGCCATATCTACTGACAGCTCATAAAGTACTCCACAGCAGTGCAGAAGATGTATTTTCTATGCCTGAATATCATTAGCTTGGTCTGGGTTTTACTAAATAGTACTGAACTTTTGGCTGTTTATTCCCAACTCTGTGATGTAAGCTGGCCTCCCTGGAAGCCAGACTCCAAGTGCAGCAACCATTCTGTACACATATATTGCATGGAAAGAGTTACCTAGTAATAAAAAACATGAAGTTCTGAGATCAGTTCCTCTTTTTTCCCTCCCCAGGTGTTCCTTCATGGTTGTGATTTGTGCACAAGCCTATAGAAAATGCTGCATATACAAGCCAAGATATACAAAGACTTTGAGGCTCCCAGACCCTTCTAAAGCATCTAACTTTGGGTTCCTAAAAAAGAATGTGGGACCTAAATACCTTTGTAGGTCTGGATTGCAGTATTCTATTTGAATGTAGGGAGGGGAAGGGAGTGAGGTTTCATATTGCTGCTCACTGGCCAGTGAGCACCCTGAACTTTCAGCCCAAATGTTTTCTGGAATCTTTTGGCATTCAGCTAGCTCTAGCTTTATTACACAGATGCATTCAATTGTTTCATGTACAATCAATGTCTTAACACACAAAACTTACTATTGGTTTTGAGTCCACTGTATTTCAGAGCTTTTCTTATCCCAAAATACACTTTAAAATATTTCACCCACAAACCTTATCAGAGAATTCTTTTTCTTAAGCTTTCTCTTATGGGCTGTATGTTTTCTTTTGCAAACCAAAACAAACATGGGCACAAGATCTCTAGCTGGTAGTGGACTTTGGCACAACTCCATTGACAACAGTGTAGTTACACTGCTATGCATCATTTTAAGATTAAAAACATTCAATCCACAATTACATGTTCTTTTCTGAGGTAAGTGGGTTGCTGCATCAGAAACTGATCTGAAAATTAAGACTGTTTGCAATATCTTTAAAATTCTGTCCCAAAGTCCTTAGTCAAACCTGCATTTCCATGGGAGCTATTTGAAACTATTTTTCAGCTTTTTCTCTTGATGCTCACACACCCGCTCACACTTGCAATGCCCCCTCCCTTGATGTCATGAGCAACATTTGCAGAATAGTTATTCAGTTCCCTAGCATGTGTAGTGTCATTCATCTTAATAAAAATGTTATAGAGACCCTTAGAGACCCATAAAGCCCCTTAGAGGCTCCAGTTGGAACTGCCTCCCTGTTTTGTTAGCAAACAATGTAGTCATTTTTTCAGCTTTGTGTGTGCTTATTTTATTTCCTTATTCTATTTATGAAAAAGTCACATGGGGAAAATCCAACAGTTCCTAAAATCGGAGTATACTAAATCATCTACTTTTCCTTCAGTCACTGGTTCTGTTCTGTCAGAAAAGGAAACAGGACTGACTTTCTGACATTCAAGTCCCAGTATTTTCTAGGAGACAAATTCAATTTCAGCAGTCAATAAGATGGACAATGTCTTTGCCCTTTTCCAAGTTCTATTCCCCACAAGTTCTCAGAATAATTCCTGATGTTTCATAGATTGCTTTTGCCAGAGCTTTGAACACTTTGAGATGAATTTTACTGAACCCTGCTGACTTGAACACAAGTATCATATACATCTTCTTTATCTGTTCCTTATTTTGGTCTGTTTTCTAATCCTTTTTTCCTGTATCCAAAAATGTACTTATTTAGATTTTTTGATATTTTTTATGTCCTACTATTTACAGTTCATATTTCATTTTATTATTGTGCAATTCTTATACAGTTATTATACCATTTTCTACAACCCTTTTGATTTATATATATATTTATTTATTTCTATTATCCACCCAATTCCTTTCTGGCTTTCTGGTCCTCAAACTCCTCTTACTGCATTCAGTTTTATCTCTTCATGTAGCTCTTAACTCAGTTTTGGAATTAATTCCTAATTTATTTTATTTTTCTTTGAATCCACCAAACAATTTTTACTCCCTTTAGATTATTGGATTTTTAGATAATTTGCCATTTCTCCTTCTACATACGTGTGCGTTTCTATAGTAATTACAAGTTATAGAACATGAGCTCACTTTGGGGAAATTAAGAGTGAGCGTTTGTGACCGGGGAGCATGACTACCACACTGTCCTGGCTAACCCGTCCACTGCCAGAACTATCTGTCTGCCAAAATTTCAAAAGCTTTCTGGTCATGAGCTCTATTCATGGGCCTTGCAAAGGCCTTAGATTTCAACAGCTGTACTGGTTCACTACAAAAACATTGTGTCTTATGTTTATTTCAGAACCTCTCTTTTCTGCACCACCATGTAACAATATAAAACACACCTGACAGATACAAGAGTTAATCAAAGATATGAAAATGAATCACAAATGAATTACAAATATAATTTCATAGCATAATACTTTGAGTGTCAGTAGATGTTTGCCATTATGTGGCTACATAAAAGGTTAAAACATCCAATTGTTCCTAAGTACTTTGGAAGGTAACAGTATTCCTCTTGTTCCATAGTCTTCTATGAAAAGAGCAGTGAGAGTAGTGCTTGTAAAGGTTACATAAAGGTACATGCTCATCTACTCTGTGTACTATACTTGTATGAATGTATAGGAGATACTTTATAGAAGAAAAAGTAATTTAGATTCTATTCCTAAAAACAATTAAGCATGAGTACTGACTCTACTATGCTTGGCATCAAGGCCACAAAAATAAAAAAATAAGAAATCTTGAGACACCTAAAGAACTTTGAAAAAAGTCTAATGCAGAATTTTATCTTTTTTTTTTTTTAAACTGTATTTTACCCATATATTTATTTTTATCACAATATAACTAGCTCTCCTTGATAAAGGCAAAGAAAAGATATGCAAAGGAAAGGATAGCTTTCCAATTACTTATTTATTTATTTGTATTAAGTTGAGTGACCAGTATCTCCTTGTGTTTGGCACTGCACAAATAGAACAAGAAGCAAGTCCCAGCTCCAAAAAGCTGCCATCCTTGAAGCAGTGTGTCTGCACAATTTCTTATACATTAGTGCAGTGAAATGCATGGAAATCTGTGTCTCTTATTTTGTCTGATCTTCAGTAGTGTAAAGTGAGCGGAAAAGGTTTATTGTTTGCTTCCTACAACAGTAGGTTCTGAACTCTGTCACAACAGTAGTATTTTAGAGATTTTCCTGCCACAACTGCTGAGACATTCAGAATCCCTGCAATTCTGATTTAAATGGAGAACAACTTCCTACTAAGTGTAGTAGCTTTTTTGTCCCACTTACTGGCATTGACAAATGAAGAACTGGCTGAAGGATGAATGTGAGCCACTATCCTCACCTTCAGAACAGCTAAAAGAGCAGACTCAAGACTGGTCAAATATTCTGGAATGCCCTTCCAGCCATTGGCACAGACGGAAAGCTCAGTGTGTTGTCTTGGGTGGATTGGATGACACCACTTGCAAGAGTATCTGGAGTATCTGCCCTTCCGGGTGAGAGCAAAGACCTCCCCTGGGACACCCTGGCCTGGGGGCTGAAAAGCAACAAGGAATCTAGGTGCTCCTGATGCCTGCCCAGCACAAATTCAGTGTTTAGTCAAGATTTGCTATGCTATTTTCAAGGCAGGAACCCAAGCCAAAGGTTTGAATCAGACATGTTCAATGTCCTGTGTTTCTAATTAAAGCTTGCAGTTTTTATGTTTTGTTTCCAGTATTTATTTTTAGCCAGATGATGGCTCCTTTTATTATTAGAGAAGATAATTTTGATTATTATTATTATTTTTTTTTTAATTCTTAGAACAAACACAAAAGGAGGTTTCTGTGGAGCTTTGTATTCTCAGTGAGTATGGGAGAATGTCAGGGCATGCCATGCCTCTCCACAAATAATTTTCAGTGTCACCAAGTGCTGGCCAGCACGAAGGGGAAGGAAAGGAGGCATCCACAGTAACCAGTGTGAGCTGTTCCAGGTTAAATATAATGGTCCAGCCCTGGTAATTTAAAGCCAAAGAAACTTCTGTTATATACAGAGAAGTCCAAAGACCCAATCAAGTACCCTTGGCTATTTTTATCTTATGATCCATGAAAACCTTTCTAAGATTTTGTTTTAGGCATGAAACATGGAGTTATTCTAACCTGTTGGAATCTACAGGATTTTTTCCACTGACTTTAGAGGAGATGAGTCAGCCCTTAGGTACTATTTCCCTGAATTAGTTAAACTATCCTTGTGTTTTCCCAAAACATATTTTCAAATACTTTACCTCACTAAAAGAACTTAACAGAATCTATGTGCAATGGTGTCAGTCAAGGGTGATTCATAGCTACTGCCACTTGCAAGCTACCTCTATTAATTTTTCATTCTGAAAATCCCTCTGTGCTGTTTTCATGTTTGACAGTTCAGAAGCTGTATCCGAATCAACCTGTTGGAAGACACACTGGCGACAGTTACACAAGCTCTTTGTGCTCTGTCTGGCTGTATTGTGAGCTGATTTAGCATTTCTAATACCTGCAGTGTTTAGCTGATTTAGCATTTCTAATACCTGCAGTGTTTTACTATCTGTTGTTCCACACTAAATATCATTGCTTTCTGTGCTCTTTATAAATCTCTAGATGCATCTGCAGAGGCTTCAATCACTTCTGTGTTTTCTTAGTGCCACTGCTTCACATCTTTACTCTTTTCCTACAGTTATGAAATAAGGGCCCAGTCTTGGAAAGGATCTGTATGGATGCAAGTCACTTCTGACTACAGAGTGTCACTGAAACAGCATGCCTTTCTGGGATGGAAGTAGAGAACAACCATGTTAAAAAAAAAAAAAAAAAAAAAAAAAAAAAAAAAAAAAAAGGAAGACAGTGCTTCAGAAGATACAGCATTTTTGTTAGCGTATAACATTTTTTTCTCTCATTTATTTCAAACACCTTCAAGCATGCAATTAAATTATCAGACACTTGAATTTAAACTTTTTAAATGATGCTTACTAGTCTGTATAATTTCCAAAACATAATTGTTTTCATTCAATTCATTAAACTCTTTGTTGTGCATGGCTTAAATTAATTTTAATTTCAGCCCCACCAGAATCAATATCAAATAACTTCTGCTTGCATGAGAGAGAACAGGAGAACATTTCAGCATTGAGATAAGAGGGGACATGAAGAACTCCAGGTTTTAGTAACTGAAAGCTCTCCTACTGGAAGGTAGACCATTTAAATATTGATGGTATAATATTCAAGAAGCATCTGAACATGCTACCTAATTTTTCTATGCATAGTGCCTCTCAGTAATATTATGATTTCCGGAAAGGTCTTTTTTTTTTTTTTTTTTTTTTTTTTTTTCCCTTCAGAAAGAGTGACAAGTATAAAAAAACAAAGTCAGATTCTTGTGAGCTTGGAGATGCTACTGAATGAAATCCCCTTCTAGTTTACCAAGATGCTTCTGTACTTTATATTTATATTTATGAACAAAGAGTTTGTATTTAACTTAGCCTTCAGTAGTTGCATGGTCTTACACTTTATCATATACAAGACTATTGCTCTACTTTTATGTAAATGATTGCAGCACACTACTTGTATTATAATATTTCTGCTGCAGTTTCATTCCTATCTTGAAACTTATTATACAGACAATTGATTCTTCCTCTTTCAACTGTGTAATAACAAACAATTATTGGCATATTTTTATACTTATGTGGGTTGAGGCATTAGTGAGCACAGAGAAAAACATTCATTTTTCACTTAATCTTTGTCTTTACATTTGAAAAAAGTTATTACATTGTTGATTATGTGCAGCTTTTTCTATTACTAAAATTAATTATTTTACTGTGAGAACTTCAGAAAGCAGAAATGTTTTAAGTTGCTACCATTATGAAATACTAATATGTATGTTTTGTTGCTTTAACAGCCATCATATAGTTTTCTTTACTTTTACATTTCATCACCAAATAAAATAAAATAAAATAAAATTCTTAGCAGCTACACTGGAATTCCTATTATAATTTTATGATGGTAATTGAAAAAAAAAAAATGCTTCAGCTACAGTAAACCGTTTGACAGTTCTTGTGCTCTTTCCTGGTCCATACAAAATAATTTCTTGAGACCAGAGAAAACCTCTTTGCAGTACCTCCCACTCAGCTGGGAAACGTGTCTTCTGTAGCTGCATCAGCAGCACAGAAAGCTGGTTTTAGGTTTACAAATTAGTGAAATCTTAAGACAATCCAAAAGAAGATGCTATTTTTTGAGGGAAGATGATGAGCTCTGTGGTTAGGTTTTACTTTAAGATTGTAGTTCTTCTGGTTGTACTTCACAGCGAAAACAAAGCTCAATCAAAAATTTTGTTATTCAGTGTCTCTGCAAAGCACTGGTTTGTTAGTTGTCGGTTTGTTGATTCTTTTATTCTGGCAACTAATGAACAAATGGAGTGATGTCCCTTTGAAACGAGGAATAGATGGTGTCCCTAGCTGGATATACTAATATTCTGGCTGTACCAGTATTCTGGATGTACCAACAGCAGCCATAAGAAAAAGCTCATGTAAGATATTGCATTCATACTGCCCAGCTTGTTTCAGACATAGGTTTAAACCCACTAAACACGTTTGCAGCACAATTTTCTGTACTAAAATGCACTTACAAATCCATGTTGTACAGACTTATGCTCTCTCAGCTTTCTACTACAGAAGCTTTGTACCTTTGCTCAGTTGTAGCTGTACCTCTTTAATCATGTCTTTTTTTTTTTTTTTTGAAAGTTAAATTCAAAGGCAATAAAATGCAAATTAAATGAAACTAAATTTTATACTATGCTGTTTGCCTGGCAAATCTTCTGAAAGAAATATTTGAAAGTTTACCAAATAGATCAAGTAATGATATTTTCCAGACTCTGGTTTTATCATCATGTAGTTTAAGCAAAGATAGATGGCTTTTGGCCATTATTGGTCAGATAAGTAGTAGTCAAAGGGCTTGAAGACTGTGGTGGTGGTGTTGATATTACTGTTGTTGTTTTAGTTCTAGTTTTAGTCTAAATTGATCTGTGTATCTCAAGATGGTTTTCAGTTGTTGAAAAACTGCACCATTCATCTTCCTTCTACTACTAAAAACAGATGGGTCCAATTCTTCTCTTAAATACAAAGGAATTGAAGACTGTATGTGAAGGCAAAATGAAACCCATGTGACTTTATGAATTGGCTTACACATTCCCTGACATTTTAGAATACACATTTTATTTTTTCATAAAAAACATTCCAAAAAAATCATTTAGACATTTTAAAGTTGCAGAAGTGCCAAAATAATAATAATAATAAAAAGAGTCTCGTACTTTGTGTGTGTCCTTCTCACACACAATGTAAGATTTCCCTTTGAATTTTCCCAAGTCCCACGTTAAAAAATAGAATAATCTGTGATGATACTTAACATTTTTAACAGACTTTACTGATATTTGACAGTCCTCCATAGAACACATACATGCAGTTATTTTTTCAGATATTTTGGTATTAATGCTATAGCTATTTGAGTTAATAATTATGAGAACAGGATGATACTAGTACATAAGTTCTCATCCTGCTCCAAAAAGGACAAATGCCCTGGATGTGATTCCAAATATACCTCTCTCTCTCTGGCTTCTCTTCTATTAATTTGAATTACAATGAAGCATAATGATACATATTTTCTCTAGAACTTGGCTGTACCGCAGGTCTCTCCAATTCTTCTCTTTTCTGATTCCCTGCCCCTTAGAGATACTGAAGCCTCTTTACTCTGGCATAGTAAAGCATCAGTTAAGATTTAATTTAGTCAACACACTCAGACACTAGTCATCGTTATCGTCTACTTTCAAGCAAGATCCTCTAAGCAAAGACTATAAATGAATATATTACTGAGGTTCTGGCTCCTTCTACAATACTATAAAAGCAAGACGCACACACACAAAGACCATTGCCTAAAAGGCAATTGCTTACACCTGATCTCTGAGAAACTGTGCTCTTACTTCTGTTTAAAGTCTAAAGCGATGACATTATGTGAGATTTTAGTAGTGATAAATTCAAATTCAAATTTTCATCCTGCTTTGGTTTCATACCAGCTTAAATGTATTCCAGAAATAGAAGATCCACACTTATTTTCTACATCTATCAATGATAAATATCAATATTCTTAAAAGAAGAAATCATCTTTCCAGGAACCAGCAAGGGTATGTACAAAGAGTAATTTGCTGTGTTCTAGCATCTTCAGTTATTGGCAAGGACAAGTCTCCAGATCTATGTTTGCAATGAGCTATTATGATGTATGTCAGAGTATTTCCAAGAATCTCATCCACTTAAAGGAGATTGTTTTGAAGGAGCTATTATTTGGTGCCTTTGGGAGCCAAACTAATTAACTGCCTTAGTATTCAAACTTCATTTTCAACAATCTGAGCTCATATTTATAGGAGAGAGACATTTTAACTGGTATTACGATGCCACTCCCTGGAAACATTAACTCATCCCTACAAATTAAATCTTGAAAATATAAAACCTATTGTAACAGATGCTCAGCAGCAACATTATTTTTTTTTCAAGTGGAAAAAGCAAAAGGTAAAAGCATTATTCATTTATCTTTTTAAATGAACAAGTAAACAACAGATTTAAGAATTTGCTTTTTGTTTTCTGCTTGTAAAATAATGTTTCCTGGAGGAAAAAGGAAAAGGATCATCGAATCACAGAATCATTTAGGTTGGAAAGACCTCTAAGATCATCTAGCCCAACCTTTAACCCAGCACTGCCAAGTCCACCACTAAGCCAAACACCACATCTACAAGTTTTTTGAAGACCTCCAGGGATGTTGATGCAATCACTTCCCTGTGCTGCCTGTTCCAATACTTCATATCCCTTTCAGTGAAAGATTTTTTCCTAATATCCAACCTAAACCTCCCCTGGCACAACTTAAGGCCATTTCCTTTTGTCTTATCATTTGATGCTTGGAAGAAGACATCAATTCCCACCTCACTAGAGTCCCCTTTAAGTTAGTTGTACAGAGTGCTAAGGTCTCCCCTGAGCCTCTCCTTCTCCAGGCTAAACAACCCCATCTCCTTCAGCCACTCCTCGTAAGACTTTGTTCTCTAGACCCTTCACCAGCTTCATTGCCCTTCTTTGGACATGCTCCAGAACCTTGATGTCCTCCTTGCAGGGAATGGCCCAAAACTGAACACATTATTTGACGTGTAGCCTCACCAGAGTCAAGTACAGAGGGACAATCACTTCATTAGTCCTGCTGGCCATGTTATTTCTGATAAAAGCCAGGAAGCTGAAGAGCAACTGCTGGTTCAAGATCATCCCGCTATCATCAAATACCACCAGGTCCCTTTCCCTTGGGCAGCTTTCCAACCACTCTTCCCCTAGCCTCTAGCGTTGCATGGAGTTGTTGTGCCCCAAGTACAGTTCCCAATATACAGACTCGTTGAACCTCATACAGCTGACCTTGGCCCATCAGTCCAGCCTATCCAGATCCCTCTGTAGAGCCTTCCCACCCTCGAGCAGATCAACACTCCTGCCTAAATTGGTGTCATCTGCAGAATTACTGAAGATGTACTCTATCCCTTTGTCCAGATCATTTATAAAGATATTGAAGATAACTGGCCCCAATACTGAGTCCCGGGGACACCACTAGTGACTAGCGTCCAAATGAATTCCATTCACCACGACTCTTTGGGCCTGGGCACCCAGCAAGTTTTTAACTCATCAAAGTGTGCACCTGTCCAAGACATGAGCAGACAGTTTCTCTAGGAGGATGCTGTGGAAAAGGGGAAGGGAAAGGGAAGGGGAAGGGAAGGGGAAGGGGAAGGGGAAGGGGAAGGGGAAGGGGAAGGGGAAGGGGAA
>CM021769.1:11535374-11560571 GCA_011076525.1 Nettapus auritus | reverse complement strand
GGAAAAGGAAAAGGAAAAGGAAAAGGAAAAGGAAAAGGAAAAGGAAAAGGAAAAGGAAAAGGAAAAGGAAAGGAAAAGAAAAAGGAAAGAAAAAGAAAGGGAAAATAAAAAGAAAAAGGAAAAGAATAAAAAAGGAAAAGAAAATAAAAGAAAAAAAAACTTTCAAACATTTTTTGAGAAAATCCAGCCACAATAATAATAACTGTCTGCAAAAATAATGTTCCTGTTGAAATATTCTCTGTCAAAATGATGTTATTATTTCTATTCTCTGTTTGCTCTTAGATGTTTAAGAAAACATATGTCCAAGTTGTATACAACATGAGGCAAAGGAAAGTTTACGTTTTGCAAAGTCAATAAAAGAGCTTGGATTAAGTATTGGATCCTATTATTTGTTATGTTGTGACACAGATACAATTAATTTGGATATACTTATCTATTTGAAGGTAGCATTAAATACTGGCATCTGTGGAAACTAGTTCTTTGTGCTAGGTAAATTATTAACAGTAATCACAGAGTGAACTTCTCTGTTGCATTTTTAGACCTTGTAATACATTTGCAGTGCTATGAAATGTGATTTTACTGGTGCAGTTTAGCTTATGAAGCACTCAGAAACAGCTTGATGGAGTCAGGGAACCTAGTCCTGGCTTCAGCTGGAATTTTCCCACAGAGCAAATCTTGTGGTGCCCATGCTGCCTTGGACCCTACTCACATGGACACCACAGCTGGGCAGGCAGCACCCTGTCCCATACCCAGCTGAGAGTTCAAAGCTTTGGTAGCTTGCTGTGAATGGATTCAACTGGAGAAGGTCTCCTTCTTCTAGTTCTGGAGATGAGCACTGCCATCCTTACAAGGACAGAAAACCAAGCTGAGGGACAGTTGGTTTATTTGCATATGGCCACACAGCAAGTCAGCACTAGAGCAGTGTAGAAATTGGGAGCACACCGTGGTGCTGTGGTGGTCAGGCCATGCGCCAGTACAAGCCGAGACATTCTAGGATAAATTGGCAGTATGCACTCTGTGAAGTTTCCCTGCATTTATTTTACTATGCAGTGAATGATACAGAAAAGTATTATATCTTAAAAGGATATAGAATAGCTATACATGCTTACTGAGGCTTTATACCACTGAATGCCAGCCAGAAGAAATGGAAGCTGGGACAAACTATTAGAAAAGTTTAAAGGTCAATTAAAGTTTTGAAAAATAGGCCCTTTTTTCCTAAGAAATCATCATAGGAAATGTGTAAATTCATAATTTTCATATTTTAGAAATTTTTTAAGCATTTTTATGTGTATAGTATATCTACATTAACTGTGTTTTAATGCTCAACAACATATTTAGCTATTAAGTTAGAGAGCAAATAAAGTGATATTTTTAAAATTCCCTTCTAGAGAAGGAAGAGACTCAAGAAATTTTTACACGGCCATTAGCTCTTAGGATGAAAACAATTCATTGATATCTATTCCACGTGTTAGTCTCTGGCCCTCAGGGAGCCATAGGACTGTTCAACTTGAAGAAAACAAGTTTAAAAAAAAAAAAAAAAAAAATGAAAAAAAATAAAAAATAATGAAGCACTTGAAAAAATTTCCCCGGAAAATCTGCTTAATGCTGGCAAAGTTAAGTCACGGGCATAGCTCTGTGGCTTGGGACTCCTGGAGAACTGTGCAAAAACTTGAAACTGGGCCTCTGGGTCCCTGGTGACAGAGTCAGTGTAATGTTACAGGAATGTGTTTTTTGAACACAGGGAAGACTTCAAGAGTTGATCCTTGCTCCTTTTCTCTCCCTATTCTTCTCTCCTATGCAGAAATGTCATTTATTTAATTAGAATAAATGGGCTACTCTAAGTATTTGAACCAAATCTGGGATGTAGCAACATTTGGATGTGCCCTCAACCACAAACTCAGCATGCCCGTGCCTCTACAATGTTGACTTTGGACTCTTGAGAACCCAAGAACAACTGGGGCACTTGGGGCAGGAGAACAGGATAAGCAGAAGAAATTTTGTGGGCCAAGGAGCTTGACTAAAAACATTGTGTTCCAAAAGACAGCTCTGTACACAAAGAATAAGGGGAGCAATAGTTTATTCAAGTGTCTCAACACAAAACAGATGGTAAGAATTCAACAGAGCAAGGGACTGATGGGTAGCTAAAGCCAGCAGGCACAAGCAGGCAGGAATACTCAGAAGACTAAGACCCCAAAACTGATACACTTACTACTGTGATATCCTAAGAAACTTAAATTTCTAAAGCCAATATGAGTGTTTCAGTGTTCAAATGGACAAGTAGTGTTTCCTCAAACTCTTTGGAAAGCTTCTTTCAAGGGTCTTCAGGCTAGATGTTGCTAAAATTAGTTTTTTGTTTTGTTTTGTTTTAATGTTCAAATAAATATAAAACACACAGACAATCATCCTAAAAACATTCAGCCATCCCACCTCCAAGCAGGCCTTCTGTCCTAGGTTTTCTGACCTTTTCTTCTGAAGTTTAGCCAATGAACGTTGACCCAATGGTCTGTCATTATTGTTGTCACATTCCTGACAAACACCTCTAAATGTCCCTTAGGTACAGAGAAGGAAAATGTAAACTATTGAGCCACAAAGAAAAAGTCTGAGGTACCACTTTGGCTTCTGATGACAGGAGTGATGAGATATTTCATTTTGTCAAATTTAGAACAAACTCTATAATCATGTTTTTGGGACACAGAATAGAACTCAAAACTATTGAGCCTAAATTTTCTTTTGCTTCTGGTAAAATAAAAATTCTAGGCTGTAGCAGGTTTTTTTGTTTTGTTTTGCTATAATTTTATTCCCCTGGTAATCCCAGAAGCAGGACAAGAATTAATTTCAAACAAGGATCTTTATTGTTTGCATAGTTCAGTATTCTGTTTAATTGCAAAAATATGTTTGTTGTTTTTTTAATTTAGTTTTCTTTGAGAAAGTGATGGTTCAAATTAAGGGGGAAAATGTTTTGCAAAACTCAACAGTTTTGTGAAACCTTAAACTGTTTTTCTTTATGTTGTCTAAAGTTTTGAAAAACACTAAATGCTACCAGTTTTTTAATAGTATTTCTTTAAAGGATCAAAGACCTAAATCAGTCATGGATTACAGTCAACTAAATCCAGACAAGTAACAGGGGGTGAAGTTCCTAATCACACTATCAAACTAATATATTTTTTATTCAGTCTGAGTGAAGTTGTTCTGAACTTGGAGGTGAACAAATGGATTATTACTCCCAATAATTACTTTTACAGCTCATGTTTCCATATTGCTATGGATAGTGTGTAGATTCTCAGTGAAGGAGACAACATCTGTTGAGCAGGGGAGGAAGGTTTGTCTTTTTTTTTTTTTTTTTGGAAAAAAAAAATCAAAGTGGAATCAATCTGAAAAAAAAGTATTTCACAGTCCTGAAAGTGAGATCTTGTTCAAAATCACCAAAGATTCATCCAAAACTTAGGTGTCATATGAAACTTGACATTCACTGGGAGAAAGATATCATAAGATGCATGTTTGTTTCTACACGACCTACATTGCCTGTCTTTGCAGATCAATGGAGAATCTCCAATGGGTATCAGTGAAAAAGCTGTATTTTGAAGTATCTTGAACTTTAGCAGAAATGATCTGATTTGAAAATTCAGCCAAGATTTTTTTTTTTGGGGGGGGGGGGGGCATCATTTAAAATTTTGTTGTCTGCCAATACTGTAGAGTTAATGGCACTTTTTTTGCCAGCATTTTAAAAGATCCAATAAGACTTTTCCCTGATGCAAGTGTTAATTCCATATCTTCCAGCTGTGGTGTATTGCAGACAAAAGGACCCATATCAAAGAATTAGATTGGATTTTGCTTTTTGATTATCATCATGCTTTTTGTTGATCATCATTAATTTTGATGATTGGCTTTTGTGTAGGTAGTCAGGGTCTGGCGGCCGGAAGATACTGCGCTGTACGGAAAGATAGAGCCCCTCCCTTGATAGACAGTGGCATGTGGTTTGTGGTGTGGGTGGGTGGAAGTGACGCTGCAAGTCTAAGCTATATAACACCATGTGACCCAACAATAAACGCCATTTGCTGTCCACCACATTGGTGTCTGTGAGCCGATGGCCCGAGCGGCTTGGGGTTGGTCGCTGTGCCGTTCCTGAACCAGGTTGCCACTGCCGTGGAAGGCAAAAAATGGTGCCGAAACAGGGAAAGTCTCCTGGATTCGGGTGAACGGCGGCTGGAGAGGAAGGACCAGCCCGGCGGGGAGGACGCTCCTGGACCAACAAGGAAGATGGAAGTCCTTGTGAAGGTCATATCACAATTACATAAGCAATGGGGTATTGATTGTAAACCCAAAAATTTTACTCTTGCAGTTGCGAGGCTTTTACAAATTGGGGTCATTGACCAGCCGGTGGATATTCTCCACCCTGAAGTGTGGGACAAGTGCACTAAAGTGCTAGCCGAGGAGACGATGTCCTCAGGTTGTGGGAAAAAACTTAAGTCGTGGGGGAAAGTCGTACAGGCCCTGCAGAAGGCCATACAAGCACAGGAAACCTGGAGGGCGGCAAAGGCCTGTTTGTTGGCCACCCTGCAACTGGGAGTCGGGGCAGCCATGCAGACCCTGCACCCCCCAGATGGTGACGACTCTGCTGAGCCCGAAGACCTGCGAGAGGGCGACATGCCCCCTCAATCCCCAAACCCTGACCCGCTCAAGGAGGGGCAGGAGTGAGCCAAATCCTTTTGGGGTGGGTTAGCCGAGGAAGCCAGGAGCGTCGCTGGGAAGCCAGGGTCTGAGAAAGTCTGGGCGAGACCACCGCCATGTGCGAGAAGGCGAAGGGCGGAGCGAAGATGCATTTGGCGGGAACAGGGAGGAAGTGCTAGATCTAACTAACGCGCACAAAAGGGAGGGGGAGGAGAACGAGAAAGAGAAAAGTTGTGGGGGCGACCGGGAAGGAGGTAGAAGCGCGAGCAAGGGGCAGAGAGACAATCAGAACGCCCATTTGAAAAAATGCCTTTGTAGAGCAAACACCTCACTGAGCAGAAGGCGGGGCGAGCCAAGAAGGAGAGAACGGCCCACCCGCAAGGGCAGTGGGTGGGGCCGGATGTCGACAAAAAGGTACTGGAACCCGAAAAAAAAACTGGTCAGTCAAGCTCCGGCTCCGGATCAGATACCTATTCAAATTCGGAGGAGGAGGAAATGGGGACAGACAGAGTCAAAAACAAAAATATCCCCATCCGAAATAAAGCGGAACCACGAGGGGGAGAAATTCCTCTCATGGATTGGAGGAGAATTAAGATTGTGTGCACCGACTGAGCCCCATCAGCCACGCTAGCGTTCCCAGTCCAGGTGATGGACAGGGGACAGAGGGTCCACTCGCCAATAAACCCTAAGGATGTACAAGCGATTGTTAAAGCCATCGTGGATAAAGGGCTTAATTCTGCTATTGTGAGTTTCTGTTCACAGGACCAGATCATCGGACACCCCTGTAATCCGTATACTCCGGTGACAAGAGAAGTCAACAAGTTGGCAAGCATGCTGTATAAGCCCAAGAGTTCCACACTGGCAGAATCCAGACAACAGAGAAATGGCCTCCGTGGGGGGGTCTGCGATGCCTTTGTGTCATCTTGATTCTTGGGCTTGTTACTATACTAAATAAGCTTGTGTTGTTTGTTAAAAGCCGGCTAGAGAAAGTTTACATTATGTTGGTAGAACACCAGCAATTACTCAGTGTTATCCCCAGTTATCCCTAGTTATCCCAAGTTACACCCCATTATTACCAGTTACCCCTTAGTTTTCTCCTGTTTATTGTGCCTTATGCCTTCTATTTAAGTTATGATGTCTACCTCTTAAGATTGTTATAAAGTATAAAACTGAGACAGGAGCAGAATTTTTTTTTTTTGTACTGTTGTATTTTGGCTAATTTGGTTGTGCATAGGGAGGGGGGAGATGTAGGTAGTCAGGGTCTGGAAGATACTGCGCTGTACGGAAAGATAGAGCCCCTCCCTTGATAGACAGTGGCATGTGGTTTGTGGTGTGGGTGGGTGGAAGTGACGCTGCAAGTCTAAGCTATATAACACCATGTGACCCAACAATAAACGCCATTTGCCGTCCACCATATTGGTGTCTGTGAGCCGATGGCCCGAGCGGCCTGGGGTTGGTCACCGTGCCGTTCTTGAACCAGGTTGCCACTGCCGTGGAAGGCAACACTTTTGCTTTTTGAATGCCATCTTAGGATCCAGGATGAACAAAAACATTTGGAAAAACTGTTATGTGGGCATGTAAGGTCTCTGTGTTTGTTTTTTGTTTGTTTGTGGGTTCGTTGGTGCATTGTGTTGTTGGGTGGGGTTTTTTTGTTTGTTTGTTTTACAAGAACAGAAATGTCCAATAAACCTCAGATACATATTTACCTAATCTACAAAAATCCATCGATTTCACTAAACATCACAGGAGGCAGAAAAATATTAAGTTCTGATTGCTGCCTTTGGGAAACATCACCTCATTCCAGAATTTAGGTTTCATATTGTTTAACATGTTTATATATCCCAAGAATAACTTGTCCCTAGATGGGGTAGTTTGCCAGAATCCAAAGTGTAAAGTTGCCCCATTGGACACAATAAAGTACCAAAAACTCCTGTAAGCTATAGCAAGTATAATCCATCCTTTTGCTTATTTCTACTGTGATTTTCAAGAACACAATCTGTAATAAAAAAATAAAAATAAAAAAAAAAAAAAAAACAGAAATAAACTGAAGTAAATGAACGATATACAACACATTTAATGTGATGCTGACTTCAATAAAATATCTGCAATTGACCATATCCCAGCAAGTGATTTACAAGGCATAAATCATTTGTACTTGGAAGTCAAGTATTATAGAGGTGAAATCCTGACTGATGAAGGGAGTGGGAGTTTTTTCTTTGATTTCCAGGGGCCTGGATTTTACTCTAGACACATTTTTTTTTACATCTAAAAACACATTTAATATGGAATTAATTGAATAGACAAATTATACTAAAGTGGGTTTGATGTCTGTTACCCTTTTTAGAAACTCCTTATGCACCGGATACTACACATATTGTAGACCTGAGATGG
The DNA here is from genome assembly GCA_011076525.1 of Nettapus auritus. Classification (NCBI taxonomy): domain Eukaryota; kingdom Metazoa; phylum Chordata; class Aves; order Anseriformes; family Anatidae; genus Nettapus; species Nettapus auritus. The sequence continues at coordinate 11,553,512 of CM021769.1, read as the reverse complement.
TACCAAAGAGATGCTGATTTGAATGAGAGACTCTCATCAAAGACATCAAAGAATCACTAATGTAAACCCAAATCTTTCATTTATACATCTTTACTATATTCACAGAATCACAGTCACTTAGGTATCTTCACCCAATAATGTTCTTGAACACGTTTGATTTCAAAACAAATGTTAACAAATTCTTTATATGAAGATTCACATACCTTTTATGTACCAAAAAATTGTTTGAATTAGTGTTTAGCCAAACAGCAAAGATGATTACCATCTTTCCTGCAGAGCAAGTATTAATCCCTGGCTCACCTCGATGCTTAACTATATTCTTTCCTCTAAAAAAAGCAGGCTATGCCTACCTGCAACAATAGGAGTATTTCCATCACAATCAGCAGCAGTTCCCATGTCTTAAATTAGCTGTATCCCCAAAATCTTGCTGAATCATGAGTTTTATGATTAACTTTGTAAAACCCAGTGTTAAATGATGGAGTCTCTGATACGGACAGCATCCCTTGGTTTCTTTTATCTTCTCAGAGCAATCTGTGATTTCCTCCATGACTTTCCCTTCCCCTGGTGACCTGAGATGACCCAAATTAACTATGATGCACTCTGTGGAAAACATTCTCTCCAAACCATCCTTCCCCATTTCTCACCCTTAATTTATTGGCCACACACCCCTCTTTTTTTTTTTTTTTTTTTCTTTTTGTTCTTGTCCAAATTTTCCTATTTCCAGCATATGTTTTAAGATTAAAAAATGCTTATTTGGCAGATGGTATAAACATTGTACCTCAACAGATGTTTTTAGTGTCAGTGCAAGAAACGGCCACACGCTGATGCGGTTCTGCTTGGCACTATTTCTTGTCTGGAGAGACTGATGCTGCATTAATATATTCATTTTACTGCTGGTTTCTTTTTGTCATTTTTTTCCCCACTATTCCCCTCTCATGATGCTGTGGCAAAGTTGATGTTTCAGTGACTTGTTCCGTCTTTGCTTATGACCTTGTTTTAGAAGTCCTCTGCCTTGTTTCTGAAGGCACAAACTGACCTGAATTTACCTTTGAGCTTGTCTCCCTCCTCTTTAACTGTGTTGCTAGGAATATGTTTTCAGGTTAACTTCTAGCTTTTACCAACTGTTTTTATGTATCTCAATCTCACTATTCCTATCCAAAATGTATTGCTATGCAGGCACATGTATCAAAATAATTAGGGCCTCAGTGAGTACTATCCACAAGTTCAACAGTTTTTTTCTATTTACTCAGCTGGTCATGTTCTTGTACGAAGGAGTTTTTTTTTTTTTTTCAAGCTGTATTTGAAACAGGGGACAGGTTATATAAGGGCATAATAAAAATATGGCTTTTGTGAAGGCGCAGGCAACAACCTCTCCGTCTAAATCTCCTGTCTCCTAATCTGAAAGGATTTTTCTGGCTTTCTGATGGCAAGGGAGATTGTTCTGCACAAGTTTGTGCCAGGTAACAGCTGAAGATGAGGACTGGAACAGTGGGAAAAAAAAAAAAAAAAAAAAAAGAAAAAGAAAAAGAAAAAAAAAAAAGGCAAAGCTAAAAGCTATGAATTTAGAGTGCACACTGATCTTAAAAAATCTCTGCTGGTTAAGTGTTACCAAATGATGCCATATGAGACACCACAACATTTCCCTAAACTTGCGCAAGGCCATAATTGTGGTGCTCCAGATAATTTCATGTGGTAACAGCTTATAAAAGTTGACTCTTTAGTAGAAATCCTATGCCTGATGTCCTAGCACAGATTATCTTGATCCTTGTTGTCCCTCTGCATGAAGAGTGAATATGGTTAGCACACAGTATGGAAGAAAGAGAGAAAATCAAGTGATGGTGCACTTGATTTTCAAATAGCAAGCATATCTGCCACATCCACAGCCTCCCTATGAGAGTGCTCACCTGCCTGACGTTTGCTCACTCTGGATCCTTTGAAAGTGCCCAGCATCCAGAAGGTCAAAATGGACAATTTCTGCTCTCCAGGGAGCAATGAGAGTTTAATTTCTTTACCTGCCCTTTATGCAAACCACCTCCTGGAGGTGCTTATCTCCTCCCAAACACTGGCTGTGAGCTTGGGCATCTGGGTTTTAGGTATGTATATCTTTATGCTGGAGTTATCCCTTTGGAATTCATTCCAACACTCAAAGAGCACATGATGCCAGCAAGAGGTGCATGATGTGTTGTCCCGTTCCCCACAATGGCTTTGAGAGAAATGATGCTGCTGTCTGGAAGGAGCAGCACAGGGCACAACTCCAAGGAGTAGCCCCTCTGCTCACTTTGCATTTCACTTCTTACTGATCCTTGCTGGGCTCCCTGGACATTTCTCCTCTCTCTGCTTTTTGCAAGTGTATGAAGACATCAGTTAAAAAAATCGGGGTGATAGAGCCCAGTTTGACCTTAGATAGCACTCAGTGGACTAGCATACCTCTACTGCAGCAGGCACAAACATACAAGCCTTTAGTGTCAGGGGTACATGTCTCATTCTTCCGGCTGCTTTTCTCACAAACAAATATTTATTTTGGAGAAAGACGGGGAAATCCAATTCTCTACTTGTGGTTTCGATTCCTTTTGTCTGCAACATGTTCTGCTAGGGAAGTGATGCACAGTGGTTTCTTTTTCAAATTTGCTTCTGGCTCAGCAAGAAGGTGGGTGGCAGGGCAGTTGGAAGTCATCAAGCATAAGTAATAACATTTAGTAACCTTTTGTGTAACTCAGCCCTCCAACATTTTCAATGTCTTCCTTTTCCTGTTCTTACTGGGGGACAGATCCTTAGAGGTCCTGAGTAACTTCAAATTTAGCTGAGACATTCCAAGTCCTAAACTTAAGCCCACAAACTTTGCACAGAAAAGCACCACAAAATCTTTCATATCCATACTACAAAAGTGAGCCAACCACACAACTGGGGTAAAGTGAAGCAAGTCTCCCAAGGGCAGTAGAAGAAGGCAGCAACAGAACAATTAACATGAGCAGGCCACAATAACATCCTCACACTATGAGTCAAATCCTAATCACCTGGTCACCACTTGAGTAGATAAGGATCTTTATGGAATATTTATATTGAAGATAGAGCAGGTGCCAGATTTTTCTCAGCCCAGTGGTAAGCACAGCTGCCTTATTGCCACTAATTAAGCAAATGTTAGCATGAAAGACATGTTCAGAAATAAAAAAAAAAAAAAAAAAAAAAAAAAAAAAAAAGATCCCTTAGATCACAGTAGTTGCAATTGGTTACTTGCTAATGACAAACAGTGATGACTGTTGATATTTATTCATGTGGTAGATTTTCAAAGCAAAAAGTAGTGTTTAGTATCCCCAGCTAAAGCTTTCCCAAGAACAGTATGATAGACCATTCAATGTGCTAAAACTCAGTTCTAGTCATATTTTTCATGTGCAGATTTTGGAAAAAGAGATTCCTTGCTGGAAATTTGATTTTTTTCTTCATATATTTAATGCATAAATACATTCATGCCATGGAAGTAGGCAGGAGAAATACCTGTTTTTTGACCATGTAAGCTTTCCTTTTAAAATAGTTTCTCTCTTGTTCCTTTCTCTAGAGGACAAACTGATTCTGTCTTTCTTGATGTCCTCTGTCAGGAGAAAAGGTGAATGTGGATCTATATTCACATTCTGAAAAAAGTTTTCTTAATTTTAAATAAGTTGTTCTTCTATTTAACAGTGATCCCCCAAATACATATTGACACAACATTACCACAGAGGACACAACAGAGAGCTCCAGGTCAATTCTCAGCAGAAGATAGCAAAAATGAAATTTCTCAGTATTACCACGCACTTAGCTAAAGTGGCATGTTCTCCAATCACAGGTGCAGCCTTGACTGCTGTATCAAAACACTCCATGACAGCTCTTCTCTACATGAACAGTCTGCATGCAGAGATGACAATATCCCCACATCATTCAGCTAGTAGTAGAAAGAGTCTCAGAAATCACCTGGAATTTCTGATCTTGTCAGAAATCAGAAATAAGGAAGAACTTTACAGGCATTCAGAGTGTGTATAAAACAAGTAAGAAAAGCAGACAAAATTTAAATTTCTGAGATAGAATTCCAAGCCAGTAATAAGGATGGGTCTCAGAAGAAACATCCCATAAGGAATTGATACAACACACAGAAAAAAACCCTCCTATCCTCCACGAGAAAGCAAACTAACATAAACATATTTTACATATGGCAAATATATCAGTGAGCAAGGTGCTACAGGTTCATGGGAAGGATGTGAGAAAGGTTCTCAACACAAGTTTCAAGTCTTACAGAGGAGAAAAGTCCATAACAAATGGAAATAGTTTGATTAACCCTTTTAGAATATTGAGGACCAGGATCCAGAGATCCATCCACATGAAATGGGAGATGCTGCCCATTTTGTAAGTAGACTCTTCCTAACCATCTAACCATAGTTGTATAGATTAAAAAAAAAAAAAAAAAAAAAAAAAAAAAAAAAAAAACCATCTAAAAAAGTAAACTAGCCAACTAGTCTTTTCAGTAACAGCCATAAAAACTGTACAAGCCGACACTTATGACTCGAAGAAGTACAAGTACTCATCCTGAAACTTTACATGCATTTCTAGGAATGAATACTAGGCAGACCTCGCTTAAGATTGAGGACTCCTTTTCTTGTGCTCTAACTCTCTCTGAAGTCTACCAAAAGATTCCCATTCCTGGAGTTGTTTAAGGCCAGACTGGATGGAGCTTGATCTAGTGGGAGGTGTCCTTTCCTATGACAGGGTGGGTGGAATTAGGTGATCTTTAAAGCCCCTTCCAACCCAAGCTATTCTATGATCCTGCAACAGCTCGGAAAAGCATTGAAGAATGAGCTCTCTCTCAGGCTTCCAACAAACTTTCTGCCCACCCATGGTTATTTGCATTTATTGACTCTCATAAAATGAGCTTTTTGTTCAAAGAAGAGAAATAAAGAAACTTCTGCTGGTACTGAAATCTTGGGTTTGATCTCTGGGCTAATGAAGGAAATGTGCTCCTAACACTTCAACTTCATACAGCTGGTGCTGGAAATAGTTGCCAGAAGAGTTGGGGACATTCACAGTGTTAGAGATGAAGGCCCTGGGTTAGTGTCATGTCCCAGTGATCATGACAACCAAGAGATTCCCAGATGAAAAGTCGTGGATTAGATAGTCAACAGACTGCTTCCAACCACTTGGCCCTAGGGATAAAGATCATGTTAGTTGCAGAGGATTTGCTACTACAAGTGACACAGCTAACCTCTGTGAACCCCAGAGATCTGCTGCAATAAAGCCATAGAAGATGGTTTCTTTTCCTAACTGGGCACATGGAATCTGGATTAAATGGGAGACTGTAAGAAAGATTTTCAGAGCATAGGTACATCCCCTAAAGCACTTGCAAAATTTTGTGCATGAAATCTTCACTGTTGTCAAAGTAGAAAAGCACAATCTGACTTAGCACATGTAGTTTCTGATTTAAATAAATTAATTAATTAACTAAATAACTAATTAAAAGAAAATGGTTAAAGCACTGGTGGAGAGGTTTCTAAAGTGAGATGAACATGTAGAAGGTATATGCAACTCCTAAGTTAGAGTTAAGGTTGCAGAAAGAATAAAATACTTGTTCTCAATGACAAGGTGTATATATACCCTCTGTGTGAATGTACATACTGATATTATTAAAAGCCTTAAGATCATTGAATCATAGAATCACAGGTAATCTTATACATGTAGTCTTACATAACCCATACTTTCTGAATATATTTCAAAATAAAAAACTTCACTGGTGGAACTTGAAGCAATTCTTTGCAAAGGTGTAACAAAAAATAAAATAAAATAAGAAATCTGACATTAATCCTTAAATTGACATGACAAATTTCAATATTCACCTTATGAAAAGAGCAAACAATGGTTTTGTAAATTCTTAGTTTATATGACTGTGACTTGGAAACTATTTTTTTTAAATGATATTATATTGGAGGTCATGATTTTCCAAATATTGAAGCACTTGTTTATAGTTTGGTGTTTAATAACCAAGTACATTAAACAATTTGTGCTCTAAATGTATCAGTTCTTGGATATTTACCAAATTCTCTGCAGTGTGCTGCTCCAGGAAAACACTATCCAAGTTTTGATGACAGCTTAAATTACTTTATACTTTTACAGCATTAATAATTTGCAATATTAGAAAAACACTGAAAAGAGGCAATTAATTGCTATCACGAAGCAAAGCCTAAGACAAGCTTTAATTACTGTTGTCAAGCTAATCCCAGATTTATGTTTTATATTTACTTCTCTCCCTTATTAGCTGCTTTTATTTTAGATTTATGGGAAGTTTGTTTTTCATTAGAAATGTTTTTGATGTACACACAGATTGTCAAGCCATCCTCAGTGACTGATAAATGCCAACCTGTATAGATTAAGTTTAGAAACCAGACTGTGGTTACCAGACTCAACTGTGGACATACTAAAATTAGGCACATGTATTCTCATTTAGCCACTTGAGTTATTCACATCACTAAAAAAAGGCCACTTGTTTAGGTGCCTTTAGTTAAGTGACTAAATTGAGACCCCATGTGGCATACATATTACAAAATAACAACAGCTTGTTCCTTAATAGGCTCCCATGAAGGCCAACGGGAATTTAGCCATAGAATTCAAAGGGGACAGACTGCACCCAACTAGTGGATTGTGTAATAGCTTTTATTTTGATGTTACGTTTTTGGTACTTTTCCTCAGTAAAAGATTGAAAACACAAGTTAATAAATCTTCTAATTAAACCACTTACCAATATTACAACATTAGTGTTGGGATAAGAACAAGCAAAAAGAAAGGCAATTATAAAAGTGGAAAAGAAACAAAGACAAAGGAAGAAAATGGGACAAGTAGGTGGACTCTGGCTGTTGGTTTGGCTCTTTCACTCTCTCCAAGCAGTCCTTTGGGGATCCAGACTAGGCAGCAGATTTCAAAGGTGTTGACAAGCCTGGCAGACCAGTGATTTCAATTTGTCCCCCATCAACAATGCCAGGCTGCCGTAAATGACTCTAACATTCTCTGCTTTATGATGGTTCCAGGATTAGGAATAGGTTTTTGCTTTAAGTCCATTATGGACTCCCTGCTCAGAGGCTCAAGCTAACTTAGACAGTGAATGCTTTCAGTCTATAAGCTAGCAGTCTAGTTTCTTTTTCTTCAGCCAAGATAAAAGGGGCAGAAATTTTTTAAAAGGTGGATAAGCACTTCCACATTTTTCTATTATTTGTTTCCACTTTCAGGAAACAAATAAGAAAAGTATGACGGGGCCCCACTCAACTATCTTTCTTTCAGGGAGATGGATATGTATGTTCTGAAATCTCTTCAACAGTTTGGAAATCTTCCATCATTAATTTGAAGGCATATTAAAAATTTTGTTCTTGCATGCAGGACTTACAGCACCAATTTGTTCAAAAGTAATATTACTTAGAAATTTAGCAAATGGTGGGCACTTTTCTCCAAATTCTTCCTTGCTAGCTTGGGCAGGCTTCTTCTGATAAAACAAAAAAGGTCTATTCTTGATACCTGAGCTCAGCATCACCTTCTAAACAGAATCAGAAAGAGGGCATTATCCATTGAAACTTCACAAGCACCCATGGATATAACCTCTCTGTCCAACCCAGTAAGTGGATATAAGGCACTCGCATAGCCATACGACTATATAGATCAGCGGGACCACCAGAAACATTGGACATTACAGCCTCCTTTTTCCTTATAACATGACAGGTCAGGGTTATTAAACTTTGGTTCACAATACAGTGATACAGAATGGACAAAAATGACTGAAGAACAGATGACATTTTTTGATATCTTCATTTAAAAAATAAAATAAAATAAAATAAAATTTAAAGCTTTTTTTCTTTCTTTCTTTTTTTTTAATCTGTATTTTTTGCATTACAAACCTGAGGTTTTGGCTCAAAGACAAAATCTCTTAATTTCTGGATAGTTGTGATTATTACATTTTTCACACTGAACCACTAAAATAAATGGAGTTCTGCCATTGGCTTCACTGGAAACTGGCACCAAGCCTTCATTTGGTAATTTCATGTCTGTTTTACAGCTGTAAACCAATGCACAAAGCATATGGTTTCTGATGCCTCACAAGTTAGAAGAACTGCCTAATGAACATCATCTTAGCAAATCACTCTTTTACGTATAATTTATTAGGTCTTCATCAGTGAAACCAACTCAAAGCACAAATGCAAAGCAAATATATTGGGGTTGAAATTAGAACTACAACAATACACAATGGTAAATGTGCAAAACATTTTATCTTTCTTCAATAGTTCTAATGGAAGCCTTCACAAACTTGAAGAAGAGTCTGCAACAAATATTGCCTTCATTCAGCAGACTTTGCAAAGTTGAAGAGCTTGAAAAAAAGTGAGAGGGGAGGGGAGGGGAGGGGGGGAGGGGAAGGGAAGGGAAGGGAAGGGAAGGGAAGGGAAGGGAAGGGAAGGGAAGGGAAGGGAAGGGAAGGGAAGGGAAGGGAAGGGAAGGGAAGGGAAGGGAAGGGAAGGGAAGGGAAGGGAAGGGAAGGGAAGGGAAGGGAAGTTTCTTGTCCCTGAGTAAAATCAACATGGATGTTCAAGTCAGTACGTTGCAAAAAATAATTAATTGATTAATTAAGATTAGTTAAATGCTACTCTAGAAAATATCGAGAGAATTTTATTTTTTTTAACTACTTTTTTTTTTCCCTGCCACTTTCTGTCTTCCTAGCAGGTGTCATTAACAAAAATTGCATCCAGTGATTCTAAAACACAATGTGTTCTGAAACACATGTGGTTGATTGACAACAAGAAATACTTTTTTATCTTATTTTTTCTTTCATGGCCTAAATCATTAATTTGCAGTGTGCCACACATAACTCAGTTTAAGCATAAAATTATCTCTGGATATAGCATTTCTAAAGTGTTGCCAAACTGGTCACTTAAAGTTGTTTAGCATCTCATTGTTTAATCTGTGTAGAGTTAAAAAGAAACTGAGGGTTTTCTGTATACACACAAATACTGGGACAGGGAGAGGAGAAATACAACAATATTAACAGAGTATTTATCAGCCTTCCTAGCTACGCTTGTTGTGTTTGTTTGCTCAGCTCCTTGCCAACCTTAAAATTCATTAATACGAAAAATACTGAGTTCATTGGCTGTAACACCTCCATTGTAGAAATCAGACTACTACTATCTACCACATGTTCTGGCACAAACCCAAGTTCATTCTTTTCTTCTTCAGTCTTCTCCCTCCATCTCACTAAAGACCCACAAAATTGCCTGTGGAAACAAATGTTTTAGTAAAAAGTCCTGTCAAGGACAATCCCTAATGCTGCCACTTGATGCACAGAGCCACAACAAGAGAGCACACAACTTCATGGAGGCCACTGGGGTACTGCCTGGGTGCGGGGTTGTTCCCACATGGAAGAGATTATAGAACTGGAGAATGAAGCCAAGAAATTTGTTAATCCTTCCTATGATCATGTATTTTACATATGTTGTGCAGCAACGTACCTTTCAGTTGGGACTGGTTATGTTATGCTGAAGTTCATCTTACGTAACACTGATCAGTTAGACTACAGATGCTGAATTAAGTGGGCCTTCAGGAATTGGCCTTCTTGCCCTTGAGTGATTACAGAACCAAAAGCAAAGTGTACCAGGAGTAAAATAAATCAAAAACTGAAGAACAACAGTTAAAACAGGGCTCTATATGGACTCTTTATCCCAAATTGTCTTGTTTTTGTTTTTTTGCCATCTGAGCAGATTTTTGATCACTGCAAACTGTGTCCAGGTTTCCTTAGAGTTCTGCCAGAAATAAGAGACGGGGCATGTTTATTTCTGAGGGCAGATCCAAGAGAGGGGATAAGTTCAGCCAGCTAGCAGGCGTTAGCATCCAAGGAAGTCAAAGAGGACATAGGGAAGGTTTATAAATCCATAGCTTTAGAAACAGAGATGGATTTATCAGTAGCCATTCCTACAGATACACAGCCTTGGAGAGGGAAAGGAGGTTAATGGGATGGATGCTCAGGTGGAAAAGAGTTTGAATATAAACAGAAGTAGGGAACAGATGAGTATCCAGGGCATAGTGTAGGAGAAGAAAGCTTCAAGCAATTACTTAAGAAGCCTAATGTGGCTTGTCAAAGCAAAAAGCAGTAGCACTGGGATAGGCTGTTCAGGGGATGGGAAGGCACAAGGTACAGAAGAGATCAGGAGAGATGGGATTGCTGGCAGGGTGATACCTGGTGAGATATGGGTTTGGGGGACTTGAAGATTTTGGGACTAGGGGATCCTTGTGCAGTATTGCAATTTGGTGGTAAGGGCACAAAAATAGCATGACACTTCCACTACTGGAAGACACTGTTACGCCCACTGATACCTCGTATTTCCACCTCCTCACCTCACCCTAACAAGGACATCTGGATACACATTTTCTGGAGTTCCTTTTTTAATTTCTGGAAATACAACGGTTCTAAATCACAGTCCTAAGCAGAGCTCAAGACATCCAGAAACATGGAAAAACACCAAATATTTCCACACAGCTGTACTGCGCCTGTGGAGGGATAGGAACCACTAAAAGAAAACCAGGCAGTCATGCTCTTTACTTTCATAGTGGAGCTGAAGTATTTATATTCCTGATACTAAGTACAGCAGATTTAGAAGTCTCGTGGTCAAAGATTCGCAAAGAAATGTACCTTTTAACAGTAAGAATAGAAAGAAGAGGGAAGTCTAAGGAATCACACTTGTCATTCAGTGCTGTCCAAATTTCCTATATGTGACAAGACTGCACCTGGAATAAAAACTTCAGAATAACATTACTAGGAGACTTAGAATTAATCTAAAGTTAAGTGTTAAACCAAGAAGTTCCAATATGCCATAAATCTCTTACCAAAAGATCTCAGTCGGAGAGCTCTCACACTCCAAACTGGGGACTCATGGTGTATGTCATAGGTATATGTTTTGGTAATGTATATGTTTTGGTCACCTTTTTGCCCCGACTGCTAGTGAGTGCCTGGTGCAATCCAAAAAATAATAATGGCGCACACTTGTTATAAGCTTCATGTTCCGCCAACATCATGTACGCTGGTGTCATTTCAGCATGGTGGGTGGTGGGAACTCCATGAAACTTTGGGAACTTAGAGATGTTAGAATTCAGAAATTAATCTGTTTCCCTTCTTTTTGTTTTCTTCTTTTCCAACTAGATATAGATCTGTCTAGGCAGAGAAGTTATATTAATAATTTCATTATTATTACTGCTAGAGTTAACAAAACATATACAATACCAAAACAAAAACAATCCCAATGCAAGGATCTGAGTCAGCTACCTAAATTAGCTACTTGTGACACATTCTATAAGTGGTTCAGACAGACAGGTTTCTGCATCAGCAGACAGACGCAATGCATCTAGGCTAGATATTTGTATTGAACTGCCCTAGAAGGAACTTCTTGCCTTCCCTATTCAGGGAGAGTTTGGTACATCTTCTCAGGCCTCTTTTGAAGCAAAGGAAGTCCTTAAGAGGTCTTGTGGTGAAGCAAATGATCTACCTCATCCACAGTATTTCCATTCAAAGGACTTGAGGTTTTCCATGTAATGTTGCCAGTTTCTGTCAACTGACTCTACAAAGATATCTTGAATCATAGAGCAAGTGCTGCAATACTTAGCATGAGCAGAAAGTGATTGTTCAGGCAGTGTCTGTAGAGATACAGAGGACAATGACTGCTAGAGCAAACTAGCCTGGCATGGATTCTTCACCTCTTTGCATTCTTAGATCAAGACTAGATGCCTTTCTCAACTACAACTTCAAATGAAAGGTAATTTGGCTCAGTCCACGAGTAACTAGTTTAAATTATGTAACTTCTACTGTATAGGAGCATGGACTAAATTATATAAAGATTATTTACTGTAAAATGCTGATATTAAAAATAAATATTTGAATTTCATCTCACACTCAGGGGTTTATAAAGGAGGTCACCAGAGATTTGTGAGGTCTGTTTGAACAATTAGTTTAATCCTGAGTAGGAAAGGGAGAGAAAGTTAACAGATATAATGTGAACTTAGAAACACAGATTATTATGAAAAATCATACTCAGTAACTTCTCAGCTACTTAGAGACAAAACAATCTATGCTTTTGCAACTGTCCTGGATTCTTGCCCCAAGTTACTGCTTGTTTCAAAGAAGCTGTATGGTTATGTAAGGTGCTACTGAGCTGAGAAGCACCATGATTAGGGTCTGTTGAATTTTTAGCTATTGATAATATGCAGTTAACAAACAAATTAGCCTGTGCAGTTAGAAATGCCGTTTGCGAAGAGCAAAATTTAAGACAGTCTTGCTTTGACACTTGTGGTATACTTCTGTTGTTCACTTTCTAAAAACACCTATGGCACAGAACTGACACTGTGATGGAAATAAGGTTCAGATCATCTCGCTGTAAGATACTAACAACCAATAACATTCTCTACCATAAGTGAAAGTACATAAAGTATTTCCTGTGCAATTAAGGGAACTGGCATATTTTTAATGGCACAGCTTGTTTCAAAATTAAAGGTGTGCATATTTGCCAAATTTACATTCAAAAGAAAATAAAAACACAATTCATCAAATACACTTTTCATTTATTTTTCAGCTAGTTCAAGAATTTCATGTTTATTTTTTCAACAACAGGGAGCTGATTAATGACAAATTATAATAAATGCAGACTAGACCCTTCCCTAGAAAAGGTTCTGTCCAGCTGCATTTTTATTGGGAATGGATTACAAACGCTACAGGAAGACAATTAATTGCCTTTTTCAGTATACAGAAATAAATTACAAATCCAAAACTTGTTTTTTAAAGGTGAAAGCACAGGAAAGCTACTCTAAAGGACATCTGTCACTTCAGAAAATCTGTAATAAAAACATATATATATATATATATATGTTTTGGGAGGCTGTTCTGAAGGACAGAGGAGCCCAGGAAGGCTGGGCGCTCTTCAAGAAAGAAATCTTAATGGCTCAGGAGCGGTCTGTCCCCACGTGCCCAAAGACAAGCCAGCGCGGAAGACTGGCCTGGCTGAACAGAGAATTGTGGCTCGAGTTTAGAAGAAAAAAGAGGGTTTATAATCTTTGGAAAAGAAGGTGGGCCACTCAAGGGGACTACAAGGATGTTGCAAGGTGGTGCAGGGACAAAATTAGAAAGGCCAAAGCTCATCTGGAGCTCAATCTGGCTACTGCTGTTAAAGACAACAAAAAAAGTTTTAATAAATACATCAATACAAAAAGGAGGACTAAGGAGAATCTCCACCCTTTACTGGATGCAGGGGGAAACTTAGTTACCAGAGATGAGAAAAAAGCTGAGGTGCTTAACGCCTTCTTTGCCTCAGTCTTTAGCAGCAAAACCACTTGTTCTCTGGATGCCCAGTACCCTGAGCTGGTGGAAGGGGATGAGGAGCAGAATGTGGCCCCCACAATCCACGAGGAAATGGTTGGTGACCTGCTACAGCATTTAGATGTACGCAAGTCGATGGGGCCGGATGGGATCCACCTGAGCGTACTGAGGTGGAAAAGCCAGCGGAAAAGCTGGCCAAGCCGCTTTCCATCATTTATCTGCAGTCCTGGCTATCGGGGGAGGTCCCATTTCACTGGCAGATGGCAAACGTGACGCCCATCTACAAGAAGGGCCAGAGGGTAGACCCCGGGAACTATAGGCCTATTAGTTTAACATCAGTGCCAGGGAAGCTCATGGAGCAGATTATCTTGGGCATCATCATGCGGCACTTACAGGGCAAGCAGGCGATCAGGCCCAGTCAGCATGGGTTTAGAAGGGCAGGTCCTGCTTGACGAACCTGATCTCCTTCTATGACAAGGTAACACGCCTAGTGGATGAGGGAAAGATTGTGGACGTGGTCTACCTTGACTTCAGTAAGGCATTTGACACTGTTCTCCACAGCATTCTCCTCAGGAAACTGGCTGCTCATGGCTTGGACTGGCGCACGCTTCGTTGGGTTAAGAGCTGGCTGGATGGCCGGGCCCAGAGAGTCTTAGTGAATGGAGTCAAATCCGGTTGGAGGCCGGTCATTAGTGGAGTCCCCCAGGGCTCGGTACTGGGGCCAGTCCTCTTTAACATCTTCATCGATGATCTGGATGAGGGGATCGAGTGCACCCTCAGTAAGTTTGCAGACGACACCAAGTTAGGTGTGTGTGTTGACCTGCTCGAGGGTAGGAAGGCTCTGCAGGAAGATCTGGATAGGCTGGACCGATGGGCCAAGGCCAACTGTATGAAGTTCAACAAGGCCAAGTGCCGGATTCTGCACCTGGGGCACAACAACCCCAAACAGAGCTACAGGCCGGGATATGAGGAGTTAGAAAGCTGCCTGGCAGAGAAGGACCTGGGAGTATTGGTTGACAGTTGGCTGACTATGAGCCAGCAGTGTGCTCAGGCGGCCAAGAAGGCCAACAGCATCTTGGCTTGCATAAGAAACAGCGTGGTCAGCAGGTCCAGGAAGTGACTGTCCCCCTGTACTCGGCTCTGGTGAGGCCGCACCTCGAGTACTGTGTTCAGTTTTGGGTCCCTCACTACAAGAAGGACATGGAGGTGCTTGAGCGAGTCCAGAGAAGGGCCACGAAGCTGGTGAAGGGTCTGGAGAACAAGTCTTATGAGGAGCGGCTGAGGGAGCTGGGACCATTTAGCCTGCAGAAGAGGAGGCTCAGGGGAGACCTTTATCGCACTCTACAGGTACCTTAAAGGAGGCTGTAGTGAGGCAGCGGTTGGTCTATTCTCCCACGTGCCTGGTGACAGGACAAGGGGGAATGGGCTAAAGTTGCGCCAGGGGAATTTTAGGTTGGATCTTAGGAAGAACTTCTTTACTGAACGGGTTGTTAGTCACTGGAATAGGCTGCCCAGGGAAGTGGTTGAGTCACCATCCCTGGAGGTCTTTAAAAGACGTTTAGATGTAGAGCTTAGGGATATGGTTTAGTGGAAGACTTGTTAGCATTAAGTCAGAGTTTGGACTTGGTGATCTTTTAGGTCTCTTCCAACCTAGACTATTCTGTGATTCTGTGATTCTGTGATACATATTTACCATAGCAACATACAAGAAAACTACTAGGAGAGTGTTTTAAATCAAGGCATTCAGTTCTGTCCACAGCTGTTCCGCATTTAGTTTTTTAGTTCACTTTACTCTTATCTGTTTGCCCAGGACTAATTCAGACTAAGAAGCTATATGTCACTCAGTAAACAACAGTATAATTAAAAGTCCTACTGCTACAGCTGGTTTGAAGCATTTGAGATCTTGGGAATTACAAGGAACTCATATTAAAAAATAAAAAGGATGTAATCAGATCCCCCTTGTACAGTTTAATGGGCAAGAGTAATTTCATGATTGCAATTGGTTTGAATGTAGCGTATTGCTCTAATTATGTATATCATGTATACACACAAAGACTAGAATCTATCTATATAATCAGGCTGATTTTAAATATTCTTGATTACTTTCATGATTACATTTTATCTGGGGAAAGTATTTACAAATCACAAGATCACTTTATACCATGATGCAAAATAGAACTACGTTAATGATGGACACCAGACACACATTTAAACTAGCCATTGTGATGTAGTGTCCAACCTCCTGGATGAATGTAGCAAAGAGAAGCAGACTCACGTCTGCAGCATTTTCTTTTTTAAAATACCAAACAACTATACCACGTTTCATTGTTCAGCATGCCACTGGTGAGGACACCTACACGTTAGTTTTTTCTGTGCCATACTATGCTTTCTGGAAAAGTCATTCCAGACTGATGTCATTTTGAGTATATGAAGGCTGCAGACTTGTTATAATAGTAGTACTAAAACAAACTGGACTTGTGTTAATACTTTCCATATTCCATTTCAGTCCAGAGTAATTTTTGCTTACTTTTTAACAAAATCAGTTCTGTCAGTTTTTTGTGTTATTAGACACAATGTACTTTTCCCATATAAATTGTACACTGAAGTGCCTCAGATAAAGCTGAAACTAGAAACATCACATTCTAGATTTTGTAGATCAGAGCAGTGATTCAGGAAGAAACAGAAGGCTGGATCTCACAGGCTTGCATTTCTAAACTACAGCTATTTTATAGTAGCATGTTTAAACTACTAGATCTTGGAGTTCATCTTTTATAGCAGGAGTTCTGCAGATTAGTACAAGTTAGGTGTTTTTTTTGTTTGTTTGGTTGGTTGGTTTTTTTTTCATAAAAGGCCTTAAATAAGAATGCTGTCATTATGAAAATATACTTTAAAATACATTTGTTTAAAAACAAAACAAAACAAAAAACTTCATGTTTTCTTTCTCTTCATTTCTCTTTTAGTTAAAATAACTCTGGTAAGTGAAAAGCCTGATTCTATGAAGTTCTGATTAGCTCCTGCAAAAGTAAAACCAATGGAAGGTAACCATGGTCAGCGCCTGTATAAACAGGCTTACCTGCCAAATCAAGAGAAATACTGAGAAATATTGAGAAAGCAAAAACATAAAAGAGCTAGTGGAAAGGCTGGTTTATATTTAGTGGAAACACTTCTTTTTTTATTTTAGCACTTTTGAGTTTAACTTTGGAACTAAGAGAGTAAATGATTTCTTTTTAGCCAGTACACAGGGTATACAGTTGAAATTGTTTCTGCTGCCCAGAGGAGAGGACATAGGGTTCATAATATAAGACAGGGATATTCATTATACGGCAGTTTGAATCATGCAAGTTATCTGGATGGTATACTATCATCACACATGGTGCATTGCCCCAAAGTTTGGGGTACTTTTGGATAAGAGTCCAAACTGCATTGATTCAGGCCTGTGTTTATTTGTTTAAAACTTCTGAATATTTCTTTTTTTCACAAGGTTCACAGTCTGATTCCACATTCAGTGTTGCTTCAAATTGTGCAACTGCATTTTAATCATTTGGGAACAGCTTCACGTGATATCCAGTAATTTCATTGAAATATGTTTCATTATTTATATTGGAATTATCTGATTGTTCACAAAGTATGTTTTGCACACATTTTGAATTCTAAAACTTTGGAAATTAAGTCCTAGATATCGCCGTCTTAAGATTTTATTTCAGTTCACAATAACATTTCATACTTCAATGACGAAAATATTCCTGAACACAACAGAAAACACATGACATTAATTTTGGATATTTTTCATCTGCTTTGTCTACATCAGTTCAGGTAGCTGCTGCGCCAAATGCTTAATAAAAGTATTGTGTTTAATTTACAAAGAACTCTATTCAATGAAACAACAGAATACCCTTTTGGCTTGCCCAACTGGATACATAACCGAGACATCTGGAAAATTGGTCTAATTTCACATTGTAAAATAATGCAGAAAAGAAAATCTTTCCCTGTTTTCCTTTACTGACTAAGAATTATATTAGGTAGGTGATTATGGACATAAAGGACATCATTACATATACTACTGATGCTATTTTAATTATTTTTTCTGATTCCTATTTAAGAACTCATTTATTTTTTCACTTACACCTGATATATTCCTGTTGTTATGCTGACATTTCCAGTGAATTGTCTCCTCCAAAACCAAGGAATGTCTCTCAGGTCATTTTTGAGTTGTTCATTTTGTATTTATTTACAGATGCAGAAAATAGATCCACCGTGGCTTTATTTCCTCTCAAGCTGTCTTGGGCTAATTCTTTTCCTATCATGGGGCCACTTTGTCCTTATTTAACTCGCTAATATTTAAATTATGTCCTGTAACCTTTGCCATTATTTTTTCCTTAATAGCAAAAATATGATACACTATTAATGTGGCTAAATTTTCCATTTAAACCATTCAAACTTCAATACTTAATATATTTGAGATTGCCTAAAATTTTCCCCCCAGTCAAGAACAAAGAGAAACATACTGGTAAAATAAGCAACTTAAAGATGACAAGCTTACTGTCAGTATTCTGCTCAACATGTAAAGTTGGCAGCTACTTAACACTTACTCCACTTTCATAATGATGGACACTGGAAAATGTAATATTTTTCTCTCTCAGCCTTTCCTAATTCACTCCATATGTAAGCAGAACTTCCACACAATTACCTCATGCACCCAGATTTCTAGCACCCCCTCCCCATATAGGGGCAGGGTCTCTAAAGCAAAAATAATAATAATAATAATAATAATAATAATAATAATAATAATAATA
>CM021769.1:11409186-11535364 GCA_011076525.1 Nettapus auritus | reverse complement strand
AATAATAATAATAATAATAATAATAATAATAATAATAATAATAATACCTTGGTGGTTTGTGGTTTTTAATACACACTCTCAGTCTCACATACTCAGAACCACTAAAAATTAGCAACTCCCTAGAGAGCTAGGATTTAATTTGGATTACTCATTACCGGCCAGACTAGAGAGTACCTTTACAATAACAATATTTACTTATATTCATAAACAGGAGGTAAAACAACACAGAGAGAAATGCTTGAAGTGAGCAGTTAAGAACAAAACTAATGGCCAAACCAGATACAGATCAATTTGCTTTCTATTAACAGATATGCATACAATATTTAATTCTTGAATAAGTATAGATTGTTTTTTCAAAATATATTGTAGGTCGTATACGTCTTCCTTATGTGTCTATCTTAACACTGAAAATCAGGTTTATTCTATTCCTCCATTTCTTCGGTCGCTGCATTTTACAATGCAAGACAGAAACCATGAAACTCAGCAGTAGTACACACAGCACCAGAATGCTTTTTTTCTAGAGATGTTTCCAAAGAGCTGACTTCATTGGCCATAGTTATATGCGGCCATGTGCAGAAATACCACAGATGGACACAAATACTAAAGCAGAACCTAACTCCCATAGCTGATTAGCTATTTTCTATAACCATCACTATTCTTTGGAACAGTTGCAAGACTAATACAGTTTTTACTTTGGTTCATTTCTCTCTTCCTATACAAGTATTATCCCAGATGACTATATATTTTTCTCAATTTTTAAGAAGGTTGGTTCATATTGGTTTACTCAGTTATTTTAACATGTCCTATTTCATTCAAATCTTAGTCTATAATCAGGCTATTCAAATGGTGCTTTCACTGGACTTTTGTTTTATACACAATCTGCCTTGAGGTGAAGAAACACTCTCCTGAGACACATATGTACTTTGTAAGATAATTCCATGAAGAGAGCATTCTTCTATAATGCAGGTTTTCTTGATTTCTATCACAGTAATAGAGCTCTGCCCACAACACCCAGGAAGACAGCAGTAGTCTCTACCCCTTAAAGAATAAATAAATAAAATAAAGGCAAAGGAAAAATTCAGAAAGAACAATTATTTATGCAACTCAGAGAGGAGAGTCGGCAGGAATTGGTACTACATGATCCTTTATGTAGCTAAGGGACAATTTGCTCATTAAGCTATACTGGGTAATATGAAAGTTGAATCTAGGCTACAAAAGTAGCCTTAGTAGTAGTAGCCTTTGTAACAACTAGCCTTTGTAGTAGCCTTTGTAACAACTTGAGTTAATATGCATAATACAGAAACTTTAACCATCAATTACTTCCTGAAAAATTGTCCAGCTGACACTCTCTGACAGATATACTTCATTTTTCTATTTCATAACTTTCTATCCATTAAAAGATCCCTTCAGACACAGAAGATAGTCTGCTTAAAGGGTGGCAGAAGACTTAGTGCAACTACAGATCCTGCTAAATAAATTATTTTTTATGCATTTTATTTTCTGAAACATATTATATAAGACCATTTTTTTCCTGTGATCAACTGCAAAATTACAACAGTTGTAATTTTTCACGACTCATTCACTGACCCTAACCATACTACTAAAAGACAATCCAGTTCTTTGAGTCAATGTTCCTTGGGACAATTTACTACAGATGTAGAAGAAAACCTCAGCCCAGCATGAAAACGAAGACTTATTTAATAATTATTTTAAGAATTCATTTGAAATTGTCTTTGTAAACCATGTAAAGATTTATTTCCAAGATATATGAATGTCTAAGCACATGTTCTGTTTCTGTTTGATTGTTCATTCAAACTGGCAAACAACAACAACAAAAAATGTAGCAAATGAAGACTACTGTGGTCATTTTTGCAAGTTAATGTGTGTGTTTACCTGGCAAACCTCAGAGGAGAAGAAAGACTGCTGCTTTCTGTAAACAGTTCATTTGTACAGCTAAGCTGTACAGCATGTAAGCAGCAGCATAGAGTTCTCTCAAAATCACTCCTGTAAACATGTTGTAGACATTCCCTATCTAAAAGTGAATTTAAAAAAAAAAAAAAAAAAAGCAGAGCAAAAACGTGGTCTGACTTAATTCTTGAACCAACGGATGTCAAAAATCCAGTTTTCTATAAACAGGCAAATTTCACTGCTCCCAGACTATCTTGCGTTCTAAGACTTGTCAGCAGAGAGACTATCTCACTGTGTACATGGGGGCTTCTAGGCAGAACAACAGTACTTTTTGGTTTTGTCTTTATTGTGTTTTGTTTGTGTTGTGTTTGTCTTTTTGTGGTTTTTTTGTTTGTTTGTTTGTGTGGGTTTTTTTTGTTTTGTTTTGTTTTTTGCCATCTTTAGCAACTTTTCCTGACATCATTATGTTAATTAGCTAACACTGACTAAAGCTCCTCAGTTTTTAAATACATACAAAAAAAATCTTGGTACCTACCTTATCACAGCATTCAACACTTTTGTAATTAAAATAGTGGGTGTTTGATTGTATGTTTACTTGAGGCCATCCCAAAAGACTACAGCTTGTCATAAAAAAATGGACTTACCCTTGAAACTAGCACATGTCAGCCTCAAAACAAGCAAGAGGGGACAATTTTCCCATAATACATAATTATGCAGTGGGACACTGTATACCAGATACTCTGAATACTAGCAGTTCACATGGGTTCAGAGGAAAACTAGACAAGTTTATGGAAGATACATCCACTGAGATAAAGTCACCTCAATACCACATCTTTACCCCTGGAAACCTCCTACCTGCAAACTGTTGAACGGGAGAATATTCTTGGGAAGTATAAACAACTCCTTCCCCACCCTCACATGCCTCTGTAGTCATAGACTTTAATGACACTGTCAGAGAGTACGTAGGGCTACTGTAGCTATTTCTGCAGGAAACATGCAATAGCACGTTTAGGTAAGAGGCAGACTTCAGTGTTGCTGGTGTTCCCCGTTTGCGTCAGTGAAAGCCCTGATGAATTGTTGACAGAAGGCAACCTTTTGAGATGCACTGTGGACAGTCGCTGCTAAAAGAAGTTGTAAATTAGACAACAAGCTTTCCAGGACAGGAGTCAGCTTTTCGTTATGTGTTTATATGGTGCCCACAAAGAGGTCCTCTGAAGCAAACAACAGGTTTCCTGGAACAGTAGGTCCGAAATATTTCCACTCACCACTTCACTTGAAAGGGCATCATGACCTCTCCTTTTCTAACATTTCTGGTATTGTGTCAAAACTCATAGCTCCACTGCCTTTTATATTTTTGTGATTGTATCCCCAAGCAGGAATAACAAGCCCATGTTTGGGAATTAGTGTCCATGACTGCTAGCATAATGCAACAAACACAAAACACAAAAGGAGTGTTTTGTTAGCAAACAGAAATAAACTTCAGAGAGAGACTGAAGCGTAATTCTCTCTAGCAAAATGTCTGAAATTGTCATTGCAAACAAACTGACACAATAGACCAAACAAAGAGAAGAGTTAACCAGAGTTTTTCTCATTCTTTAAAAGAACAAGCAGTGAAGCCATAGATTCTTGCCAGCTTTTGTTGCCATTTAAATAGTACCAAAGACACAAGTGTTTGGAAGTGGAAGGTTGAATGTGATCTAGCAAAGCTACAACAACAGCACTCTTACCTGTGGTGGTGCAATAATATGAGCAAATGGGTATGATAAAATTAGTTTATAAGGGCAAAAATAGCAACTTGCCATAAGATTTAGGCTTCTTCTTTATTTAAAAGTGTCTAGTAAACAAAATACAAAGATGTTAAGAGTTATCCTTTCCCAATTTTCTTTTGTACATCTGTTACCTTCCTGAAGCCAATTTTCTCTGAAAAGTTGATGTTTTGTTGAAGCAAATCCAGTAGCTGTACAGCTGTGCTGCTGTGCAGAAAAGCAAGCCATTACTCACCATCCTGAGAACCATACAAAACTTGGGAAGGATAATTGTCTCTAAATTTCAAGTCTTTGTATTTTCTTCCCCCTTACAGTATTCCAGAGAGTAAGGAGTAAAACACAGCAGTGATCTTATAGCATATCAACTACGCCTGCTCTAAATGCAAGGTGGCTTATTCCACCTTCCATCAAGGAGAAGTTTCTTTTCATTTAGTTTGCATTAACTGCTGGGAAACAGACTGCATATGGAAAATCACCATGCTGTAGATGGCATATTGCAAGATGACATTCTAGCTTATCTCATTCACATACACTCACCTTCAGAAAATGAAAAGAGAAGGTCATCCATTTTCAAGAGCAAAATGGTGAAATTTTAGACTTTTTTTTTTAACCTTACATACAACCCAGGAAAACCAGATGATCAGCTGTTTTAAGAGTAATTTTACCACTAATCATTGTATATATGCCAAATAAATGTGTTTTGTCATTATACAACAGGGTATTTAGATGTATCTTCTCTATCCAAAACTGAATTTTAACCAGCTTCTATGCAATTAAATCTAAAACATCACTTCCTAGCAACTCCTATTGGAGATAAGCATCTTTGCAAATTTTCACCTGTCATTTATATTTCTGCTCAGTATTTTTTTTCTTTTTCCTGTCCAGCTTTTCTATTTACACAGGAAGTCACAGCTGTCCTGGTCCAAGCTCTGTTCACCGGCAAAGAATATGGGTGTAGCTCCAAAGTGGATATTGAAATGGCTTCATTGCTTATACTGAATGCACCACCATTCTTCTAGAATGAGAAGTGTTAAGTGTTCTTAAATGTTTAGAAATGCAAATATGGACACTTGTTACTGTTCATGGAGTCTAGGAATGTAGTATCACCAGAACTATTCATAATATCTGTTGGAGAGAAGACAATGATTTTTAGTTGGAATAGTTTTTGCTTTCTCACTTCCAAATAATCTACAAGCATTGCTTTGGAAACTTCCCTGACATGAAGTTTCAGTGCAACGTTCTGTGAGTGCTCCTTGAGTTAACTCATGCTTCTGAATATTAAAAGAGCCCACAGATGGCTCTCAATGATTATCCTTTTGTTTCATATCTGAAACAAATGTTCTTTTCTAAAAAACAAACAAACAAACAAAAAATGAAGATGAGGGATGTTCCAGTTACTCCTAAATAATGGAGTATATTCTTAGCTTTTCATTCTAAAACCAAAGTGTTCAAAACTAAGTGTTCCTGCCCTTGAGGGGCTGGCAAACTCTATAGTATAGTTTTATAGCTTGCTCATGCTGAGCATTCCTTTAGGAGGTGCTGTATAAACCAGCATTACTTTAGGTCTTAAGGGCAGTAAGAACTGGTTAATGATAAATAATGGTACACAGAATAGGTCCATAAAATCCCATAAGCAAATTTTTCCTTGTGTAACAAAATATTATGACTTCCAACCATCAAAAATTTATCAGTTCTGAAGAGCAACAAACAGTGAAACACACCAGAGAAAATGTGCATGAATCAGTGTGAAAAGCATTTCCCCAGTGACATGCCCCCCTGTTACAACCTTTCTTTTATCTGCTTTCTCCTGTGGATTTCCTCATTCTTAGCATGTTATTCAATTCCACAGGAGTGGAATTAGTTTCCAGTTTTATCAGTGTTCTGTCTAGTTTTCTCAATTCACTCCATTCATCTTCATATACCATCGCTAGTGAAGTATTATTTTCACTTCCACAACACCACATCCTCCTCTCAACCTGACTCCTCTTCGTGCATTTAACCCTCTTCCTTCTTACACTAATTTCTGCTCTTTTGTTTTGTATTTTCCTTTAGTTCCTATTTAGCCTCATAGCACAGACATGTAGCCTCATACCAAAGACAAGATGTCAGACCATTTTTCACAACTAAGAACAGATAGTCCACTCTACTGTGAGCACTGTATACTTGCCTTTATGCTGACCAGTATCCTATAGAAAAGGAGCCTGGCAAACTATTCTCAGTATTGTTTCATATACCACCACATGTACCTTGATATCTCAATTAAAAGCTAGTCTCCTCCTGTGTATGTTTCACCAATGTTGTATTTTGAAGACAAATATTGTCTGCAAAGCAGACTCTAGAGGAAGAAATACCTAAATAGTTGTTTTTGGTTGGTTGGTTGGCTGGTTGGTGGGTTTTTTTTGTGTGCTAAAATGCACAGATGTAGCCACACTTTTTGATACCGGCTCTGCTACTACATATCAAGGAATTTAAGGCTAAATAATAGAGAAAGAAAATGAGGAGAAGACCTACTAATTATATAATTACTTTCACAAGTGAATGCTAATTTGAGGTGAGCTTTTATTTATTAAAAATAAATTATAAACATAAATTATAAATAAATAATAGCCGAATTGATGTACCTCATACCTTAAACTAGAAGTTCAAATTGGAAGCAATCCTTCCCAAGGGCCACCTAAAGTTCTGTCAGACTGCCTTAACAAAGTGAAGCAACCAAAGACCAGTCTGTTTGGAACTGCATAAAAACCGCTGACAGTTAATACAATGTAGATGTGTTTAGGAAAATAATTATGTATGTATTTTGGTATGCATAGCATTACACCACATAAATAAATGCACATGAATTTTCTTACTTCAGGCTAAAATGATCTTACATTATTTTTAAAGAAAGTGGCAATGATAGGATTGCACCAGCAAAGAAACTTATGAAACTGATGGCAGAAATACTGGAAAACTCCTAGTTTCTCCTCAAAACATTCATGCTTAGTCTCCAGTATTCCGGGCTCAAAACTCTGATTAATGAACAGTAGAGTTTAATTAAATCTGTCTCAAGTCTGTATCTCCCTTCAATACAGATATCTAAATCTGTGTCTATTTATATATAGGCATGCATACCTATACAAATGGCACTAGAGTAGAGAAAGGAAAAGCATAGGAGTTAAAATCTCCAGCTTCCTTCTGCCACTTAGATGACAAGAAGATGCTTTGAAGATCCTCTTTATCCCTTAGTCCTTCAACTGTAAAGTAAGAACGTGTGTCTATCTCAAAGGGAAGAAATTGATTTAGTAAGAGTGGTTACTAAAGCTGAGCTCCACTAGACTATGGCAACCCATTACCAGTCAAAGGAAAACTTCTAGCAATAATGTATAGCTACAGTGAAGTACGCTAAATAGAGGAACATTATAAATGTCAGTAGGATCTGGAGAGAGAGAGATCCATGGGTGCTTTAAAAATAATTTGTTTTCAAGCACTTTAAACTTCTTTCCACTCTTATCTTCATCACAATAAATGAAATATATTGTACAAAGAATTAAGACAAAAAGTACTTCCTAATATGGTATAGATTTTTTATTAATGTAAACACCTGGACGTTGCTAAAACAGAAGGCATATATGGCCCCTTCAGACTATATCTCTCTTGCAGTGATCTGTTGTATTCTTGATAGAAATACTTTTTTAAAGCAGAATTACCTGTAATATAAGTTGCATGCACCCTTATCTCCTTTCAGTGCATGGAATTGATTATATGTGATGTCACAAGGGTATTTTTACACCATTTAGATATTAAAGTAACTTCAAGAGGAGAAAAGAAACTGCATCTCTTCCATATATGGCTTACCTTGCAAAAGTAAAAAGAGAGTGTAGTTCCTAATGTGTGATACCCCATGTTTTTGAAATTACAGCCCTTAGAGATTTGTTTGGCATGGAATTAAAACCACCAACAAATTGCTAGTGGTAAAACATTGCATGAACATTGTTTCTTGCAAAATATTGGAAATAACTATTGTAGCATTACTCAACAGTTAAGCAACCTCTGTTTACTGTAAGTATTAGCTCCTTGAACAACGTGTCCTGCATACGTAAATTCATCCCCTTTGGATCCAAATTCCCAGCTCCTAACACTTGGATCATAAAAGTAAAACAAAAATATATGAACAAGCCTTCTTGCTCACTGGTCTAATGTCTGCAGCTGAAAGAAACAGCTTACTTCAAATAAAAAAAACAATAAACTATGGCTAGACAGAACCATGCTTATTTTTCAAATCATTCTATGCAAACAGTTCTAAAAGGATACATTTTATTTACTGGAGAAATATGATTTCATTTTGCTTGTTGCATACATCTGACAATCAAATCGTGTAGTGACTCTTCTTAGGAAAAGTAGAACACTCTCAACCATATATTCCATCATCTCCTTTAGGTCCACTCAATATGTATTTGAGCAAAAGAGGGCTAAAATGTTCCTATTCTCTCTCCATTCGTGATGGAATAATATACTGGGAAAATAATTGAAAAATTTGAAGAATCTCCACAGGTGTGAATGATCCCAATACACTGACAGCAGAACATATACTCATTTAATTTCTCTCCTTCTCCTCTATATAACACTAGATCTAACAAACTAAATATTGGCTCTTCTGAGGGGGCAGAATCAAAGCTGTGTTTCATTCCGTACTCTCTCTAACATACTTCTGTAGCAATGTAAAGTATATGGAGACAGGCTTGACTTGTAACCTTAGGTCCAATTTCCTCATTTTCCTCTCTCATATTTTTTATATTGTTCTCTTTGTTTGTTGTAAAGATGGGATGGAACAAGTGTTCTGGACTGAAATCTTTCCAGCTCAAAACCAGCCTTACAATGGAGCTGGTACTGGCTTGTCTTTGAGTTTCAGGTTCATTGACCCTCAGCAAGTTTGCAGATGACACCAAACAGGGTAATGAAGTCAACACAGTGGAGGAAGACGATGTCATCCAGAGGGACCTTCAAGGTCTTGAGAGGTGGGTCCGGTCCATGTGAACCTCATGAAGTTCAACAAGACCAAGAGCAAGGTTCTGCACCTGGGTCCTGTTAGAACATGTCCAGAGGAGGGCCATGAACATGATCAGAGAGCTGGAGCACCTATCCTATGAAGAAAAGCTGAGAGAGTTGAGACTGTTTAGTCCAGAGATAAGAAGGCTCTGGGGAGACCTTATGGTGCCCTTACTATATATGAAGAGGGCCTACAGAAAAGACAAGGAGGAAAAAATTGTCACAGATGTAGAGGTAGGATAAGGGATAATGGCCTTAATCTAAAAGAGGGTAATTTAGTAAAGAATTGCTTTCATATATCTAATCTATGAGGGTGGTAAGGCACTGGAACAGATTGCCCAGAGAAGCTGGGGATGCCGCATCCCTGGAGATGTTTAAGGCCAAGTTAAGGCCAGAGCAACTTGGTCTAATAGGAGGTGTCTCTGCCCATGACAGGGGGGTTGGAATTAGATTATCTTTAATGTCCCTTCAAACCCAAACCATTTATGATTCTATTATTTCTAATGAATTTTTCCTATTTTATTCCAAACATGCATTTTGACAAATAAACAAGAAGTGGTGAGCTTTTATACAGGTGCTTTTGCATATTTTTTTT
This sequence comes from Nettapus auritus, assembly GCA_011076525.1. Lineage (NCBI taxonomy): Eukaryota > Metazoa > Chordata > Aves > Anseriformes > Anatidae > Nettapus > Nettapus auritus. The sequence continues at coordinate 11,526,067 of CM021769.1, read as the reverse complement.
TTTCCATTTTTAAACCATCATTACAAGTAATGATTGCAAGAATAAAAGCACAACTCTTAGAGGAGAGCTTGTTATTTAATTACTTCACTGTGGTTGACAACTAACATGCAGAAAATTAATTTAGATCCTACATTAATCCCAGAGGCTTAACAAAACTGGAATTTGGGAAAGAGCACAACCATCTTCTCTGTAAACTGAGAGGAAAGAATGTCACAACACATTTAGCACATAGTATGCCAGCAGTAGTAAAGCAGAGATGGGAGTTAGCACCTGCTTAAGAAAGGAACAAGCAAGCTAACACAGGGAGTTGGGGGAATTTCCCACTAAACTACACCATATAGAAAGTAGGTCACGTTTACTCGTTTGAGAATGGTGAAAAGAAATAAAATTCTGAATTCTATATGAACCATTATGTTTGATTTTGTTCAACTCCACCACCTCCCAGGAGCGTTGCAGACTGAAAAATCTGGATTTTACAACTCTGGCAATTATCTATGTTAATACCATAAAGTTCTCTGTAACAATTTTCATTATTGCTAAGGGTCTGTCTTTCTATTTTATTTCCCTTTACACTTCTTGCTGTACCCCTTGCTCTTGATTTAGCATTTGCCTGTAGAAGTTTACTCCAGATATAATTTGGCACACAAACATTTTACGAAAAGGCTTTAGCTAAAATAGATCTTAAATATTTCTGCAATTTAACTTATTTAATTCTCTTGCCAGGTGTTGCTGGCAGGAAAAATGGTCATGTTCAAATGTATGAGGGGTCTTCTTAAATAAAAAAAAAGCAAATAGATATGATTTGCTTAAGCATCCCACCCAGAAACCTGGGAAAAGTAAATGTCTTCTTTGCATGAGCTTAAGTGTGAATTCTCTTCTATTCTGAAATGTGGAGTCTGTGTACAAAACAAGCAAAACATTATGTGGGGAAAAGGAAAACTTCAGCTTGATAATATACAATAAACACTAACATCTACAAATAGGGACAGCAAAGCTATCTGATAGTGTTGAACTTAGGAGTCACATTTTGTCAAGCATAAAGTAGTAGGCTAAATGTAAAACTGATTACAACACTTCCATGGAACAGATGAAACATTGAAAGTCAGCACCCAAAACAGATGCCTAGAAAAAGAACTGCAATTTTCCTTGGGGATTAAGAGCAAATTCAGGGCAATGATCACTGTTCAGTGGAGAACAGGCAAAACCACAGGCACACATAGATCAGGCAGCAAAAAAAACCCAGAGACAACTAGAGAGCATGTAAGATGATTTTAAGAAAGAAATGAAGCAATGAAGATGTGGTTACGGTAGATCATTGTCCAAGGAGAGTACTAAAGCAATGAGTCTCCCATGTTTACACTTATAGCATTCAAGGGAAATGGGAGTCCATAAGTATTCCTTGCACATAGACAGAATTGCAACAAAGAACAATTATATTTCCTCATCCTTTTGCAAAAGCACTTCCCCTAGATACCAACTAATCACCTAAGGTTAAAAAGAATGGAAAAAAAAAAAATCAAAATAATTCAGCAGACTAGCACCTGAGTCCATCTTCTCCAGGACAAAGATTTTTGTAACAGCATTTCCGTTCACCTGCTGAGCAAAAAAATTACTGCCAGTTTGGTCTCAGCAAAGTAGTCTAAAAGCATTTATAGGCTAATCGATTCACAGAAAACTCTTCCCTAGCTTGTTGTTGAGAGTCTATTTCACAATTAAGCCTTGACTTACTAAGTGGGAGACACCCTCTCCGTCTGTCAGTGGGATTCACCTCCACTTTCCCCAGTCCTCACAGCCTCCTGTTGAAACTCCACCACCCAGTGCAGTCTATACATTCAAAGGGTACCTTCCTGGAGCAGATGCAGCTCCTCAGAAGAGTTCATCCACCTCCACTGATGCTTGCTCTGGCTTTTGTGAAGAGCCACCTTGGCAGCGGCTCTCACAGCTACGAAAGCTGCACTTGAAGGCATAGTCTGGGGCAGCAAAAGGTTAATAGCACCAAAGGTCCTTAAATGTAGTCTTTACCATCTGGGGACACTGACTTGTCAAGGCAGAAGTTCTGATCCAGTTTTTTTTTTTTAATCTAGAACCATTTTACTTACGAAATCTGGTGTTTTCTTATGTTTCTACTCAGCATATGGCATATGGAAGAGGACAACAGAGGTTAATCTTGTGAGACCCACAATAACAAAGAGAATATGATTTACAAAGAAACAAAGAAACATGGGCAAGAAACAAAGGAAATCATTAGCATGGAGTAATGCCAGCTATCAGGAATGGTGAATTTTCAGATAAAATCCTTGGGCAGGCATTAACATTGTGGAAGCAAGAACTGAGGCTTCATACAGAATTTATATTGGAAGATGACAAAAATCATTGTTATAACATGTTTTGGGTTTGTTTTTGTTGCTTTTTTTTTGGGGGGGGGGCACTACTCTTGGGGGAGTGGGGAGAGGGGGAAGATCATCAGGGCACTGGTCTTGGAACAATGCCTTATTTAATGATGGAGCCCATCATTAAAATATTTGATGAGCCCAGAAAGAACAGTAGAAACAAAAATGTTATGTTTTGCCTTTACCTGAGTAAATATTTGTATTTAATAGTAGGGGAAAAAATGTTTATATTGCACAGCTCACACTAATGACACCCACATGTAATCTTAGAAAAAATCTTAGGCAAAACCAAGATCTTTTTTATATTTTTAAAACCTAACCTTAGAGAAATGTCACACATTGAAAAAACAGCTATAGTGAGCATTGAAAGGAACATAACAATAATGGATTGGTGCAGAACAAGTGCAAAAACTCCAAACTATGCAAACAGTATGGAGAATGCAGATGTCATGTATTGTAGTTGCCATCTAATGCATCTGCTACGGACAGCAATTAGACAGAAAAATTAAGGGCCAGCCTATAAACAGCAGTGACAGTAACAGAGGAAGCAGTATCTTCATATACCGCTGATATGCAAGGAAAAGCACAGGCAAGAGCTCTTGCTGTTTCTGAGACTATCTGCAAAGACCTCTACTGAAGGGAAAGCAATCTGCAGTGTGAAATAGCAGATGCATAGAATCTTCCTTTATGTTTATTACAGAAAAAGGCAGTCAGAAACTCAGCTGGCATATTTACTGTTACACTATTAAATCAGTAATCAGTTAAAATGAAGCTAGATGGCAGAGCCAGATGCATTTCAATGACATATACATCAATGGAGTAGCAAGACCAGGTGCTGATGAGGTACAAAAAAAAAAAAAAAGTTTGAAGACCAATAGGCAAAAGTAAACTGTGTATAATAAGCCCATGAAGTAAGTGGTAATACCTCCCAGATTTGGTAGCAGATGAGACAATAAAATTTTACTTAAAAGGGACCACAGTCCCTTCAGATTCAGTAGCTGATACCAAGAAATGCTTCACAACTGAGAATGGGCATGCCAGACATAATTAGGGAAGCACAGCTCTTGCCAGAGACAAGCTCCAGGTCTGAACGTAGATAATGCAGTGTGAGATGTGCAAAAATTACAGCAATCTTTGCAATAGAAGAAGGCTTTGCAACTTCACTCAGTTCCAGTTTCAACTAGGAACTGGTCGGAACAGGGCTACTCACTTTTATTGATGCAAACTCCATGGTCCAACCATACCACTCCAATTTCTGGGAGAAAGATTGTTTGAAGGACCCTCAGACAAGAAGTCTAATTTGGAAACTGAAAGTTTGGAAAAACTAGCAGACTGTGCTCAAACTGTCATTTTATTTATTTTTTTTTCAAGTTCTAGCCTTTAAAAATCATGTGTTCACGTTGCTATGCAGCTGTTGTAGTCAGAAAGATGACTCTAAAAGAAAGTATGGTCCTTATATTATTGTGTATCCCCAAAAGATGGGACTTTAAAGACAACAACACAAATCACACAGTTCAGACTAAAGATAATAAGAGTTGCAGCTCAAAAATCTTAAACTTGCTCTTCTTCTTTCTTGATTTGATGTTTTAATCTTGCATCAATTCCTGTTTATTAATATACTGTTTATAAAAAAAAAAAAATCTTCTTGATCTTCTACTTTATTCTTGAAATATCTCTTCATGTTTTAAGACACTACTCTATAAGATAGGAAGCAGAAGTAAATTAACTTTACTTTTCTAGAGGTACAAGAATATAGGAGAGGACCTGAAAATGAACTGTGCTGTTTTCCCTACACAACCATCTGTGGCAGATGACCACCATGTGAATAGAAACCCCTAATTTACTTAAGGCTTAACTGCTGTTCAAATATTACTTAAGTAGCACTCCATTGATTTATGATACTGGCCAAGGCCAGTGATAAAGTGATAAATATTGCATATTACAAGCAGACCAGATTGGCCAGATCATAAACAGTTAAGAGAAACCCCAGTTTTAGCCCAATGGCCTCAAAGGTTTGGCAGATTAGAAACCTTGCATATTATGCAGAATATTTTCTTCTAAAGAATTTCCACAGTTCTTCAGAACAGACTAAACATTAGAGCATCAGATGTGGTGTTTTCACTCTGCAGTGATCAATTGTTTTGCTTCTCAATACTACTCTGGCTAATATCCTACAGGAAGACGAGTTACTCTCTCCTCAAGATGACAAACACAACAGCCATGGGAGAACAGTGTAAAGCAAAGCACAACACTTCTGTCCAGATTCTTTCATCAAAATGAGATCCATTTTGAGTGATAATGCTGTACACTTCTCATGACAGGCTTTCATTAGCTTCATATATTCACAAAACCAAAAATATGTATTCACAATTTAAAACTAGTAATAACAACTCTGCCTTCTCCTAATCTGTTGAACACCATATCAAGGTCACACTGCTGACACCCAGATTTTCTGTTCTCTGTTTTACACAGCTGAGTACAGATAAAGTGGCTCTTGGCTGCCGAGTTCTGAGATCAGGCTCTAAGCAACTATGATATCAGGAGCTGCCAAAAGACATTTGGTTCCTCCACTGCGAAATGTCAGGTTGGTTCTGGGACATGGTGAAAAGCCAGCTCGAGTTTAGAAAATTCTATAGTGAGCTACTGTTTGATACCAAGTAACAATCATCTCTCCTGATGCTGCTGCAAATCACAGGGTATCCAAGGACATCTAACATTATCATCACTTTCCACTGCTTTTGCAAAATATTGCTACAGAGCTACAGAGACCCAGGCAACTCATTGTCAGGAATATGAATTAAGAAGCTGAATCTCATAAGTAAAAGGAGCCATTAGACAGTTTTAACAGGAGTTTTGTGCTCTTCTGTCTTCCACACCTACAATAGTTCCCTCAAAGCAAGTAATAATCATCATGTCTCCAAAGTATTTTCTCCTGCAAACTTCTGATATTAGAAAAGCCAACAGACATAATTTGAAGGTCTCACTTTCAAGAAATACTAGTGCAAAGATAATTGTTATGTGCTTGAAAGAGCATGTCGTAGAACATACAATGGCTTTGGATTTTGCCAGTGGCTGCAGACACTAAAGAAATATCAAAGTTATCAGAAGCAAAAAGGTGACACTGAATACAGTTTGGGATTCAGTGGAACAATAAGCTGCTCAGATTCTTTTTTCTACTTTTGACCTCGGTCTTGTGGCTTTCCAAGACTCAGACTCTGATTATTTCTGGACCACAGATGAAGCTGTCTTCCACAAGTAGAGGTAGAGGTCTGGATCAAGTTAAATTGGCCATGGTATAATGAAGACAGGGGAACCGTGATGCATTGAACATTTTCTTACCTGTCTTAAGTGGTACCCCTACAACTATACCTTTCATGGAAGAGGAAAAACAGAGAGTCTTACTAGGTATTTTACTGGAAGCAGATTACAAGGAATAGCCAGCAGGATTTTGTTTATGATATAGGTAGATATTTCTGGTGCTGATACATTGAATACTCTCCCCTTTGTCTCCAGATTAATTCTGATGAGCAATATTCTCGCAACACAAAATTTCCAATAAATATTGAATGACTAGCCTATGTCCTGAGTATCTATGTTTGATTGCAGCCTGATATTTAGCAAATTTTTGCGTTGTTCCTGAGCAATGCAGTATTTTTGTCAGGTTCTCCATGCAATTTAAATGACTAAATCTTTGCTCCTGACTTTCTGACACTAATTTAAATGCCTAAATGAAACTACTGTTCCTTTCAGCCAGTGAGGGTCCTCACCGAAAGTGTTAGTGACGACACTTTGTCCAACTCAATACCTTCAAATCAAATGCAGTAAAAGGTAACTGAGGGCAGTTTCTCAAACCTCAGCAGTTTGTGCTTATTAGAAGCACGGATTGCTTGATTGGCAACATAAATCCTGTGCTGCAAGACAGCTCATGATGCCTAACATATATGCTTTTAATTAACTTCATCTCCCTCAGCTATGACTTTGGGAAAGACGACCATTGTGCAAAAGGAAAAAAAATAATTTATTTCCAATCTGTGTCATTTGATACCTACTTTGATTATAGATACTATGGAAAGCACTCATGAAGTCCACAAAAGTGTGTGGAAAGGTACTCAGAATGCAGAGTACCAGAGTAATCTTACTAGAGGGGTTGTCTTCTCTTTTAATCATGTAGTAAGATGATAAGGACAACAATATAGTGAAATTTCCAGTGACATCTACATTTATTCAGACACGCTGAATACTTGGTCCTTTTTTGTATAAGACGAATCTATAAAGACCCTCCCATACTATATTTGAACAGTTTAAGCATCTAATTAGCCCAGGACCCATTTCTGGTGGTGTTCAGAAGTGGATTTCCAGGGAAGACTGTGATAACAGTGTAATATACTTCAATAATTCCCCAGAAAAAAAATTATAACCTCCAGCGATTTGTGGCCGAGCAGTTCCTGAAACAGAAGGAGCATCTCTATCTTTACTAGCCCTGGATGTTCCTTTCATTTCATCCAAGGACCTTTTGCATCTGAGTGTTTTAATAACTACAACATCTCGTGGCAGAGATCTTCACAGTTTAACAACACAATGTGAGGCAAAAATAACTTCTTTTGCCAATTTTGAAACTGCCACTTGCTGATTTCATCTTATATACCCTACTTCTTCCTATAATCCTTTGCAGACAAATCTTTTTTTGACTATTCTGAATGACTTAGTATTGCCAGCAAACTAAGATACCTCAAGATTTTTTCCTTCTCATTTCCAGGCTGTTTAGTAATGTCAGGAACAGTGCAGGCCACATGACAAATCCCACGGGTACTTCACTGGTTACTTCCTTCCTCTGTCTGAACTGGTCATTTGTTGCTGACTTCTGCTTTATGTCTTTTAACCAGCCTCATGTGAAGTCTTTTTCTTTTATCCTGAGTTCTTAGTTTTTTTAAAAACCTTTAAGTAAATCACAAACCAAGTGGGTTATATCAACCATAATTTCCTTATCCACGAGTTTTCTGGCTTCTCTAAAGGATGATACTAGATTTGTGAGGCATGATCTCCCTTTACAAATCCATGTAGATTCACTGCCAACATGCAATATCCATCCCTGTTTCCACTGATTGTTCTAAACGGTTTCTAATGATTTTACATAAAATAGTAATTTATCTCCTTTCTCTAGAATCCTTGGGTGAACACCATATACTGTACTGTGAACATATACTGTACTGTGAACATATACTGTTGTTCTTTATTGTCAATTTATTCTGTAAGTACTTCTCCCAAAACTAGCTATATGGAATCTAATAGCATCCTGGAAACAGCAAGCCTTGCATTCCTGAGTCCTTACACAATCATAAAGTTATGATTATAGCTGGGTAACAAATAGCTAGAGCAAAACCTAAGACAAATTAATGGGATTTGGTGAAGTAGGCTTTTCTTATCCCTAATGATCACATGCAATCCAACAGGACACAGGCTTCTTCAAGACTTATTTTCTGCACTCAAAAGTCAATTCTAATCTAGCCTGAAATGTAATTGTAGGACTAATCCCTACAGGAAAATGTGAACTTGAAACATCAGTCACTGACATCATCCCTCATTCTAAGCTTTCAGGTCAAGCTTTTTCCTCCCTCAAACTTGAGATAAACTCCAGCCATCCTGCTACTTAATAAATGGGAAGTGAACTAATTCTTGCAGCTAAAACACATTAAAGGCACTAGTTGTATCATCACCAATAGTCTTTCTCAATCTCCGCACCTCCCAGATTCACTCAGTTTGTTTTCATAAGAAATCTGAATAACAGCCTTTACCTTTCATTACACTAACCTGCTTCCTATCCCTGAAGCCATTCCAGACTCAGTGACAAGCTGGGCTCAGGAAGCCTCTTCTTCTTAACTCTGCTCCTGTTTTTAACCAAAAACTGAAATGTAACCAAGTGACTAATTCATGAAGAAAAACCGATTGAGTCATTAACAACCAACCTTATTTCTAAGCTCTGTTGGTCCTAAGCAATCAAACTGTGAGTTTGGCTGATACAGCCTCCCTCTTTTGGGCCATAATGCCAGCCTAAACCTAAGCCTAAAATTTATTAATTCAAAGTGACCAATCTGTATAGTAAATCTGAATATGAAGTATTTTTTCCTGATTATGCAAACTTTAATCCAATCTCTGCCAATCTGGCAGAATGCAAGAATAAAAAGGCTTTCTACCTTCTTTTCTGAAAACACAGTTCTAGCCCTAGCCCTAAAATTAACATGTACTGTAGACAGAGGATGAAACTGTACTGGAATACCTAATATGAAGCATATGCTCCTGCCTACACCATAATACTTCTACCTCTGAAGACCCCACAAAAAGCTATTATAGACATGTTTTTTTCCAGTTCCCTGCCTTATCCCAAACCTTCCTTAAATGGAAAATGTGTCCAGGAATACTGAAAATAAAATATTTGCTTATGACTTTGCCAGCCTTCTCCCAAACCCTTACAAATCCGGCAGTAAATCAGACTTGATACGGCCCTCCTTTCCAAAACCCTAACCCTACCTTCTACCAATCCCTACAGGAAAATAAAATATATTAATCCCCAATTATATCAGCACTCTTATTCTTGCCAGTTATGTGGATCTAAAGATGTTCTAACAGAAGAGGTTCTCAAGACATTTTTGTTGTTGTTGTTTAATCCAGATCTAACCGTAAGGTTACCTATACCCAAGAGCTCTACCAGAAAGCAAATTATGCATTCCCTCTTCCATTCCCAATGTCTGGGCAAGAATCCCAATTTAGATGAGCTTTTCAAACCTTGTTTGCAAATTCTAATCCAAACCCACTATTTGGAAATCAGTACTCCAGTTCAAGAACTGGCGAATTAAACTGCAGTGGCTATTAAAATGTTTCTTCCAAAAGACTAAAGAGAAGTTAAAGAACACTATTAAGGCACTGGGTCAGGCAAAGCTGTTTTTATAAGCACATTGGACTATGTTTATGATGAATCTTTTAAACACCGAAATAGCATTTAGCACTAAACAAGCCATAAATAAAGATAAGGTTTGCCCTATGAAACTCACTGTCTAAAAGATAGCCATGGAGAGAACAAGATGCTATAGAAAGCTTAAAAGAGGACATTGGAAATGTGATTTCATTGCAGGTCTATCGGAGCCACTTGGTTAACTATGTGTTGGGAGTAAAGAGGATATTTGACTGATATCGCTAAGTATTAATGTGCCTTACAAATACATGAATGAGACAGCAGGATCCTATATATCAAGTTCAGAGGTTAGTTTGCACTTGGAGCACTTAGCAGGCAATCCAAAGATGGGAATGAGAGATAGAAGAGATGTGAGCACCTCAATGTATTGTTTGTGCCTTCAGTTATTAAATAGAAAGAAGGTACGTTCCATACAGCTAGAGATTTGTGGTTCTGGCAGACATACAACCAAAGTCAGCTATGTTGCCATATCATTCAGCCTTGCACATCCCAAAGTGATGACAGAAACAACTGCCAATGTGGCTGTAAAATACTAGTCAGTATTTTACTTTGATTGTATCTCCAAGGCTAACATCTGGCAACCCAGAAAGACCTGTTTTAAAAGGGGGTTTAAAAAGCACTAAAAATTGCACTACCCATTATGTGCATGCAAAACTGAAAGGAGAATTTTGGAAATTTCTTGTTGTATCTCTGCCAAGTTGCCATCTAACAATTACTCCAAGCTACGTCAGCTGACAGTTTAACTTTAAAATGTGGATGAATTAAAAAAAAAAAAAAAAAAAAAAAAAAAAAAAAAAAGTATTAAACTAATCTTATCTTTGCAAAATAATTTTTCTGTGTAGAAATAACATTTTGCACCATGTGCACCGTACCACACACACAATGACATAACACTACAATAAAGTAAAGCCAGATTCCACTGGAAAGACAAAAATTCATTCAAACCACCTGCACTGAAACACTGAGCATGCCCTGAAAGAATAGCTTCCATGACCTTGTGAGAAGGGCAAGCAATTTACCATTGAATCCAACCCCATGATATCTGAACATAACTTTGCATTTCAGAAATGTGCTCTGTAACTTTCTTTCACAGGTTAAAATACTTGTTAAAGACGTATACCGTTGCTAAGAGAAATGACATGTTTGGCAAGGACATGTGAGTGATAACTGGAGATTCTTGAAAATAAAGTAGATTTGGCTTACAGGTTGTTTTTGTTTCGTTGTTTGTTTTATCTTTTTAAAAATTTTTCTTCTGAATCTTTAGTAATAGTTACCAATAAAATGCAAAGAATTAAGTAGCACAAACTCACTATACACACCCAAAGGCTCTATGCCTTCTTTAAAATATTCCTATGAAGTTCCATCATCTGAGATAGAAATACGCAATTTAGACAAACAAATTTAGAACCTTTACATAAATGTAAATTAAATATCTTCCATTTCATATATGAATTTAAATACAGCTTTTCTTCTGCAGTAGGGAACACTGGTTCAGATTCTCAGCTCTTCACAGCTTGTTGTGTCAGCGTGCCTTGTCTGCCTTGTCTGTTAGTCATTCTGATTGCTCTTAGCATACACTGGAATAAGTGAGCTGGGATTTAGGTCTTATCAAGCTCAGCTGGTAGAAGAACATGACTGGAAATCAATTCCACAGGTTATAGATGTCTATGAAATCCTTAAAAAAAAAAAAAAAAAAAAAAAAAAAGACCCTGCTTTCTATGCAGTATTGCAAGAGAAATATGTTACTGAACTATTTTGTGTGTAGTTAAATGGTAGTGTAGAAATATGAAGACAATGACTTAATAGAAATGAAGTTGTTACTTCAAAACTCTAAGCTCTGCAAACAGTACAATTCTAAACCATTCCTTAACTAGAAGCACATGACTATTTCCATCAGTTTCCTTTGGTTTCCTACATGGTTTATGAGATAACTGTTAGACTAGATCAGTCATGTACCATAAGGGCAGTCCTTTAACTAGGTTCTTTGCACTAACATCTTGGACAGTCCTTTGCATTCTTTAAGCATTATATGTATTTTTAAGTAAAAACAAAACAAAACAAAAAACAATAAAGTTTCATTGTTGTTCTGCAGACATTGCTTTCAGAACAAAACAGCTACAAAACTTTTGATAGAAAGAGTCAAGATAGAAAATCCCAATACTTGGGATTTTCACACATTCAGATGCCAAAATTGTTTAAGAACCTGTGCATTAGTTGCAGACATGACCTTAGCTAACCCAAAGAAAGCCACAGGCACGTCTCCTTTTCCTACTGGCAGCTACTTGGCAGGTTCACAATGAGCACTTCTGTTTGCATCCTAAACATGCAGAACACAATTAAAATGTTTCATATTTTCATCCTGAAAGAGAAGCAATGAATATATTTGTGTTTCTTTTTTTTATAGGCCAAGTCATTACACATTTAAATAGCATCAGTCAAACACTTAAGGAACTTGTTTTACAAGGACTCAAAAGATTCCCCACTTAAAATTATATGGATTTAGCTTGGTTTAAAAATAGACATTTTTGTTTATTTTCCACTCAGTTGCTCTACTATTTGGTTCTCTTTCCTTGCAAACAGTCTCTGAGCATTTTACTACCCTCTACGGTATGGAAAGAAAACTGTGCAATACTTTGTAGTGGACTATGTGCTACTAGCACCCTTTGAGAGCTCCCCATCAGCTGGAACACTGAGTGGATTGCTTCAGAGTCATTGGAGCTATGGGATCCAGTTTGGTTCATCACATGAGGTTCCTAGTGGCTGTGGTGTGGATAGCAGAGAGTAAAGCTTTCTTGACAACTCTGAGGTAGTAAACTGTTACTGGAGTAGCATAGTTACTGGGTTTGTATAGTGCATATCAACATGTTTCCAAAGCAACTAAAAGTGCTTTGCGAAGCAATGAATCAGATCCTGGTTGTGCAGTAACCACACACAGGGATTTATGTTTTCAGGAACTATCTGTCCAAGAGAAGCATACTGCTATATAGGTCTTTGGCACTAAATGTATTAGGAAGCCACTGAATCAGACTGAACACCTCTAAAGCCATGTAAGCAACACTTGGTGTAATACTGTGTACCAGCACAACCCGCATAATATTTACTCACTTGGACTGCTATGTAATGTGATGAAACTCTCCACTCTCTGCTGAGCCTCATAGCCTCTCTTGGTAAAGGGCATAACTTAAATTGCCCACACACTTGTACAAGATTATGCACATTCCACATGCGGGTTGTAGGTCAGAAAAAGTGCACAATGAAGTCTTGCTCACCCACCATCAGGAGCCAGAGCTGACCATTTCTCTCCTATCTTCTTCACAAGGTGATTTGCCAGCAAATCTCCTTGTTTTTTCCACGCTGGAAGAAAAGGGAGTTAAGTCTGTGCCCAGTGCATTTCCTCTGCTACTGCAATTCACACTGAGTTAGTTAACTCTAACTAGTTCAAACTGAGCTTTCCCTGATGTCAAGACTGGTTGGTGGCTGGTTCACCACAGTCCAGCCCCACCTGCCTTGTTGAGTAGCAAGGCAATCTTCTCCCTGAACTCCCCAGCTATTTGTCCTAGCCACGCTGCCTGGGAGGTAAACCTGGCTTCTTGAGTGTTTCCAAATTCACTGAGTCTCTCCCAAAATGTTTTTTGTTTTGTTCTGTTTTGTTGTTGTTGTTGTTGTTGTTTTGTTTTGTTTCTTTTTTTTTTTTTTTTTGATTCATGTCTTGTTTAAAATATCACACACCTGTCTGTCATCTTTTCTGATTTGGAATGAAAAATGTAATAATTAGAAATTTCAAGATCTTCTTTGAAAGAGGAACTACATTTCCCACATAGCTATTTCCCAACGACTGCAAGTGTAGTTTGTACAGCTTGGCCAGTAGGCTTGAGAATAATATTTTAGGTATATTTTTCCCACATTGAACTACAACACCCTCAACAAACTGTTTTTTTGTTTGTTTGTTTGTTTTATTTTAATCTGTACAGGTTGGACTGTGACGTAGTGTCCAGTTGTAATAATGGTAATTTTATGTGTATTGCCAAGCAGCAGAACATGTCCTAAATGGGAACTCCTGGAGTCTCAATCCAATGCCTTGGTCCACTGGGGAAATGACCTGCTCCAATGCTTTTGCTGGCACCAGTCATTTCCTGCTCAGTGCCAATGATGATGCATGGGCCAACATTTTGGAGAGATGGATAAAAAGTCTGCCAGATCCTCAGCCCTGTTTACAGTCTAACACTTGTCTTCACACAAGGGAGCCAGCAGTTTGGCATTGCCTGTTCTTCCCCACCAACTTTGACAATAAGCTTAGGCAAAAACAGAAAGGAGCCCCTTACAATCACTTGTTGTGAGCAAGCCACCACTCTATCACCCTCTATTCAGAAGGAGCCATTTGTAAAGGGTACACAACAGCGCTAGCATGTGATTTCGACCACTGCAGAAAAATGAACTCAGCAGGTAAAGACAGACATCAGTTCAAATTCCACTTTGGTACCTAAAACAGAACTGATAACCCCCTGATCTTAGCTCTTCTGATGATATTCAGCACTCATTGATACCAGTGCGACAGGTAGAGACCTTATAACATACACTATGAAAGAGATAGATTAGCCAGACTCTTTTATACATCCAACTCTTTGTAAATCTAGTCATATCCACCACAGTCTACTTCTCTGCATTTTTATTTAACAGTCCTTATAAAAATTAATGCATTTGCCCATATTTTGCCATGATGTCAAATAAATTATTTGACAAATTCTTTTTTAATTTTATTTTAATTTTTTTCAGACTGTTCAGTTAGCTTTAATAATAAAACTGCCTTATTCTGTCTTCACTTCATTTAATTCACTTCCCATTTCAGGAAAAAAAAAGTCAAGACTAAACATCTACCAAATGTTATTCCTCTCCAACTGAATGTGACGGATGGTCTGAGGAGCACATAAAAATTAAACAAAAAGTGCATTGTTCCCTTCCAGATTTTTCAGCTGGTGTAAATCAGCATAGCTTCACTACTGCCAAGTTACAGAGATGTACATCAACTGAGAATCTATCCCTTCATCTTTAGGAGAGAGTTATTTTCCCTACAGTTTAGGTTCTCTGCTTTTTCAGACTCACAAAAACTCCAGCCCACTTTCCATACTCCGCGTAACACCATAAATTATCTTCACTTTGGTTAAGTTCATTACTGCTCCTAACCTGTGAAGACACCCTGTAAAGAGAGCACAGGACAGATGTGACTGGACAACCATTCTGTCTCAGACTGTCTGAGATCCAGGCATTACATGGCATTTCAATTTCTGATTGGTGAAATACGTCCTTAGCAAGGAGACATATGACTAGACTTTGTTCACCCCTGCTTCTCAGTTGACCAGATCTCACAATGCTGAACGCTATACAACTTATAAAAACATTATATCAAAACTAATGAATTATAATTTAATTTTAAACGCAATTTTGAGGGGACCACTATTTTCCCCTGAGTTTGATCCTTCTGGTGCCCATTTATTTATTTCCCCAAAATCCAGAGGAGCCCACCTACCCTCTTTCTACCACCTGGGAAACAGCAAGTTTGAGAGGCAAAGAACTTTTACAGTGTTAAACCCCAGAACTCCCAGGCTCCTAGAGCCTCTTCCTCACACTAGCTAGCCTCACACAAAGGCAGAAAGGTACCTGCAGCTCATACTCAGGAACACATCTGGATCACTAGTCCACTTCTTGACTTCTCCAAAGGAGCTGGGAGAGAGCCAGCTCTTAACCACTCATCTCTCAAATGCTCTCTTCAGAAGTTTTCCCCTCACTTGCTGTAGCACTATTGGTTGTTTGTATTCCTTCATTCTACCCTGCCTCCCTCCCCATGATCCTTTTCTGTCATTCCTCTTCCCCCGGCTTCAACAACAGCCCTTCCCAACCCAGACTAATGAAAGCTTTGTTTTCATTATATAAGCCCAGTGTATAATCAAATCAAATACATTTAAATAACAAAACCGTGGAACTGACAAGACATGTGTCTACCATCACCCCATATCCAAACACTGAGGTTTGAGCTTGGCTCAGGCATCCCTGAAAATGCCAAATGCGGATTTCCACAAACACAGAGAAATAGATCCATAGCTGCTGTAAACAGAATAAAGGTGCATTGTTTAAAGTTGCCTAGTGAATGCACACAGTAAATCGCAGATGCCTTGAGAAGAAAGTTGCAAACTTAGTCTGACAAACACTTACACACGTTTAACATTAAGCAATTGAGAGTCCCACCTTGAAGCAGGACATTTACAAGCGTAAAGTATCAGTCCAAGTATGTGAAGGACAGAAGTCTCAGTCTTGCAGGCAATTTCTGTTCTGCAAAGTGGTCCACTTTTGGCCATAGATATCTCTGCAGTAATTCAAATTGGGCACTTTTTTTTTTTTTTTCTATTGTTTTTACGTGTAACATTAAAAACACATTACAATTGCCTACAACTGAAATAAACTAAATTGCTGAGGTCTAGCAGTGCAAGTGAAAACAGAATAGAATTAAGGAATCATCCAGGTTAGGTTACAGGAGAAATATATATATAAAATTCATGATTTCTCAGAGTTTCAAAATGGAGGGTCAGCATTATACAGTAAGCACTGAACCCTGCTCCATGGTGCTTTACCACGCACAAAACAAATGCAACCTCACCTCCTGTCCTGAGAACCTGACAGAGCTGGACAGCAAAACACACTGGCAGACCTCCAGGAAGCCTCTTTCTCAGATGTTCTCACACCACAGAGATGTTGCATCTAGCTTAGACATCCACATGGAAGTCACGTTCCCACCTCCAGAGGTGTCCAGCATATGCTGAGCTCTGACTCAGCTACAGCTGCATTGCTCATGGCAAGTGAGTTGGCTAGCTGCAACAGCATGTTTTTGTCAGAGCAAAGGACTGAACTGCAGACATGTCAGGAGGAGAAAAAGCAAAACAAAACAAAACAAAAAAAATGAATGGTGGTAGTGGGAAAATTAATAGAAAAATAAGGAAGCAAATGAATGGAGAATAGGAGAAGTTCAAAACATCAGCTTTCTCCATCTTCCTAATTAGCTCAATTCTCTTTGCTTTTAGGGTCTCGTTGGTTTTGTTTGTTTTTGTGTGTATATTTTTGTTGTTGTGTTGTATTTTGTTTTTTTTTGGGTTTTTTTTTGTTTTTTTTTTTAACTGTTCTTACATCTAACTTTATTTCCAGAAAAAAAATCTATTCGGAAATAAAACACTTCTGAATTGTTCCTTCCTCAAAACTTTAACTTGATTTTTATGCAAGGAAGGGGACTGAAAGAAGCATAACTCTTATTTCACAATAAGTAAAACTCTCCTGCTGGGTCTTTGTTCATGATAATATATTATGGAAAAAAAAAAAAAAAAAAAAAAAAAAAAGGACTACAAACATATTACTAGCCATATAATAAATAGCAAGTGCAAAATGTACAGTATAATAAATACACTACAGGGACTACTTACCGAGTCTCTTCCACTCCATAACCATCATCAACTGTCTTCTGTGGTTTGGCACATCAAATATTTGCTATGTACTTTACCATTTTAACAGCACTGCAAATCCTTGGGTGGACACCAAACAAATGCTGTACATTATTTTGTCAATTGTTGCCTTGTATATTCAACATCTGACCTTACCTCCCCCTACAGTTCAACATGTAGAAATGCTAATAAAATACATTATGTTTATTTCCAGTGGCTTTTATTATTTAATAGGTCTGTCTCACTGACAAACCAAAGGATTTCTCTTTCAAGGGAGGTCTCTGAGGAAATCTACACCATTAGGGGAAAAGGACTTTGGACATATTTTTGAGAATCATTTCTGTTAAAGAACTGTTTTTCAAGTTGTGTTAGCACATACAGCTCCATTATCTCAAAAATAACATAGTACTTTCTGTATTACTGTGGAAGAGCAGAAATACAAATGATCCCCATTATATCACTGAGGAAAAACACACCACCTGCTAATCAGTGGATGTGACACTAACACACATACACACCCCAGATAGAGCCAACTACACAGGTAAAGGAGTAAAGAGAGAAGGTGCAAGGAGGCAAGATGGGGACACTTATCTTTGCCACATGCTTGGCTGGACCACAAAATCTCAATAGCTGAATTCCAGAACAACTTTCAATACTGAAAGTGGATCAGTCCAACTCCGAATAGGCTGGTCATCCTGTAAGAGCTTTGTCATTCAGGTCTGCCTCACACCTGTCAAAGGAATCAGCCCCATTACAAATTACAGGATACTATGTCTTATCCAAGAATGAGTAGAGAAATAATGAAACAAATGAAATGAGTTCAAGTGAATGGAAATACAGAAGAAAGAGAATGAGGTCCCTCTTGTACAGGGACTATAAGAAGTGAGACTGTTAAAAAGGCTTAAAATGGTGATATCATGCAGATGCTGGCAGAAGGGAAAGTGATTGCCAGCTTATTGAGTATAACGTAATCAGGAGCAATCCATAATGAGTAGGAACCACATCATGAGATGATGTCAAGTGGCCCTAGTTCTGATCAGTAACAGGTGATTAGAAAATGCACTAGAGGGAGAATAGAGTTCCATTCAATTTCTTATCTGCAGATATGACATTTTCTCACCAGCTCTAAGGAGCTACCTCTACTTGCCTGGCATGGATTCAAGCTGGAATCCACAACAAGAATACTTGGTGGTGGTACAAGCAAAGCTCAAAGTTTTCAGGTCATACTTGTTTTTAAGTAAATTTCCTGCAGTATATAATAAGAATGAATTCAAGAAAATTAAGGGATAGGTAAAAAGAAGCATGTTTGAAATAATTAAAAAAAAAAAAAAAAAAAAAAAAAACACATTCTTTGTTTTATTCTCAAAACTTAAATCAGGAAATCAAAACACACATAGCATGCATAAGCTATGTATGTAACAAGAGAACTATTATTATTGTTATTATACGCCAGTCAAAATGTCCCTAAAAAACCTTGTCAGTTCTCATGGATCTGAGTTCCTATGGAAACAGCTTTTATTAAGTACTGGTTTTAAAACTGTTCTTTAGCATATTCCAGTTCCTTCTAGGTCACTGTTTTTTTCTGAGATACATTAACATCTAGTAATAACAGCTCCTGTAGTTCAGCACAAATATTAGGGTTTTTCTCTCTCTCTTGAAAGAGAGCACTTCTAAGCATTACATCAGCAAAGCTTTTACCTCACCATTCTGAAATTATGTTGGTGAAAATACATACTCTGTGGCATCTAGCTGTCTCTATTTGTACTCAATTCCAATATTTCAACAGAAAGTGCATTCATAGCTTGTGCATTTCTGGAGCATTTAAATTATCGCTATTCAATGTGATATAACCTGTTTCCTAAAGGTCAGCGGAAATTTAAAGTCTTTCCTTTCCTTCCCTTCCCTTCAGACCGTATTTAGATCTGAACAGCCAACCGTATATTATTGAAAAACGCCTTGTAGAAATTTGGTCAATTCTATTTACAGATGTGATAACCATGCACCAAAGAGTGAACTCAAGGCTTGCTTTCAGTTATTTAACTCAAGGAAAGTAGCCACTCTGTCACTCTTCTGTTAGCAGATTGATTGCAAATGGACTCTTGCCAACGCTAAACTGATCCAGTTTAAGGATGGATATTAAGTCCAGACATTTCTTTGAAGAGACTGTTTTCTTCTGTGCCAGCAGCTAGGCTTTCATCTCCAAAAAATACGTGAATGTCCAGAGTTCAGTGTTGCGAGGATAAGTTCTAAATACAGAAGCAAGTATTATCTGATACTGAAATGTGTGACTCAAACTGGAAAAAAAAAAAAAAAAAGTTCAAACAATACCTTTTAAGAAGTAGAACCTGAAAGTCACCTCAAGCTATATCAGCACCAAACCAGAATGATGGTCCATAACTTAAGACAAGTAAATATGTCTTAAGCATATTACAAAGTTTTCAACATTCTTTCGAGAATGATTTTCTGATTTTAGTGCCTTAATATGTCAAAGCTATTCAGAATTACTGTCAGCAGGAAGGTACCCCTCAACCACTTACTAGATTCTCTACAGTCCTTTTGCAGCCAAATTTACAGAAAGGCTTTTGGCTCCCCAGAAGACTACAGTCTTAGTTAAGAAGCAATTAATATAACCAACAGGAAACTGCATTAAAGAAGACAGAAAACTTCGAAGACCCCTAGATTTTGAAGAGTCCAAAAAGACATCTGACTGTATAATACAGGCCACGGAGTTTCATCCAGGTAGTTTTGCACTGAGCCATATCATTTCTGTTTGAATAAAATATATCTTCTGTAAAGGCATTTAATCTTATTTAGGAATGTCAAGAGAGAGAGAATTCACTTCTCTCCTGGGTAGTTTGTTCCAGTGGTTTAAGCCAACAATATTTCCAAAGCCTACAGAATGGAGAGATGCTTTCTGCACTTATATAATTCAAACCCTCATCTATGCAGACATAATTTCATTAAAGTCAACAGACCTAAGTCATCACTGAATTAAGCCAAACATTTTAAGTTCCATTGACTGACATTACAGAACATTTTTTTCAAGCCAAGAACCCCCCAAGATATTTACTTGTTTGACAGGGAAGAGGAAGGTGTGTACCAATTTCTCACAAAGCACTGGCTCCAGTAGATAAGAGCTGAAAAGATTTGGGTTTTCAATCAGCATGGTAAGTATGGCTCTTCAAAATATGACCCAAAAAGACATGGCTATACTTCACTGGCAAGAAAACTCATGATGGGTCTGGTACAGCTTGGAAAGAAAGTCAAGCATTTGTTAAAGAACTAGATGATCTAGCTGTGGAGGTTAGCATGGGACAGAGAACACAGTGGATACTTGTTCTCAGTGCACAATTATCCTTCCTCCCTGCTTTGCAAATCTCCTAATATCTACTCCCTTTTCTAGTGATTTTGCATTGTCTTTCTTCAATATTTTCCTACTACCACTGTCTTCATTCATTACATTGTAAATATGGGTGTCAGAGTCTCTTCAGATGTTTCCAATAGACATCTATTTAAGTGCAAGGATGTATGGGGTGGGTTCCTCATAATCACTGTCATCAATCAGTAAGCATTTAGCAAAAAGTCAGAGCTAGCCTACTGCAAATACCTCCTGCCACAAGAAGTGTTACAGTTGCATTCAACTCCTCTTTGTCTTAAGACAGCTGGCCTTCAGAAGGCAAATGGAAATTACAATACTTTCTTGCAATGAAGCCCAGCATAACAGCCTCCTCCATCAGCCAAAGGTTATAGTTCAGCTGAGAAGAGGAAGAGTTAAAGATTGCTTGGTACTTGCTAGATATAAAAGCAGGAGCACAGGAAAGCAAAGGCTCATGAGAAAAAACAGGTGGAATAAAGAAGAGTACAATGAGGGAAATTATTCTAAAAATTCATGTAACAGATTATGTCATCTCTGTCTCAGATCACCCTGTAAAGCACCCTGTTGCAGGCTACATCTTTTTTCCTATTAAGTTCTATACAATGGGGCAACAGTCCTTTTCAGTCTTTCTAGAGCATGGTACAACACTGTTAGAAGGTGTACAATGGCTGGGTTCATGGAGAAAATTAATAGGGTGACCAATATTGCAAATCCAGGTTCCGCCCTGTCTACCATGGAAGTAAGGATTATTAAGCATTTCTTCTCGTACCTCATAAAATGATTCTGCTGGGAATAGGCATGGGGAGAGCAACTTTTAACAGCTTAACTGTCACTGTACTGTTTCTCTGAAAATTCACAAAAATCTATTGCACAAGCTTAATTACACTTCCCCATGCTTCTTAAGGGTAAACCTTAAAAACTTTTCTATTAGGACTGGTCCTAGTCTACGCTTGTGACATTAAGAGGAATATGAGGAATATCCTCATGTTGAATGTAAAATCGGTACTTGGAACTCTGGAAATTTCCTTGTCATTTTGCCTTTAGACACAAGATGGCAGCAAGAAATTCATTTCAAGCATATACTTCCATTAACTCAAGTGTTACCTGGCAGTTAATGTTAGGAATGTGGGTTTGGTTATTATGACCATTTGATGGAAGTCTCCACAAACATTTACACCCTCACACTGTTCTTGATTCACCTGTGACCCTGAATTCTGCTGTTAAGTCTGGGCATAATGACCAAGTACCTACTGCATGGGGTGTGCAGCCACACACAAAATATACCTATGGAAAATGCAGATGTCTAAGGAGTGTCAAGCATAGTCCCTATCCTAGTGGCCACAAAACAGGACAGAAATCATTTATCAAGTCTTACTTTATTATTTAGCCTTTTCTTCTTTACTCTTCCCTAGTGTGATGTTTTCTTTCCCATAGGTTTAGCCGTTAGGATCTATAGTCCTTAGCAGCCCTGGAGAATTTATTTCTTATCTTCATTTCCCCAACCTACAATATTCTAGTATTTGTCTGATCCAAAGTGCCTAGCTTGGAGTTATTCAAGAAAGGAAGACTTGTCAAGTTTCTGAATATCTTTGTCAGAAGAGGTTTCTTTAAATTTAAGTCAAAAATGGTTTTCACAATTGCAGAGAAACATTATCTAATTTTATTCTACTGTGAATACATGAAAAATTAAGATCTTTAGCCTACTTCTCCACAGTTCGTCGGTATTTGTGAAATATTCATAATTTTTGCTTATAAGAGAAACTGCTCCAAGATCCCATAAGACATTGCTCTGTAACTAAAGAACCAAGCCTGCCACCTACAACCTATGACAGAAACACATACTCTATGGATCAAAGGAGAACACATATAGTACATAGACTACAGTACCATATTTGAATTTAAAGGATAAAGCAAGCTAAAATTTTGAAGACTATCTCAAAATTCTTGTACAGACAAGCTCTCACAAGCAAGCTTGTGCTATACATGGAAGTCACGAAACAAAGTGAGAAACAGAAAAGATGTTTCCTTAGTCCCTTGGACAAAATCACCCACATGCTTAGCCTCTGAGCAGAGGCATGACAAACCAGCCTGGGGCTCCTTGGGTATGGAAATGATGTGTGTCTACAGGCAGTGGCAAGAGTTGATTCTGCCCAAGAAGCAGGCCATGTCAAATAGATGACCCGGAGTACACCATCCAAGCTGGTAAGCTGGAGCAGCCCACCTCATGCTCCAAGTAAGCCAGTGCTGCAATCATTCTCACCACATGTAATGCTGAAGTAACACAACTGAATTACACTGAGTACAAAATCTAAGAAATTGTAATAAAGGTACCCATATACTCTATTTTTTATACACTATTTTTACCCATCTGCCTCCTATAAGGATTAAACTTCCTGATAAAGAATGTATATTTTAATTATACAACCCTTAAGGTGTTCTCTGTCTGTCTATTTTATTGCATATTTCCATTGTCTTTCTTTAAATCATTTTCTTCGAACTGCTAGTATCTTTTTTAAGTGTCTTGTTAAAACAAAACTGTTTGGGTCAGTCCAAAAATACTTATTTAGTGCTTTAACTTCTCAAAGCAAATATTCTGTCTTCATTGTAGCCAAACATCTCACTAGACATTACAAGGACACACAGCTATTATAACATCTTGTTTGGGACATATGCGATATACAAGTATACAGAAAATTTGGCCTTATATCTAAAGCTTGTTAGTGCTTTCCCCTCAGATGTCTTCCAAAAAAAACATCTCACAAGATTAATGAATATTCTCTTTGTTAAAAACTTTCATTTTCTCTGTTCAAGAGGAACAATTTCCAGCTAGTAATTAATCTGCGCTATGGTTCAAGGACAGAATTATTTACTTTCAATCTTGGAATGCCGGAGATTGAAAACACATTTTCATCAGATACTAACAATAATAAGAGGGGCGGTGAGGTCTGAAGACCTCAGGTGAAATTCTTAAAATAGTCACCAAAAACTGAGTTTGACTTTTTTCCCTTATTAATGTTAGAATTTTCACTGGGCTTTAGTATGTCTGTCTCACCCTAAATAAACCTTCAATGACCCCAAGGTTTACCTTTTTCTTGGAAGCAGTCCTAATGTTCCCATTAATACTAAGAGAAGGTGAAGTATGAAATTATGTGGTTGGATGGAAATCTAGTATTTTTTCCTCATGAATATTATTTCCAGAATAACGTTTTAGAGATCTTGCACTTACTCTTTTCTATTCACTAAGTTCTGAAGAGCTTCTCATTTGACCTATGTCTGAAAAGCTAAAAACTGAATTGCACTTATAACTTTTCCAGATAGTAATTCCTCTTTTTAGAACATTTGTTTTTATCTCCTATATACAGTGTTCACTTAGGAAAGCTAACACCAGAGGAGTAAAAATCCCTCTCAGCAATCTAATTACTGCAAACAAATTCCTGGGGCCTGGAATTCACACCCCTTTTTTCTTCCTTGAAGGTCATGCAAATGTTGTCATGACCTGAAACCTTTACACCTTCTTCTGCTACAGTCAAGAGACAGAACCACAGGTGTCATTCCTATCTGTAATCATGGGAGAAAATTTCTAGCAGTCACAATAAATTGCTGCTCATTTCTGAGGACAGCAAGATTTTTGATTGACCATCTTAAGCTACATACCATGGAAGGAAAAGTATGAACATGCTACATGGATACCTCACCTGGGATAACTCTCAGACAGCCAATTTTCCACTGATGCAACACAAAGCTGCAGGAGGAGAAGAGCCAAGGCCAAGGTTCAACCGGCATTGGATCTGCTTGGAGAACAGAAAGCTGTGTCAGAATTTTCCATATGCCCAAACAGCTCCATACTTGGTACAAAGCCTTCATCCACTAAGGTGAGTAAATATGAATCAGAATAGGATTAAGCCATAAATCACACAATTTATAAGATCAGCCAAATAATGTAAACTTGATTTTCTCTTCACAGGTACTTTCAAACAAATTCACTTTGACTGCTCAGATGTTATTTATATGTGCTTTCCATGAATGCTCAACCAATCATATGGTACAAATAAGCGAGCTTTTGAATCAATGCACAAGTATTCATAGGAACAATATTTTAAAACTAGATTATGAACAACAGTACCAGGTGCTCAAAAATGTATCCAATTTGGTAGCAGAAACTGTTTACTGTCTACCAGAAATTTACTAATTAGTTAAACATTGCCACTCCAGTTTCAGATCGTACTGAGTCAGTGTTCCCAGGGAAATAATTGATATCAATCAAATTTAGAGTAATTTTCTGATTACAAAAATTGGTTAAATCAGAATAATTAATAATTCAAAGTAACTGCTTTGTTCATATAACATATTAAAGTGAGAATCTACATTTATCAGATAAATTATTAATTGCAAAATTACTCATACTGTTCTGCCAATAAATATCATATACACAGACTCAATTACTAGAATTATGGCTTAGGAAGAAAACCTCTTCTGATCTTAGCTTTCAGTTTCAGTGCAACATCACTTAGTCAAACACAGGACCTTGAGGCTATCATTAGGATAATGTCAGATATCAAAGAAAATAAATGTAGTCTGAAAAAAAAAAAAAAAAAAAAAAAAACTAACAATACACCTTAAATTAAAAACAATTAAGGCAGCTTAAAAACACAAGTGATATAACATTATTGAAATAATAGCCAGTTCTGGACAGAAAATGGTATTATAAATTCTTGAAGAAGGAGATATTTATTGCAGAGTATAAATACTGTAGGCACAACATTTTTGAAAACTGATATAAGATGTTGCAAGAATGTAGGAATCTCTAATTTTCATTACACCCTGAGACTGATTTACTTCAAAAACTATGACAAAAAGAATCTTGAAATATTGGCTCTCTCAACTCCTTTGTCTTATTCAAGTATATCTAGTGAATCAGATTAATTAGTACAGATTACATGTAACAGAGCTGATATAACACTGTTTTGTTGGAAAACAGCTCAATTCAATGAATATTGAATATGGAAAGAAGAATAATCTTTCAAACCATAAGATATCATTTAAATGATATTTTAAACAGGAGAGGGCTCTTATTTAGTGCCTGACAACTCACAGCTGTGGTTCATATTATTTTGCCTAGACCTTTTTATATTCAGGGAATATAAAAACTATTCAAAATCAAGTGAAGACTGATTTGCAAGCACAAAAGTAAAGCACAGAGACAAAACATGTATTAATTTCAGAAAATGCAAAAATTCCCTACAAGGATACTTGACAATAAGATAATAATTAAAGAAACTGTTATGGCTATGGAATGATTCACACAACAATTCATGTTTTCCTTCAACCTCTATCTCCTAGAGTCCTGTGATTATTAAAGTAGAGAAAATTCATTTCAAATAAAAGAATAATTAAATATCTAACATTTGCAGCTGTGAAACAGTCTTAGTAATATGAAGAAATTGTTTTAAATAATTAGAAACTAGAAAGCAAGAAAAATGAAACAATAATACATTATTAAGAGAAACACCCTCATATCTGTATTGAGACTAACTTGATTCATGATTATTAATGTTAAGCAGGCTGATTTCAATTGACCAGACAACTCACATATTATATCATAAATACATTTCTTGAAAGCCGTAGTTTAACAAAAAGTAGAAACATATTAGTCAGTGGTTTTGGTTTCACTACAGTATGAAGCTTTTTCTGATTAAATCTTATTTGAGAAAGACAGGTTATAGGACAAAAATACCCAGTAGACAGTACTCTCTCTTGTCCAAGTGCATTAATGCAGCCACCATGTAAGTATTTTTCTATGTATCAGAAAAGCTTCATTAAAATTAGGAGCTGAAAAAAATACTCTGTATTGGAGCATCTGTGCATGGTTTTATTTATATTAATGGCCCTATCCTGTTATTCAAAATACTACATAGTAATGCTTTGTTCTACAGAAGTCCCACAAAAAAAAATAATAATAATAAATAAATAAATAAAAATAATTACTAGACAAAAATGTAAAATTTTTTAGAACTACTGAAGTCAACGGCTGTTTATCCCATAGCTTAAATGGAACTAGGAAAAATAAGACTCGCAGAAATTAGTAATAGGTAGATCCTTCGCATATCTTAATACCATGCTTTTTTCGTGGAACTTTCTAAAATCTGAAAGTTTGCTGTTGCTAAGGAAGAAATACAATATCAGCTCCATCTTATCTGCTGTGACTAAATTAATTAAGTATATAGAAAAATAAATCCATCTATATATATATAAATACATACTGAAATATTTCAAGCCAGCATATATCAGGAAAATAAATACAAAAGGCTATTCTCTTAAACAGGCAAGTTAAAATGTTTTATTCTGCAGTGGCCATTTAAAAAATAAGTAGTTCAAGTGCTAGGCTTGAAAATAAAGTAAACAATGAAACACATCAGATGAAGGAAATGCAATTAAAAAATATTGTAAACCAGCCAAAATTATATACCCCTAATTGAATAAGCAAGATACTATGACAGACAGGCATGTACTATTAGAAGCAACACACTTCATTTTGTACAAAGTGTTCCTTCAGCATGTCAGCTAGTAAAGAACAAACACCAACCAGGAGTCTGAAATGGCTTATTCACCACATAAGGAAATCTGTTGAACGGGATTAACCACCAATTGAAGAATTTTATCCAGGAAGCTGAAGACACTTGGAAACTGGATGAGTAAAATGAAAATAATATTTTTAAAATATTTTAGAATACTTGTACTTAATGGAAAATAAATAAATAAATAAATAAACAAGGATAAATGTACAAAAATTACAAATATTCTATCAAAAACAATTCATTCACTAAGACAACTGGTGGAATATAATCTAGATATTATTGTTATAAGATCAGTGTACAACTGCATGAAAAAAGCGATTCCCAATGGCCCAATGGCTCATTTTCAAACTGGAAGAATATGCTTGAAAAGATTTCAGCACAGTTAAAGTCATTAATAGCTCAGTGAAATGGGAAACACTCCTAAAACCTGGGCAGAGCACAGAAGTGGAATAGACTGCAAGCAATTTGCAAGAGAAGATTTAGAGTAAGGGTGATAAATTGGGGAGGGAGACAGACAAAATCATTTAAATTAAAATTTACAAAGTACAAAGTTCTGTATTAGAAGAGAAACTCAAATATAAAATATTATATTAGCCTAAAAAAAAAAAAAAAAAAAAAAAAAAAAAAAAAAAAGAACTGGGCATGTTGGATTCTGGACTGAATATGAGTCAACTGCTGATGAAGGTCTCAAAACAGAAGAATATAATTCTGTGTTTATTAAAAAGAAAGCTCTACATAAAACATGGAAAGAAATTATTCCACTCTACTAATGACTGGTAAAACCTTAGCTACATCTATTTTTGCTTCTCATCTTTAAAAAGATGTGGTAAACTGGAAACAGTCCTGAGGAGAACAAAGAACAATGGGAAATTTATAAAATATGATCTATCAGGAAAAACAGAAGATTGAAGACAGGATGATAAACATCAACCAATGTTTACTTTACAAATTTTGAAGTCATCACTTATCCTGTTTCCATCAAAGGATGGCAAGAAGTAATCAGCTTCATGTGTGACAGAAGACTTAGATTAGTTGTTAGGAAAAAGCTTCTTAGCTGTTACTATAAAGCTTACAGAGGGAGAAAGGCAGCTCCATAAGGTAGGTTCAGGAAGGCTGGTAGGAGAAGTAACCACGCCATTGTTGTGTCATGAAACAAAACTTTTTCAGCTGAAAATGAGGTAACCAAAATGAATACAATGGGGATAGGAAAAATGGAGATACTGGCTCTCCATCAAATAGCTTCTTTCACTCACAGTTTGAATTTACAACCTTCAAGTACTTGTGGCCATAACCTTTACTGGATAAAATCAGTACAGCTTGAATGGCTCAAATATTTTCTTGGTTGGTGCCAGACCTTGTCCTTTGTCTATAAAATGAAAAGTGGGAAATGCCTTTAAAAAGAGATGTCTGTGGACAGCCTTGGGTGATAGCCCTGTACCAGTGGCTGATCTCCTCCATCTTAACAAAGTATCATAACAGAGAATGCTTCTACATCAGGGAAGTACCCTGTTAGGTTTCAAAATATCTTTTACTCTCAGCTGCAACTATGGTGACATCTGGCAGTCATCCTCTTATCTTTCCCTTTTACAGACCATTCAGGTTTATGGTCTGACCACGGTAGGTAAATGCATCGGACAGGAAGATACCAGTAGCAGCAAAAGACACACAACATTCACCAAATGAGGCATAAGCATATTAAATCTGTAACCCTGCATCTGCATTAGAAATATTTATTTGCCTCCATCTTGGTATTCTGGCAAAGCAGATCCATTTGGATTTGTAAATAGTCTGGTTGAAATGAGCTGTTTTTCTTAGTAGTTGATTTTAAAGTTTCCTCTTGTGAGGAAATTTTCTTGTTGTTTTGCAGATAAAAATCAAATGCATTTTGAAAAGACTGTCTACATGCGCGGGGGCAGAATAATATTTTGACAGATGAAATGTCAATGTTTCTCTGCTTCATGCTTAGCCAAAGTCACTCACCAAGGTATGGGAGGTGGGGGGGAAGGGAAGGCCTTTGGATTTATACAAAGTTTGGCTATGATTCTTCCTGAATTGAGAAGGTTATTTGGGAAGTATTGGCTTCAATGAACACATGTATTATCCATGTTTCTCTTTGTTTAATCAGTTTGATTGGTGCTATTACAAATGTGGGAAGCCTTATTTTTTAAGAGACAACCTGTCCAATGCTCACCTCTTTAATCTCCTATTCTGGGCTATAGTCACTGCTTGAATGTGTTATAATGAGTAGACTGCAGTGCAGGATGCTCTTTAGGTGACAGCAGATGTCTCCTCCAGTCCAGGATCTAGTCAGAGGGAGTAAAGGTATTATCCAGTCTACAAGTCCAGTCTAAATAATGTCATCATGGGATGGCTCACATTCTACAGAAGATCTGTTGATAAGATTGATTTTCATGTTGTTGTTCTGCTCTTAGTTAAGAGTATGGTTTTGGCCATTTGTTCCTTGGTCTCAAACCTGAGGTTCCCCAGGGCGGTAGCTAGATAGTTGTCCTGACATATTACCAGATCTGTGTGGCCAAACTGCTGGACTTTAAATACCCTACTCAAAAGCTCAGCTGCTCAGCTTGCAGTCCCACCCTACACAAAACCTCTCTCTGTCCCCATTTGACCTAGAACATTAGAGAGGATGAGAGGGTTTGTCAGATGCCTCACCAGATGCTGCCAGATGTCAGATGCCTTGCCAGAGTTTACCCTGCAGCTGTTGGGCTGTCACAGCTCTTTCTTTAACCTGTTCCCAACACGATGCAATTACATCCCACCCCTCTCTCAGACCAGCTTCTCCAGTCCCAGCCAAAGCTGAAGCTTTAAGAAACAGACAGTAAAACTCTGGGCACCAAAGTGCAATGCAGGCACAGCAGCAACAGACAAACCAGACAATTTCTTAAAGCATTTTACCTAAAAGCAGGAAATGACTATGAAAAAGCACTGAAGCACTGCATCAGCAAAATGCTCAGAGATAAAATAAACACTGTAAACATAATACAGCCTTTCATAGTAGGAGAAAGACTGAGGGAGGAGGAACAGTACAGCCTTTGCTGTTTTGACTGGCATCACTGCTTGTCTCACTCTGACAGGTTGCCAGGTTAAGGTTTTGTTTTGAATCAGTCATTTCCCTTTGAACAGTGGCAACTGTTACCATTGTTACCCTGTTACACTGAATATAAAACAAAATTTCCACCAGCTTTCTTGCCATATGTTTATTCTAGGAGGCAGCAGGCATCTAGGATTTGATAACAATCATAGTAAGGAAATATTTGTAGGACCTGTCTCAACAAAATAATTACCTCCATCACAGTAATATCATACTGAATGCGACACTGAATTCACAACTGTAATCCATGAAATCTAACCTGAGAAATCTAATGAAAGGTTTTGTGTTTCTTTGTTTGTTTTAATTGATTGGTTATTGATTCAAGGAATGTCTCTCTAAAGCATAAAGCACACACCTGAGGGATTACTCTTTAAATTCTGTTGAGCATGTTTTAACTGCAAAAGCATTTAACAGATATTTTTGAAATATTTTTTGCTTTGTCTCCACAATAAATCTAGCCACTTCCTGGTGAAAGCAGTTTCCCTTAGAAAAATGATACAAGGGGCTTAAAACAGGGCTTCATAAGGGTTTCATATTAGCACAGATTTAATTATGAAGGCATTTGAATGTCTCCAAACTATCATGATTTCCTAATTACTTATGGAAAATATTTTATAATAAGGTGACATGTTTCTTATTTATTTGCAGTGCAGTTTGTTCTTCCTAATCCTTTAGATCTGAAGAACTAGATATAATGAAATCAATTAAATTTCTCTTTATAAGAATTTTTACACTTAAATCAGATTATCACTATAGTGCTCAGTCATTTAATAAAGTAGTTCAATCATTAATGAGTGCTCCATCTTTTTGAGTTTCTAGAATGAATGGCCAGCATCAAAAAAAAAAAACACTAGAAATTACTAGAAGTGATTGAGAACATGGTACCCATATTGTCTTCTGGTTGTCTTCCGGACTTAAAAAACTTGAAGCCTGATGTAACATTACAAGCATTGGATTATAATTTATTAATAACAGCTTGTATTTATGAAAGAATTTAGAGGAAGTAAACTCCCAAATCCAAATGCCTTTTAAAGGGAAATTATTGCTAAATCTCATAGGTTCTTTTGAAATTCCAGAAAATCATTAAAAAGTAGGAGAGAAGAAAGATACATCATTTTGACCTTAAAAAGAACCTATTCTCAATAATATTGATATTATTACACTGCTTGATATTACTTGGATGAAGTACATGTTTATGAATGAGAATGAGTGGTCTTCTTTAACCTTAGAATTTAGTCAGTCTTCATACTCACCTTTTTTAAGGTAAAATAATCTTCTTATATCAAAGTACTGCAGTTTGTTTATTATTCTGCGGGCAGTTAGATAATCACCTTCATCTTGTTTAGTTGCATTTAATTCTTTGAGCATTAACAGGAAGAGTTTATGTGTGAGATTTATGTCATGCTGAGACAATTTTTACAAGATTAAGACACCAGAATGTGAAGAAAGCAAAAGATTTTAAGAGAAATCTAAACAAGGAAAGGGCAGCAGAGTTGAGCATTTAATGAAATGGGGTGCATTCGGAAGAGTGTTGCCAGCAAGTCAAGGGAGGCGATCCTCACCCTTTGCTCAGCCCTGGTGAGGCCACACCTGGAGTACTGTGTCCAGTTCTGGGCTCCCCAGTACAAGAGGGACATAGAACTACTGGAGAGAGCCCAGAGGAGGGCAACAAAGATGATTAGAGGACTGGAGCACCTGTCATAGAAGGACAGGATGAGAGAACTGGGCCTGTTTAGCCCAGAAAAGAGAAGACTGAGGGGAGACCTCATCAACGTGTATGAATATCTGAGAGGAGAGTGTCAAGAGGATGGAGCCAGTCTCTTTTCAGTTGTGTACAGCAAGAGGACAAGAGGTAATGGGCATAAACTGAAGCACAGGAGGTTCCTGCTGAGTAGGAGAGGGCATTTCTTTACTTTGAGGGTGACAGAGCACTGGGACAGGTTCCCCAGACAGTTTGTGAAGTCTCCTCTGGAGATATTCAAAACCCGCCTGGATGCCATCCTGCACAACGTGCTCTAGGTGATCCTGCTCGGTAATGGGGTTGGACAAAGCAATCTTCAGAGATCCCTTAAAACTTCAAGCATTCTGAGATCCTGTGAAATTCTGATGTAGAGTATCATTAGAAAAATAAACACACACACAAACACACACTCACACACACACACACAAAAAAAAAAAAAAAAAAAAAAGTATAACCTGGCAAAATTCCTCATTATGGCAATGGATCTGCCCCGGTAGGATTTACCTGTTTTTGTTTTAACAATTGGTCTTGTCTCTCTGACAAGTGATTTCTCTGGGCATGGAATTTTGCCTTCAGTGTTTCTGTTGGAAGGAATCAGTTTTTAAGAAAAATGACTACAAAAAAAAAAAAAAAAAAAAAAG
Organism: Nettapus auritus; assembly: GCA_011076525.1. Classification (NCBI taxonomy): domain Eukaryota; kingdom Metazoa; phylum Chordata; class Aves; order Anseriformes; family Anatidae; genus Nettapus; species Nettapus auritus. The sequence continues at coordinate 11,493,787 of CM021769.1, read as the reverse complement.
ATTAAAAAACAAATGAAAAGAACATATCAGAAAAGGGGCAGTCTCCCCCCTTTCACAGAAAACAATACAAGATAAGTAAGCTTTTTACCTGATCACCTATTTGTTTTCAAGTTCCCAAGGTACATCAGGAAAAGCACCACAGAAAAGAAATAAGAGGACGTAAAAGAGGAAGAACATATAACAGATGTTAAGATATGCACAGAAAAACACAAGTGTAAAATACACAAATTATATTCAAGTTTTTTTAGTTGTTTTCTTATATTGACTAGTGCTGATGACTAACAAGCTTTTCATTCTACCACATTATGTGCAAGCAAAGTGTGTTACGTTTGCAGATTCTGAACAATTAATATGGTAAAGTAAGTTATGGCAAAATATGTATAAAGACCTTTGTATTGAAATATGCGTATCTTCTCAGTTAATAATTTTCAGTTAAAAATAAATAAATAAATAAAAATGACAGCTTCCTTATTAAAACCATGAAGTGATGTAGGACATCCTGACTCAAGAACTCCTTAAACGTAAAATAAACAGTATGTAAAGAGGATAAATGTGATGTTAAAAATGTTCCATCTTTTGGATGGAACAAGGAAGCTGTATAAAGTTAGCTAAATGTCCCAGTAATCTAGGGAAGGAACTGGAAAATAACCTTGCCAATTGAAACTGCAGGAGTTCTTTTGGCCAACGTAGCGTCAACACAGAGTCACTTTGGCCAACAAAGTAGGCTATGGGAACAACAACAAAAAATATGTAGTGTTGTCAAAAGTGCCCAAGAATATATTGGGCTACATTTTCCAAAGGCAGAAACCCTTTTCAAGCAGACAAAAGGATCAGCGTGAATTGTACACCTGTATTTGCCAAAATGCCATATGCAAATGTCCAAGGGCAAGTGGAAAAAAAATAAATAAATAAAAATGTCCAGTCCCCACTTCTTTTCTTTATTATTTTTTATTTATTTATGTATTTATTTATTTATTTATTTATTTTTCAGAGAGAAGTATACGAGGAATTTCAGGTTCCCCATTGTTCTTGGGATACAAAGTTCAAAATATACAAGTAAAAATCTGTGTATGTGTATAAATCTAAATGACATTGGCTCTCAGCTTGGCTCTGTACTGGAACTTTGAACATAAAGAATTCTAGTCTCTGTGTTCAGTACTATTTGTTGTGCTTGCATATGTTGGTGCAAGTTTTTGTATGAACACACCAATCATTAAAGAAAAAGGGACAAAAGTGATTGAGAAGCCCCAGAATCTTCTATAGCTTAATTATCCTAGGAGTTGATGAGCCCTGCTGCTATCACTGGGAGAGAAGTAACATCTATTGAAGCCTGCAACTTTTATTGCAATAACTTAATTTGAGGGTTGATATCCGTATTAACCCTCATATCCATGAGGGTTAATATGCCAGATAGATGGGATGGTAGAAGTCTCTGAAAACTTCTCTAGGTTTAGGGAATGAAACTAAATGTGACTTTAATCTTTTATTTCAGATCAGCTTATCCTTTGATGGAGCCTCTGTACCTTCCCAAGCCCCTTAAGTGAAATGGAATGTTGTTAAGTCAGAATACAGACATAAATAAATGCACTCATGCTGTTTGGTGACATCTGCTCCACCAAGAAGAATTGCCTAGCTCTGTTCAGAATAAGTCAGCTGTTCAATCAGCTGGAGTGAGCTGAAGTGTCTGAAGAAATCAGAAACAGAACAAATATATATTGCTCTCACATGAATCAAAAATGGCCTTTCCTGGCAAAAAGACAGGTATCCAACATGAAACGATTGCTAGCTGAAGATTGTATATCTCTCTGAAAGCATTTCCTTAGGGACATTTCTTTGGATCGAGGTGATGGGAAGGAGATTTGTCAGCATAAACTCCACAAGCAGCTTTCTGAGAAGTGGAAGTCAAAATGGCTTTGTGGCTTGCATGAGATTTACACTGAATATCTCTGCTGCCAAATCAAGATTCTTAACTCTGAACAGTTTTTACACAGCCTGTGTTTCTTGAACTGGAAGGAATCAGCTGTTTACTTCTATATATATCCTTTTATGGTAAGTGGCAGCAGTATTTCTACAAATAAATTGATCTCTTGCCAACCCCAAAATCTAAAAATCTAAAAATAATAAAAATAAATTGCTATGATTCAGACCTGATAAATACACTTAAGAAAACAAAAATATATATATAATAAAATCAATATACAGGCAAGCATTCAGAGAAAATGGCCACTTAATATGGCCTCTACCTGAAACCAATCTGTAGGATTCAAACTTGCATTCAGAAGAGCTTTAAAGGAAGAATTTTGGAAAAGAGTTTTGTCCAACACTCCAAACCTGATTTTATCACACAGTAAAAAAGAAAAGCAGCTTAAACAAGGTCTGAGTTAAAATCATAATAATTGTTTTTATTATTATTATTATAAATCAGCAGAAGCAGCAAAGAGAAACATATAAGCCGAGAATATAGGAATAATCATGGTAATCATGGATACAGTTCAGTTACTGAAAGTATTATACATAATCTAGTCAAAGAGGGTGAGGTAACAGAAAGGCAACTTAGCCACCAGGAAAACAGTGAAAGATGGCAAGGTTACAAACCAGAGGAAGTGGAACCAATAGAAAAGGACATGAAATCAGATAGGAGAGATACACCAACACATGGTGGAGTGGCTGTCATTGGAATGTTGGTATCAAAATACATACCATTCTAACAGCTAGAAATAAAATTAAGAGTACTGGCACAGTTTAATAAAGACAACTTCTGCAAGTAAAAATTTTCAATAACATGAATAAAACTGAAATTTTAAGGTAAAAATCAATTTGAAAGAAGTAATTCGAATTAGGGTCTGAATTTGGTCATTCCCTCACTTGGGTCAAATTTAAACCTGGATGAAGACCTCATCAACATTTTGCTGCATCATTATATAGATACATTAATTTCCCACACACAGACTGGAAAAAAACATGCTACCAAATATGGTAGGACCCATTTATTCCTGAATGTACTAGCCAACATATTTTTTCACCAACTGTATTGTGACTAATCCCATTATATATATATATAAAAAAAAGGGGGGGGGGGGGGTAGTACTGGCCAGCTAGAAATGACAGATCAAGCAAAAGAGCTGGGCATAGAACTTAATCACAAGATTACTATGAGTCACCAGTATGATGATAAAATGTAATGTGATACTAGACCACAGAAAAAGCAAAATATTTCCAACAGAAATAGGGTCATATTAAAACAGTGATGCAAGGTAACAATAAACAGCAGCCTCTCTGTCTTAAGTTGTGTGTAAAGATGAACTCAGATCAGAAGAGGTAGAAAGAAGGACCAGTCATCCTTGTAGGGAACTGACAATCTTCTTTGGTGGGAGAGAAAAAAATGAGAGCACAGACAAAACGTGGTTGCTCTCTGACTTGTGTCAGCTCAAAGTAAGAACTGGAATGATAATGCTGGGAGGCAAACAAAGTCACCTGAATTAATTTAGGAAAGAAGAAAGAACAAGCTTCCTTACAATCCACTGAGTGAAGTCTTGAAACAGCTTAACGAAAGGAGTGGAGGAGCAAAGTTAATTCTTTAAAGGATTAAGAAATTAGGGATGATCTCTTGTTCAGTGTCTACCCATTATCATTAAACATATCTGAGACACAGCTTTTCATAAACATGTAGAGACCTAGTCACAGAGAACAATTATTCTAAGTAAAATTTAGCATTTACTTAGTGCTTAGTTTGTTGTAGTTTGTATAAAACTGTTAGGTCAGAGGTTGGACTCGGCGATCTTGTAGGTCTCTTCCAACCTAGACTTTCTGTGATTCTGTGATTCTGTAATTTATATCAGTGTAAGACATTGTTTAATAAATTGGGTTGAGGGGCTGCACTGTAATAAGATTCACAAGACCTAAGCTATGGAAAATGTGGGAAAAATATGAACCAAATCTAGTAGCATCAAATACTACTGATTAGCACTGGCTTTTCACGATGAAAAAGACTTTTCAATCCTTCCTTCCTCCCTATTAACCTCAGTTTAAAACATGACCATATAATAAAACAAAAGGGTCTCATCTAAAAAACAGAAATGAAAACAGGTGTTTTAACATATATAGTTTAAGCTGTGTTTAAGAGGTAATAGAAAACTACGCAATATGTGCTTCTTTCTCCTCTATCTCAAAGCCAAGTCCAATGCTGTATGCAACTCTGCCTGCAGGTAAAGTTTTCTTTTGGATCTTGTTGTGACAAAATGTTACAAAGTTAAAAAAAAAAAAAAAGACTTCTATGTGTTATCTATGGTGGACCTGTGGAATATACTGCTGTTCGTTGTCACTGAGTCAGTGGACATTTAAAATGAATGAATCATTTTATGACCACTAATATTTTCTGTAGCTATGCAAGATAGAACAATGAGTTCAGCATTAAAATTGCATATTTATTTTTTTCAGGAAATTGTTTGGGAGTATGGGGTAAGAAAGGAATTTATTCTCAATTTCAGCTATTCATTTTGGCAGATGGACTTGGGGATATTTCAGCTTTCCCTGACTGTAGGGGTTGTAGCTGTCACTGTATCAGGACAAGAGAAGAGATAAATTACTGAAGTATCCTCTAAAATGCAAGCAGCTATTTGTATAATATTTAATCAGCAATATACAAAATGATGTAAGCTAAAGAATTGTCATGGCTAGCATCAGAATTTCAGTGGTTGCCTGTACACCTTTCTGACATCAGTTAAACTTAGAATTGTCACCTTGCTATGACCCTCCTTCCAGCCTCCACAACCATTCTAGGTAATGAGAGGAGTTACAAAGCATGTGTAACTCATCAAGAGTCAATACAGAACTCACATTACATGTGCATTTCTGCATTTGTACTAAATTGGATAGGAATGAAAGAGGGGAAAATGCATAAACTGATTACACTTTGCACTTCTAGGCATCTACACTTTTAAGATCCAGTCTAGAGACTTTAAATATCTGTAAACCACATCTCTCAAACTACATACAGAGCTACAGCTGTCATACTTCACTTTGAAGTACAAAAAATCACAAAGAGGACATCTAGAGGGCACACATAACTTTTCCTGAAAAATCAAGCTTTGGGCATTCAGGCTGCTTGTTTAATGTACTACAGAAAAGTATAAAAGTGCTCACAAGACAAACTACAGAAAATGGACTCAACAGCTTTCTTCTCCATTTTGCCAGAGCTTGAATACATCAGACTGCTGTGGACAGTTTGGGTCAGTTTGGTCTATCTGCCTGTGTTGGGCTTCTCAGTAAACATTTTGTACTTTTTCCATCTAACAGGGCACCTAATACAATGGAAGGACTATATCAAACCAGATCCACCAAAATCAAAGTACCTAGCCAATCTGACTAGACACTAGAAACTTACAGTTTTCTTTCATGATTATAGCAAGTATACTGTGATTCAAGTACTAATATTTTGAGTCAGGTGTTTGTATTTTAACAAGTGATTTAAAGCATTTTTAAACTAGAATCATGGGTAAATTGCCTGCAGTAGAGCCATCCATCTGGAAATTTCAGATTTTGTTTATCTATTTTCACAGGAATTTTGACACATCAAATACTTGGGGTTGCAGAAAATGACAATGTTCATTTTGACTACATGCTGTCTAAGTGAACACTTGTCAAATGAGATATACTGAAATCAAAACAAGCTTTTGTGTGTGTCACTCCATAAGTTACAGTTTTCTGGCTATTGGACCAGATTTTAGTTACTGTTCCAATACTCATCAATAAGAAAGGCAGCACTCTGAAGATTGCTGGTCCTATAGCACAGAGAGTTGCATTTTGGATGGTATTATAAGTAGATAATAATAGTAATCTTTCTACCATATCCAAAAATGGAAGGAGCAACTGTTGATGCCACTTCATGGATACTCATCACGTAAGGGATGTCAGTAAACCAACCTCACTGTAAAATGATCAATGTAAACGTATGTCAAAAGGCATATTTTGGTATGACAGTGGAAAAGTTAGTAGAATTGAACTTGCCCTAGCTGGAGGAGTGTGCTAAGAAGAAAGACTTTGGGAGTGGCAGGAGCATGCAACAAGGACTACATATTTTGGTTGAAGTATGAATTTATATTATTTTGAAACTGCAATGCAGTGGTGTTATGTGCATGAGATTATGCAGTCTTGGTGCCACAGTGAATTACAGATGTTTGGTTGTATGGGGCAGTTCTGTATGAAATTATGGCTTGGACTAGCACTGCTGAACAGTCTGCTTTGTGGGATGTTTAAGCAGTTCAGACTAAAATGGCCACCCTGATACCGACTCTTACTCTTCTGTGAATGAAAGATGTGAAGTTGAAAGTACACATGTGCAGCCCATACAGATTTCTGCCTTCTAATGTCCTCCATTTCTTAAGACGCTGCCTGGGCTTATTTTTGCCAGTCTCTATTACACTTCCTAGACAGAGAGAGGTGATGCTCAGGTGTTTTTTCCCCCCTAGTCTTTTCTAAGCAGATTGTGGGATACTTTTACAGACCCTGAAAGTGCTTTTCTGAAGGTTAGAATACAATATTGATGCTATTCTGCCTACTCCTTATTTTAAGCGAAAGGATTGAATCTCCTTACTTCCCTAAATCAGAGTTGGAAGCTTCATGTATGACTGAAATGAAGATCAAGGTTTAAATGCAGGGATTAAATAGTTAAGCTGTGGGTTTAGAAAATACCCATATTTGCCATCAGATAATTTTGTGATATTTCTGTAAAGGAGGCTCTTCAACAAAAACTGGAAGAAATTCAGCAGTGAGGAATTCCAGCAGTGAGAATTTGAGATGTTTGGGAAATCAGGAGCAAACTGAAACTGAGGTCTTAGAAATGGTGTTTTTTTTTTTTCTGGTGCCAAAAAACAGGCCAAGTTATTTTGTCCTGAATAATCTGTAGATTTAATCTCTGTTGAAGTGCCCAAGGGATTCTCTGACAGAGTTTTGGAATCTGTAGTCCCACTTGGTGCTCTGTTTTACAGCTTCATAACAAAATTCTGAAGCTGATTTCTGCAATGGATAAAGTGGAGTTCAGTATATATTTGATCTCTTTTAATAAGTAGAAACCTTAACTGTTCTGTAAACAAAGACTCGGCCTAGTGTGACTATACCTAAAAAAAAACTTTCTTGGATTGTGGAAGTACTGTATCTTGTAACTTCTTCACTTATTAAAACATAAGGCCTTAATTTCAGAGCTAAGAATAAGAAAGATGACAAAGAATAAGACTGGACTGGAAACTCTGCAACATGTGCCTTAACTCCAGTGAAAATTGTTATGGTTGAGTCATTTTGATGAAAGCATGTACAGCAAGAGATCTACAATTCAATAAGTACATGTATTTAAACATATGGAGTCAATGATTACCTGAGGAATATTTTAAAGCAATATTTTAAGCTGCATATTTTTTTTTCATCATTTACCATGAAAATGTATACTATTCTATTAGATTTCCTTTCTCTTTCTCATAGTCTAAGAAATGCTGGGGCCAGAAGCAGCTTGTTCTCTAACTTCCTATTGGAGATTCAATATGCCATGTCTTTCTTCAAAATATTTCCATTTTCACACGCATCTGCCAGGAAGGGATACTGAACTCTTTCCTGCTGTGGGCAGACATCATTCAGTTAAGGAAAAATCAGAAAGATGACACAGGATTGTCTTAGCAGAGCAACAATGACCCTACAAGGTATAGCCTTAAAGATCTTACCGTCCCATACTGAACTCAAGATCTTTATTTGGATGTTTCCATTCCATAGAATCTTTGGGTTGGTTAGCAAGGTTAGGGATAATTTAATCTTTGCAGCTTCCTCTCTTTTATCTAGGCATGGATAAGGATAATGAGTGTATGTATATACATATATAAGTATGTATATATATATATAAAAAAGATAATTTTGAACTTTTGATGTCTTTGAGGTACTTAGGTAAATGGATTGCACTGAACAAAGGTAAGGCAAATACTTTTATAGAGAGGTAACGCCTTTTTACTAGGAGAACTGGAAAGAAACAGAAGCTCTCATGCTGATGAAAGCTTCTCACTTTTTTCCAAATTTTATGTCAGTTACTCTGGTTTCCATGGCAAAGTAAATTCACTTTTTTTGTTGTTGTCATTGTTAATATTAATGAATTCTTAAGTTTAAAGTGGATGTTCACTCCAGACAGAACATAACATAATCTAACTATTTGACTTACACGGAAGCTGCCATATGAGGCTATCCTGAGGGATATGCTCTTCTGAAATCTGATGTTGTGTTTCATTTTATGTGGCTAACATAAAAAGTACTTGGAATAAACAGCAAAAAATTTGGTACAGTGGTATTTTAATAGCAATGTATATAACTAAGTGATTTTCTGGTGAGAATGAAATGTGTGAAAAGTGTGACATATGCATTAGGTATCCTTGTTTTAGGAACTACCTTAATTTATATATCTGAACCCCCACTGCCATGTGCCATCATAGAAAGCCTGGTTTACTGAAGTGTTAAGCTCCACAAATTCAGGAAATTGTTTCTTTGGATTCCATTTTATCTGTTTTTAATAAATCTTGGTTTTGGCTAGGATTGCTTTTGCCTAGGTAATTTTACAAAAATGCCTGTAGAATGTTGAGAAACTCATCCACTTTATGAAGAAGACCTTAAGAGCTTCCAGAACTTAAAAGTTCCTCTCAGTGCCAATGATTAGACAGGAAAGAGATTATTCTGTTATGTTTTGTAATTTCTGCCTGCTATAAGGCTACAGTAAAAAAAAAAAAAAAAAAAAAAAAAAAAAAAAAAAGGCATAAGCTACTTGGCTAAGCACCAGTCTACTTGCAGCACATGAGGAATGCCACCCCTTATCCATCATGTTAGATGGAGCATTAGCCACAAAAGGAGCTCTGCAACTTGCTGATATTTCCCTGCATAAGGGAAATTATCAGAGGATTTGTTATGTTAAGTCCATAGCTGCCAGATCTGTGTGGAGCTGCCAGAGTATCTTGGAAGGGCAGCTCTTCATCTGCAGTAAAATGAATGGCCTCTGAAAAAAACATGAAAAATCAAATATGAGATGGACTCCTGCACTGCAGGTGACATTTACAATGCTGCAAATTTGGGTACCTTAGTGCTTAGAAATGTTTTTATAAGTTTTACCCAGAAATCTGGATTTGCCAGTTGTTGATAGAAATAAGGTATTTCAGCATTTGTTCTTCTTGACAGAGGCTAAGACAAAAATTAATGGCTTCAGAAGATGAATATAAAAGTATTCTTTGACATACTCCTTCTATTATATAAAAGACCGTATGCCTTATTTCCTATGTATTAAAGAAAATATATATATTTAATATTTCAGCCTCATTGCATAGTTGATAAGCATTTAGCACTAAGCAGGACTGCATAGTGTCCTTGAAGATGAAGTTTAATGCACGGGAGCATGTTCTAGTGGCTACTTCTAACCTTTTTGACAGACATTTATATGGGGTGGAACACACAACATAGTTTCTGGAATATCTTTCAGTAATAAAATTTAACATTAAATTCATTACATTATTAAAACTTTTTTTTCTTGTGTGATGTGATCCTGACAGGTTGAGGTAAGGTTCTAAGGTTCATAGACTCATAGGATATACAGGCAAATTGATATTCATATGCACTATTTATGTGATATATGTGAACTGGAATATATTTGTGAAGGGAGAGTCACACTTCCTAAGACATATATATCAGTTAGGAGAAAGTCAGAGGGCAGTCTCAGTTCTTTTATTCTATGAATCAACTTGAACTCACTTACTGAATTTTAGTCTTATTTAAATGAACAAGAATTCGTTTCTACTTGGTAGAAAGTTTCAGCCTTTTTTTCCCTGTGAAAACTTTGCCGTTAGGCTTGTGGGAATAATTAGTTTTTCCCTTTACTTGCTGGACTAAAAAAATTAAAGAAATATTTCAAATTGAATCAAGGTGAATTTTTTTTGTTTATCCTACTGTAATGAAAAAAAATTGTAATGCAAATAAAATATTGTTACTTCTTAGACATTTTATGCATCAAAATACTTACTTTCATATAATTTTTAATCCTCTTTGAGTTAATAAATGTAGATACATCTTTAAAACATCATTATTTTCAAGGGAAAAAAGAACATTTTGATCAAGAAAATATTCAGACAAAAACATTTTAACATTTTCAAGTCTCTTACATCCCTCTCTGCCATCACCCCAACTGCATTTTCCAGCAAAATAATATACTGAGTGTTTTTTTAGGTTGATTTACAGCTGGTTCCTTTAACTGGGCTTGTCATTTTCTGACAGCTGCTTATTGTGGTTTGATCTGTTTAGCAAAATTTTCAGAGAATTGTGATGTAAGCATTTTATGCACCTGAAAATAAATATGGATGTAAACATGTAAAGGTCCTTCCTTACTTATCCATGGTTGGTATAGGCTGCTGTTTAGGCTTGTTTTAATCTTGAAAATCTTTAGATTCTATAGGGTAAATGAACCTTTAGGTTTGGTTTTAAGGGCTTAGAAGGGAATCAGACCAGTGTTCCCTTATCCTGTCTCCACCACACTGCAGGTCTCTGCTTATGTTAGAATCACAGAATTGTTTAATTTGGAAATTACCCTTAAGATTATCAAGTCCAGCCATCACTTGACGCTACCAGGTCCATGACTAAACCACGTCCCTAAGTGGCTCATCCACACAGCTCTTAAATTTCTCCAGGGAAGGTAACTCCACTACTGCATTCAGCAGCCTGTCCCAATACCTAACCACGCTTTCCATGAAGAAATTCTTCCCAACATCTAATCTAACCCTCCTCTGGTGCAACTTTCACATGTCCTAGTACTTGTCACCTGAGAAAAGAGACCGACCCCTGACTGGCTTCAGGAAGCTGTACAGAGCATTGAGGTCTCCCTCAGCCTCCTTTTCTCCAGACTAAACAACACCATTTCCCTCAGCCACCCCTCATGTCATGTTTTCTAGTCACTTCACCAGCTCTGCTGCTCTTCTTCGAATGTGTTCCAACAATTCAGTATCTTTTTTATACTGAGGGACACAAAAATGAACATAGGACTCAAGGTGCAGCCTCACCAGATCTGAGTACACAGGGACAATCACTTCCCTAGTCCTGCTGGCCACACTACTTCTGATGCAAACCAGGATGCCATTGGCCTTCTTGGCCACCTGAGCACACTGCTGGCTAATGTTCAGACAGCTGTCAACCAACACTCACAGGTCCTTTTCGGCTAGGCAACTTTCCAGCCATCCTTCCCCCAGCCTATATCACTGCATGGGGTTGTTATGACTCCAGTGTAGCACCTGCCATTTAACCTTGTTGAATGCCATACAATGGGATGCAGCCTATCAATCTAGGCTATCCAGATCACTCTGCATAGTGGCCCTACCCTTGAAGAGATCAACACTCCCACCCAACTCCATATCATTTGCAACCTAACTGGGGGTGCACACAATTCCCTCATCAAGATCATTGATTAAAAAAAATATTAAATAATCATCAAGATCATTGATTAAAAAAAAAAAATTAAATAACTTTGTTTCCATTACTGATTCCTGGGGAATACCACTTGGAACCGGCTGCCAGATGGATTTAACTCCATTCACAATGGACCTTTGGGCCCAGCTATCCATCCAATCTTTTTAACCATTGAACAATACATCCACCCAAGCCAGGAGCAGACAGCTTCTCCAGGAGAATGTTGTAGGAAACCTTATCAAAAGGGCAGCTGCTCCCTTTTGGCAACAGTACAGATATTTTTGAGCAACCACAGCTTCTATACTTCAGTAACAGGTATCATTTGGAAATGTGGCAGAAATACTAATGGCAGTGCCACGCTACAGTGGCAGAAATACTAATATGTGCATTTAAGTCAAAGTGTGAGCCTAATACATTGGCACTTGTTGGTAATACATTGGTGTGAGCCTAATATATTGGTTTGTTGGTACTCCAACAAGCAAAAACTTTAGAATTGTAAGTCTTATTTTTACTTTCAAACTTTGTAATACAACAGTTATACTTCCAGGTACATTTGTATTCTTTTGCTTGTCAGAAATGTGAAAAAGCAGAGCTAGAAAGAAAAAGGGAACTTTTCTTTATGGAAAGTATTGCCTTTCCTTCAGAAAAGCCAACTATTCAACCTTTTTGAAATTTGGTAAGAGAAAACCAAACATTTTTGGCCAAAGCCACACAAAAATAGTTTGGGGGTTTCCCACAAAAAGCCCTGCAAATTTCTAAGAAATGCAGATACTATCTGGAACAAGTACATTCAAAAAAATATTTTCCCATTCAAGTAAAGATTCAGGCTAAAAGGTTATTTTGGGTAATCTTCTCCTTACTTCATCAGTTATGCCATTGACTCTAATTTCATCAGGAGGAAGTATCTTATCAACTACTATACTAAAAAAAAAAAAATCTTAGACTGGCATGGGGGGGTGAAATAAACACATCCATTTTTATTGGTATCTGTTGTAGTAGAAATCTTTGAAAAACAAATCAACACAGTACCACTAGTAAGTGTGGTTGCACATAAGACCAAATGGTGATTACAAGTTGATTACAAGTTCAGGCAATGCCAAAATATTCAGCTCAATCACAGAAGAAGCTAAATCTAGGTAGAGGTACTGAAGAGAAAGACAGCAACAAATTTCAACTAAGTATCAAAACATCTTACACTGGTCAAAAGGATTTATGAGCCTGAAATCATGTGAATTCAGTTTGAAGAACCTGATTAAAATTTTATGTTGATCTATTTAGCAGTATTTAAGGAAGCAAGAGTAAAATGCATAGTCACCCATTACCTGTGCATGAGAACACATCTAAATCACTAAATACATAAATAAGGAATATTCTAAAATGGTATATTCAACCAAAAAAAGGAGCGTTTTCCACTTAATTGTTCTGCATAGCTTTAGAAGGCTTTAAATTCACATAAAGATATAAGATTCATATTCAGAGAAATATGAAGAAGGAGAAAGGTGGAGAAAAAAAATTAAAAAATTAAAAAAAAAAAAAAAAAGAAAAAAACAAACACCACATACCCTTTTCAATAAAGGTATATACAGATAACAAAAAGCAAATAAATTTTAGGAACAGAGCCCCTAAAACCTATTTTTCAGTTCCCAAGACCATAGATATAGGCAAAATCAGAGCATGTGAACTAGTTTACTTAAGTCTAAGATTCCTGATATTTTTCCAGTGAATATTTCAGACCCATTTTGAAAAACACACCCGAGACATATTTTCTTCTAGTGTCTGCCTGAATAGCACTTTTGCCTCTGCATAAAAATGCTGCACTGTTTTCAAATCCATTCCAATACTTTTCCCAGTGTTTCACTTTGAACTGAAGAAAATGAGAATTCTGAAGGCGCACCCTTTTAAAAAACTGAGTCACATCAGGTCACAATGATTTGGCTTAGATGGCTACATAAAACAGTGCAGTTGGCACAGATATATCATAAACAGCTTGGTAGTGATTTTGAATGAAAATGAGTATGCTTGGAAGCCTGCTGAAAGACGAACATGGAGATGTAGATTTCCAGTTCTCAATCCTATTCTTCATGCTGGCAAAGCACCTGCATGTTGTTACAGGCAAATGCCAAACTGTTTTGAGGCAAGAGTTTACTCCCTCCCTCGTTTATAGCCACTTTCATGGCACCCTCATGCAGGCTTTCTTCTCTGTTTATTCTCAGTTTAGTGGTGTGACAGCCTCTGGTGTTCCATCACAACAGTAAATCCTATTTTCCAAGTGCCTTGCTTCCCAAGAACCACAATGTAAGATTCATGTAACTTCATCAGAAATTATTTTTAAAGATGAGCTGGCAAATCTAGGGTTCAGAAACTTCATCCAGTACCAAGATTATATCCCATCTCCTCCAAACAACCCTAAAAGGCCTCCAGCTCCCACCTTGTCACAGCAAGGTCTTGAAGAGGACAGAACTGAAAGTATCATTGTGGCTCTGTGGAAGCAATACATGCAAAAATCAAGAGAGATGAGGCACTGTTTTTCTCCAATTTTACCCTAGGACAAATTCACTGACTTAAATGAAGTCACCCTGGAGTAGAATTAATATAATACAGTAATAAATCAAGCCTATTGATTCACTGACAGTGCCCCTGTAGGACCTTCTTGAGCAGCCAGCCTACTGAACATTGCTTGCAGCATTGTCTTCCCCAGCACCGTGCCATGCCATTTCCACAGACAAATTGTTTCCTGACACAGCATAGGCTGATTCCTGCTTAGTTAATGCGTTATAACCACATTGTTTTGCACTGGTTGTCCTCTAATTTGTGTGCAAAGGGGTTTTTGAGTCAAACACACGGCCCTCAGCTGTGACAAATCCATGTGGAGTTTTGACTCCTGAAGCATTCAAAGATCACAGGAGATACAGATGCAAAATGTATTTCCCAAACTACTTTTTATGATTTGATTATTTGAGAAGCAAGGACAGAAAAGATGTATCAGACCATTGGAGCCAAGAATGCTTTCTAAGGAGGCGGTGATAGCCAAACTTTTGGCCTTAAATTCAAGGTAGCAAAAGATGCCCTGAGGAAATATTTATACATCTCTTGGCCTTTTCTGAACTGTTCAAATTTTTCCACCTTTTGTTTTCAGTCAGATATTAAACCCAAGAGGTGGCTTTAAACACTGAAAAAAAATATGTCTGGTCATAATTGCTTGATAATTAGCAGCTCTCAGCACAGCAAGACAAATAATGAACCTTTCTTCCAAGTATATCTAGCCATTGTTTTGATGACACCTTTTCAACTCAAGGCTTCTCATTTCTGTCCAATGTCAAAAATGCCACAGGGGTGGGACAACATGAAATGAAAATCCGACTGCTCTTTGGAAATCGGATAGGAAGAAAAATACCTTAAGAAAAGAAAGTGCAAGAAGAACCACTGTTCTAGTCTTTCAACAACTTCAGGAGACCTTTGCTGTTGGAAATGTTCTGTTTTTCTCCTGGAGTTCCAAAATGTCAGCAAATTGTGTGGTGTCCCAAGCAAAGCTACAATGAGAAATATCAAAATTTATATTCAGTAGATATACTTCATGTCTGTTCTGAAAAGCCCTGTCGATATTTAGTGGAGAGGAGAAAGGCAACCTGAGAAGGAAGATGAAATACAAAAGAGTGCATCTGTAAAATGCCCCACCACTGTGAGAGAACAAGGCAAAGAATGTTGGGGCTCTCATCTTTTCTCATCTCCTGTCTAGTCCATAAAGCTATACCAGCACTGTTATGACAGAGTCCATCTGACATTTTAGACATCTGCTTTAGGATAAGTCGGTAGCTGCAATCCATTGACTATATCGAATGCATACCTTCATATCATAAAAGGTTGCTCAGTAACTTCCATAACTGCAGACTTTTACATTTCATATGCACTTATATGTAGTTAGATAAATCCCACCCCATCTCTAATCACATAGTCCTACTGCTATTGTAGGCTCAGATAGAAAAATCTCCTTCCAATAGATGAAAACAACATGTTTTGTTGTCAGCAATCTTCAGGAAACAATCATGGACGTCAGATTTAGAGAACTATTGGTCTAACACCTGTAAGATACCCTATCCCAAGAGGCAGGAAAATATACATAGCTCTATGACAAAAGGGTTAGTTCCAACATATATACAACCGTTATCATCCCGACATCTGTCCCAACTATTCTAACAGGAGGAGTATATCTCTCTTCCTTCTCTCCCTCTTGCTGAGGAAAGGACATTTGATCCAATTGTGAAATAGCTCCTGAATTACCTGGGTTCAGTCCAGATGGCCCTCCTCGGGGCTAGGAAACTCCATCAAGAGGAAAAAGAATACAGTTAAGGAACGGGGGAGGTACCTATTTTTAAGCATTTCCAGACTCCATAGAACCACTCTCCCAGAGCCCTCTACAAAGCTGAACAGGGTGTTTTGAAGGTTGCATTCATCTTCTGGTATACACTTCCATTCATTTCTAAAAGAAAACAACATCCAAAAAGAAGGAAAGACAGAAGTCGGGGAGAAAGAGAGCACAAATTAACTAGAGATCTCATACATTCACTTTAGACTTAAGTGCAAGTCATGGTCTCTATGTGAATAAAGCAAACTAGCACAATGATGGATTAACCAAGCTTGAAGGGATAACAAGAGCTGAAATTATTGTAATTATACAGAAATGCCAAACTGAATTACTCTGAATTGTAAATGAGACCTGAGGGTCAGGTTCTGTCCCAGAAAACACATCAAAAACTTCACCTGAATCAGTGTAGTGGTGACCAGTAATCCAGTGCAGGAGTATGTGTGTGTGTACATGCGTGTGTGTGTACATGAACCCACCCTTCCCTGGAGACTTCCTCCCTTCCCTTTGGGTTCTGAGTCTTTGACTTCAGGATTAAAAGCACCATCTTCTTGTATACTTAGTCATTAAACCTTCTCACTCCCCTACTATTTGCTTCCTGGTAGGAAAAATTGAGCTTCAGCCATCAGAACACATCATCTTAGATTTCCTGACTTGCACTTGTTGAACTCCCTGACTTCTCCATACAGTGACAGGTTCCTAATGCTCTGGATGCTCTGCTTTTAATAACTACAGTCTTTCTGAGATAGCTCAAAAGGAATGTCCCTCAAATTTAAGTCTACAGTTTAGGCCCACAGTTTAAGCTCACTTTTGCTCTAAGAGCAGACACAGTAAAAGGAGAAAAAAAAAAAAAAAAAAAAAAAAAAAGTAGAATCTCCCTAAATCTAAGACTATAATTAGTCAGACTAACAGCACAACATACCATTTCAGACACAATTCCTTGCAGTTGTCACAATTTAAAATACCTTAGGGATGCTTTGAATTGCCCCCCAGTTCAGGATAACTAGCAGGCCCTTCACATACTCCCCTGCTTGCTCTCAGCCTAGTGCTACACTTTGACCACTGGGCCTTTCTGAGCTTAATCACCTTCATAAGCATGTTGGAGAGGGTTTGTTCCATCTAATTCCCATTTCCATTTGATATGGACTTGGTGCAAATTACAAACACTTTTCACAAGCTCTCTGTTGGCAGAGTTTACCTGGTGATCTTCCAGAATGGCTTCTTTTACTCCTGAGTATCACATGAGGTGAGAAATCCTGTTTCTTTAACACCTTTCATGTAACTTACTTTCATTGATTCAGTCAATGCTGATGATATCCTACAGATTTGCAGAGGGACTTCACCTACTTATACATAACCCTGGAAGCCTTTTTAATGGGATGTCATGGAGTATACTTTGGCAGACCACTGAAAACAAGTTTATTTTACTTGCAAGATCACATAGCCAGCTCAGCAGTGCTGAAATGTGGCAATGAATTCCTCTCATCACGTAGAGATGATGATTAGCAATACTACCAATAGATAGGAAAAACTAACCCAGTTGTCCTAGTCAGTGGATCTTACTTGCATTTAAGACTGACACATACATAGCAATTTGCCTGTGTTCTGCAGCAGCTGCAAACTATTAACTATGACAATGAAGTTGATTTTTAAACCAACAAATATGACAGCTATTATGAAAGTTCTACCATTGTCACATGGTGTGCAGTCTTTAAATTCATCCCTTGCTGTGTGGCTGAACTTTTATTGAATTTTTTTAAAATTAAAAGAAGGTCATGTGAGGACAGAAACACTCTTTGTCAATCAGACTGTGTAGTGCACAAAACTCTTTCAGAACTCTCACAAAAGCCAAAACCAGCATACTGCACTTAAAGTACAATGTTGCAGAGATACTATGACTGTATTTGACAGATGAAAAGATATTCCCCCTCATTATCCTTTGTTTCCTTCCACCTCCAAAATGCCATCATCTTTGCTGGGTTCCCAGAAAACCTAGCACTGAATGACCAATTTGCTGACTGGGTCAACAGTTTTCAACATAAGAAACCTTCAAAATGATACCCATGACCCAACACATGCACCTTTGCTATAATACACTGATAGAAACAAAATGTAGAACTGTCTGCCAATCCAAGACCTACAAAGAGAAGGAAAAGAAGTATTTTAGCTTCTTCTAACACCAAGGAGGTGCATTTGAAGAATTCTTACAGTGAGGTATAATATATCTCTTACTATGCACGATTAAATCCTGGTCAAATCATTCCCTAAAAATCAAGGTCTAGCCTTTAAATACTGTTCCTTTTTCCTCTATGGTCCCAGTGACACAGGCCAAAACATATTTGAATGCTAGAAGCCCTTAAAGCTATTCAGCTGAAGATCTGATTCCTCCTGGTTTCTATTTCCATTCATCTTCTTTCTCACCTCATCATATGAGCTACCCTTCTCCTTCAAAGAAACTGCACAGAAACCCACAAGAGGGCACGATCAGGCAGAGAAGGGGGTGAGCCTCACTATTTTACATAACACAATCATATGCATCAAAACACATACACACAACTTCCCAAATGTCTGAGGTTAGTTATCCTTCATGTCCTGACAAGTTACACCCACCTTTCTCAGAGGAACTAACTCACTCAATAACAAGTACCAGACTTCTGTTAAAACAGCAAATAAAGTAGGACCACCTACTGTCCAATCCTGCAAACACTTACTGGTAGACAATCCTGCATGCCTACCACCATGAACAACCTCTGAGTTTCAGCTGCTCTGCCCATGTTACTAAGTGCCGTATCTCCAGCAAACGTTCACAGAGTTATGCTCTATTGCTAGGTCAAAATCGGGCCAATTCTGCAACCCCTGTTTACAGTAGGCCTCAGGCACTAACATTTGATGGAATAACTCAAAAGAATGGAACACTCGTTTGGATTTCAGGATAAGGCCCCCCAGTCAACATGTGGGAGCATTTATGCTCTGTGAGACCTACGTTAAAAAATAACTTAAAAACAGACAGTGTTTCCCTATGAGTGGCCTGTTTTCCCATGTTCCAGTTTGCTCTTTCAAAAAGGCTGGTACGCTGAGATATCAGTCACTATGTGAAAATGACAACATTCAATTAAAACAACAGCAATTTTCAAGTGACACTTTTTTTTTCAATAGATGTATGACATTCCTAGACATTCTATTAATTAGCAGGCCCCAGGCAACACATTTGGTAAAACAGAACAATCTGGCCTTTGATTTTTATCCAGGCCTTACCCAAGATCACACAGAGGTAGTCAGGCTGCTGATAGATCCCCCACACAGAGCACACACCCCCAGCAAGCAGCTGTGCTAAGAACTGCATGTACCCCACTTTGAAGAATTTTCAATCTGCATGGAAAGAGAGAATGATTGATTAATTAATAAAAAAACTGCTTGTGTTGGACTGGGCAAGTAGAATCTGTTAAATGGACTTTACTATTCAGTCCTAAATTTGTTTCTGTTTTCTTTTTTTCCAGTTATCTGTCTCAGCTTCACTTTAAAAGCTATTCTGATTGAAAAACATATCCTGAGTGTTTCTTGTATTTCAGGACCAGGAATTCAAACAAGCCCATTACTTCCAAAGTAAGCAGTCTATTAATAACCCAATGAGCATCTGAAATTAACAACATCTCAGGTTGTACACCTACATGATGCTTATCTAGGAAACTAGCATCCTTGTTACATCTTTTCTGGGCAGCTACAGTTACAGTCTATCAGAACACAGGATGAAAAACATTGTCTCAGTAGAAGATGTTGTAAGGTTTCAGCTGAAACACTCAAGCTTTTGATACTCCCACCTGCATTAATAATTTCTGGTTGCATTGGATAGAGATCTGTGAGTTCCTTCACGTTTAGGAATTCATTAAGGTAACCAAAACTTTGGAATTTTTCTTACTTGTTGTATTATTTATTTCATCTGTAGACGATAATGGTTCTGTTACATTAAAGATAATTAGGACCTTAGATAGGCTTTCAAAGATATTTCCACATTTTTCAGTGACGTAGCTGTAACCAAAACAGCATCCAAAAGCAAAAGAGGAGTATTCAATCTTGAAAGCAGCCAGACTGTCTGGTGAAGATATATTTTGAAGGTTTTATTGGTGGCCTTCTGAGAAAGGCAGCTATGACCTAAGCTTGAAGGCTAGCAAGGACTATGTGGGTTTGTGTGGGAGGGGGTTAAATCTAATTTGTAAACGGTGAGTTATTAGCCCTGACATTTGAGAATAGACACTGCATTGTGTCAATGATGAGAGCAACACTAGTTTTCTTTTTAATGGCAGTGATTCATTCTTTCCCACTCCACTATTGTTCCCATTTACCTGGCAAAGAGAATTACTTCTTATGTGTTCCCAATTGCTGATTTCTGGAGAGACGATTCAGATGAACACAGGAGAAGATTTGCACCAGACAACAAAGTCTTGAGATCAGTACTAGTGGATCTCAGAATGGGTGTGTTATTACTAAGTGGCCTTTTTACCCTTCTCCGCTTTACCCATGAGAAAACCCTGGCTTTCTTCTGCTTTACTCAGAGCTTTTGATCACCCTTTTTTCAATTCAGGTTTATTCCCTTAAATTTTCAAAAATATTTTAAATATCTTCAGGTAGGTAAAGGATTTGGAAGCCTTAACTGGCTTGGTGAGGTCCTTCTCCTTCAAATGTATGTGCAGCCATACAGTTGGTATCAGAGAGCAACCAGCCTTGGATTCTCCACTACTGCTTTATCCAACTGCACAAAAGTAGCTATGTCACAAGCAACCTCCCATGACACGAGACCACCCAGAAACCACGGAAGGGGTCTCAGCCAATTATCTTCACAGAAGTCCATATATTAAGTTTTTTAAAAATTGTCTCAAAGACATAGAATATCAGGACAATGACCAGGAGTAAATCAAGACTCAAGTTTCCACAAAGAGCTGTCTCTCCAACAGCCTGTTTTATAAATGTGTCTGGCTACTGCACTCAGACTCTGTCACTTTGCAAAGTGCAAACCCAACACTTCTCAGGCCGCCTCCCTTCCCCCGCAGCAGACTGTCCCACTGGTAGACGGGCCTCATCCCTGCAAATGTGAAGTGGCAGAGCCTCATTGACGTCAGCGATGATGCTTTCCTTTATTACAACTACCAGTCTGGCCCTCCTACTTTTACAAATGCCCCTGAGGGGACTACATGAAAAACAAAGCTTGGAAAAGTACAGAGCTATGACTTGGGAACAGCCCATGGCACAGATTAGGGGACAGTAGCCATAAAGAGTTTGAATCCAGATGTGAAATTCCCCAAGGCCAGGACTATTCAAACCCTATCTAGTATGTGAAGCAAATTAACTATTGGGTCAACCTTGCCCATAAGACACAGCTTTCTGAGAGCAACTCCACCCAAACCTCTTTGGAAACTATTTACTCTGAGATATGCAAACAGCTGTATATCTGCCCAAAGGTTGAAGCACATTCCACCATTTGTGCAGCTATCCAGGGCCACTGCAGCAGGCAGGGCAGGCAAGCTGACTGACACACCGGGGCCTGTACAAATAGTTCTTGTGCCCAGGGAGCATGGAAACCACAGCTGCAGTTTCACCAGTGGAGCAGAAAGTGTCACGTCCAGAGATGGCAGAGGGCACACAACTGACCTCAAACAAATAAAGCTTAAGTGGAATGTGGTAACCTCAATTCCATCATGGGTTTCAAGTGACTAAGTGAAGAGATGCATAAAACTTATATTGAGTACCCAAGCTACTAAGTGCCTACTGCATAGACCTACATCCCTCTCTGAGCTGCCACAGCCAGCCATAAAGGTATCTGGGCTTTGGCCATGCAGAATTCCCAGAGATTTCAATGGGAATTTCTGTGTTCCAGTATGGACTCCAAGAATGCAGTTTTGGACCCAGAGCTCTGAGGGCTGGAGCCGCATTCAATATCAATGTCTGGCAACACCCATTTGTAAAACAGTGACTCATTCACAGGCTCAACTTTAGAGGGACAGACAGGATGACTTTAATCATACATTTCCATTTCGTTAACAAAACTCAGTAAAACCAGATGAGCGTCCTGGATGATAATAGTTGGTATTAATCTAATGACTGTATAGTGAGCCATTGCCATAGTTAAGAATAGTTTTATATCACACAGAATGCATTGTTTTAATTTGGTTCAGGAACATGTCAATTAATGGACTCCTGGGGCTAAGGACAAAATAATTGTTTAAATAGCCACAGTTCTTATTAAGAAAAGGTTTTTTTCTGAAAATAAGAGACATGGAAATGAAATACAGAAAGTAATTTGAAAGAGACATATCTTACAGAAGTACCTAAGTGACTTAAGAGCCTAGGACACCAGTTAAATATGCTGCCATTAGCAAGCAATTCTAATGTCATTCTAAGCAAGGAAGCAAGTTGCTTGTGTGATAGTATGTACAGGGAGTGACATACAATTCAGGCAGATACTACTTCAAGGTGTTCACTTGTCATGGTTGCACAGTCCTTCCCACTGACCACCTGGGTTTCCATTCAATACAGTTTGAGTAGCAAGTACAATTTTAAGTCTTTCCCTCTAACATTAGCATACTTCAAGCTTCAGACCCAACAGAAGGCATCTGAAAACAGATTGTTTGTTCAAGCTGGAGTTTGGCACTAGATTTTTACTGAAGTTTTTTTCTGTTTGTTGTTGTTGGTTTTTGTTGTTTTTTAACAAAATGGGCGGTGTTTGGGGAACTATTTTTCCAGATCACCATGTTTGGCTACCTCTTCTAACATATTCAGGGTACACTTCCATGGGAGATTGCAAGCAGATGCCAGTTCCCTCTATAAGTGCTCCAAGATACCCAGATAGAAGCTACCTCTAATCCTAAAGTCATGTAATTGCAACCCTGTAATGCTGATCCCAAGCTAGTATATTCTGCTTCCCAGCAGGACTTGTTAGTTCAGGCTCAGCCACATGCTAAACATGGCTACACAGCTTCGTATTTAGAGCCAACTTTCACCCAGCCAGTTTGGAGCTTGGACAGAGCGAGTTCATATCTGACTGCCAAACCCTGAATAGACATACCTTCAGTGATTCAAGCACTCTGTAGTAGAAATGCAGGATGAGTCTTCTGAAATATTCTTACAGTCCAGTAAAAGGCTGGCCTTGCTCAGTTTGAAGAGCAAGTCAGAGCATGGCAGTTTGCTTTGCTTTCTTGATATTATTACTCCTTCTTCCTCATAGAGGCTTCCCCAACTACACACTAAGTCCTGTTCCACTAAGAAGGCTAAGTGCCCTCCTGCTAAGGGACATGTTCCTTCAGAATTTGCCTCCGCATGAAAAATGAAAACAAAATATGACAGGCCAAACTCCTCTTGCTAATTTAATTTCCCAGACTCTGTAAGATGACAAGAGTTTATCTAGGTCCCCAAGGAAAACCAGGACCTCACAAGATATTTCTACCTGATGAGGTAGATTTAAATTCAGTATTGCAACCTGAAAGCCTTGTGGTTAAGTTCATGGCAATCAGCTGATGCATGGTATTTCCTACAGCTGCAGCATCATATTTCCTAGAGCCAAACATCAGATGCTTTGATAGAAATATTTTTTCTACAATGCCCACAAATCTTATTGTTTTATCTTTCTAAAGTACAAAGCACAAGTAAGAACTAAAAACTGTTTTACTTCTGAGACTAACCCACTTTAACTGCCAGCCCCAGCCTGAGCTGCAGTTCCACCATGTCTCTTAGTTGCTTTTCTAGATCTTGGGCTTCTTTCACCCAGCCTTTTTATAGCAAAACACCTAATAGGAAGTTTATCTGCCACCTCCACCCAGTGGCTAGTGACGTTAATGCACTAGATTAAGTGGAAACTACCCACTTGAAAAACTGCAGCGCTTCTGATCTCAGTTTGCACCCGGACTTAACCGTAAAACAGAAAATTCATACAACACAAGAGTTCCCGCCCCTACTCCCCCTTCCAAACAAGTTTGTTTGTTTTTGTTTTTGTTTTTACTTTTTCTGTTTTCTCCTCCACTGTCCACACACATCCAGGAAAAATAAAGTTTCCCGTCATAACGTAACTTTATCATTGTTGTAATTCACCTAACTTGGACCCCAGAAGGCCATTCATTTACCAAATAATATCATATCTTAGTAAGCAAACATTGGTTTTCCAGTAATATAGTTGTCCATATTTGTAAGCGTCCACATTATAACTGCTGTCTATTCATTTTTTAAAGTCATATGGATAATTTCTCTAGGCTTATACAACACTCCTAGTCAGACAACACCAGCCTTGCAACATCCTCTCCTTTGCACCTTCCATCATAACTGCAGCTAACACACATTCCAAATTTTGCATAACTTTTTCCACTAAGTCTCTAATAGTCACTTAAATTTGAATTCTCATTTTCCACTTTAGACAGAGCCTGCAGCAATTCATCCAGTTCGGCAAAATCTTACTAACCTTTGGGACCAGCAATGGAGTTAAGACACTGTGATTTCCATCCCTTGCATAAGGGATGTGTCTCTTGATGTGTCTCTTCTGTGTCTCTTGATTTCAATCAGTTCCTGATCATACTTTTCTAGCAACCTGTCCATGTCTTGCTGCAACAGCATAAAATATAACTCATTCAATTTCACATCATGACAGTACAGAGGAAAATCTAGGTTTACATACTCTTCAAATACATTTCACCTGTACTTATTTTCCAAATTCTCTGAGAAAGTCATCTACAATCCCTAATGAAAAAATGTGCAAAAATGTAAAACAGCAACAACAAACAAGATGTTAATATCCTACAAATACATGCTTACTGGGGAAAATAAGAATATTCCCATCTTCCTTTACTCTCCTCTTTAGCTCCTTCCTTTCTTCTGCCTCACTGAATACTAAAAGACCCAAGATGAACAAAGCATGAAGTCTGTGACGCTCTCAATTGTGTTTCAGGGGCAACACACATTTATTTCCTTCATGGGATCATACCTTCCTCCATTGTACAGTCTGAGAAGCCATCCTGCCTATGACTGCTTTGCCAAAGGAACTTTCTCTTTACTCATTTGGCTTAATAACCACATCTGCAATTGCAGTTTGTTGTATGTAGCACATTGTTTATGTACAGCACTATAAGGTGGGTAAAGCACACTGCTTCCCACTTATTTTTATAAGCTGAAACTAATTAATGTCATTTCATATGCCAGGGATAAGAGGACAGCTGAAAACCATCAAGGGAAAATGGGAGCAGTGCATGAGCTGTTTTTTTCAGTCAGCTGTTTCACTGCCCAAGGCGCACACACACGCACACCCTCTGCTTCATCTCTCAGATCCAGTTCTGCTTTCTGTACTACCGCTGCCACTCAGAAGTCAATATAATTATTCTGGCTTTACAGTGGTATAACAGAGATCAGGCTTGGCCTGTATACTACTGGCACTTGAAGCATTCCTGTTTTATCAAAATTTGATACTTAAAACATTCTGGGGGTATAAATAATCAGGATAGAATAGCAATTAATACAACACACAATTGCCTTAGACTATACCCAGAAATCTCATCCAGTTCACAAATAAAAGTCCACACAGTCAAGCCACAAGTCTCAGCCTACAGACTCCATCACATATCTTTGTCATATCTCCTGGAGACCAAACATGAGATTTATCCTAACCATAAAGAACAGAAGCAGCAAACTGAGGTTCACTGAAAATGTCATCTTACTGGTCTACTACTCAGCCCTGGGAACAGTTAGCCAGAATGCTTCTGCTGACCTCAGCTTCTGGGATAGCTCCTCGCTTAACCCTGAACCTTTCAAATACACATGAAGATAAACACCCAAAGTTCTACACACTAAGACTTAAACAAACACAGTTTATGCCAAAGGGCATAGGCCAATAACCTGCAAAGATCCACACTCACACAGTATTGCACAATGGACCACACGTATTTTGGAGTGTGGCATTTGCGTATCACTAAGAATTATCAAGCACCAGTCATTTCCAGAAACGGTTTGCTGGTCTCAGCGGATCAGTTACACTGCATTTATTTTTGCTCTGAGCAATACCTTCTATGCCAGTCATTCATACCAATTTGGGAGCTCACCCAGATCCTTTCCTCACCCTTTTCCAGGTCCTCAAACTCAAGAACATTTAATTCACCAAGTGGAATTCCTCTGGCTCCTCTGCAATCCTGATTTCAACTTTATCCTGAAGAGCTGCCAGAGGCATAGAGAGCCTACTCCACAGGGATCCCAAATTCCACAGTCCACTGCAGCTCAACACTACATGGCAGCAAATCTTTCAAAAGAAAGAGATTCCATAAAACACCATGAGAGATCTAACATTTCAAACAAGAATTCATGCATCCCTTGTAACCTGTTCAAGCCTGGACACTCAGCTCATGCACAGTTCTCTTCTGGTCCTCAAAAGCCAAGCACCAGGTACCTCACTGGTGCCTTGGGTCTAAGCTCTGATCCAATGGATGGCAAGTGGATGAAGCCCAGCAAGACCAGTACTCCTGTTGTGAGATATGCTCATTTGATTCATGTTAATGTAGAGCAATGCTAGAGCCACATGGTGGAATGTGATTGCTTTGTGCATCCTTGTATAACCACAAGAGTGGGAAATGGAGATGGTTAATGTATGTATATAGTTATTCTGTTTGGTGGTTAATGTTATGTATATAGTTCTTGTGTTCTGCAATGGTCATCTGACAGGAACATCCTGTACCAGTGCTGTTGCTAGGCGGAAGACTGTGGGGGGGAGAGCATGTATATGGTCTGGGGTCAAGAAGATCCGAGAAGATTCCAGAAGATGAAGGGGGCATGCTCGAAGGGAGACACGCCCACTAATGAATATGCATTAATAGAGGGGATATAAGCCTGGAGTGGGGACGGTGGGGGTGTGCGTCTTGGTTGAGCAGAGACTCCTGGTGCAACCAGCACTGTTTGCTTGCCTTCATTCTTCTAATAAATTGTTAACTTTAATTGGAATCCTATTTGAGACTCAATCATTTATCACACTGTCAAGAGCGGCAGAACTTTCCTCCTAGTTCCACCGCTTGCAGGGTAAGCAATACACCATTTAATTGGCATCCTAAGTGACTCTTTCAGAACAGATCCGAAGAATAGAAGCTGAAGAGGCAGCTCCTGAACTCATCCAGAATGCTAAATTAAAAGATATTTTGTAGATTTTCAACTGCTGTTCAAAAGGCCTAACTAACAATCCGATTAATCTCAAAATAATAAAAGCCCTTAATCTAACATATATCAGCAAATTCCTGTTTCTCTCTTTTCTAACAAAAATAACAACACTTTAGTTGCCAGTGTATTAATAAGGTCCTATTTCTGCTCCAGAGGCTGAATCAAACCTTTGTTCTTCACAGCAAAGGATTAAGAAGGTTGCTATTTTGGTAATGGGATGTGGTAGAGGTACTTACTTCGTAGCTGAGATCCAGGCTGAATGCCTGAGAAAGGAGTAAACTCTGTTACCTCAGATGAACTTTATTCTTATAATTGTTATATCAAACTCTGCTAGTATGATGTGTACCATTAGCAATAAAAGACAGACTATTCATTAATAATTACAATTTTATAGTGTTTAAGCTCATTCACAAAATACGCCCTACGTTGTACAGAAAGTCATGAATGTAGATTATAACATAGCAAAACATACACCTGTAATAAATAAGAAGAAAAAAATTACTTACTTTCTAGGTAGGTTATTGGTCAGCTGCTTATTTTTTCCACTTTTTTTTTTTTTTTTTTTTTTTTTTCTCGATATCTCACCTCTTATAACATCATGGAGAAAAGCTGTCATAAAGTGGCACAAGAAAAAAAAAGTGTCAGAAAAACAGCACATGGTCAGGGACAAATGAGAGAACGCTCTGAAGAGAAGATCAAATCATAGGACACAGATCCAAGTGCTGAGGCACCAACTTGGTGCCCAGATGATTGAGAAAACTGTTTGT
This sequence comes from Nettapus auritus, assembly GCA_011076525.1. NCBI lineage: Eukaryota > Metazoa > Chordata > Aves > Anseriformes > Anatidae > Nettapus > Nettapus auritus. The sequence continues at coordinate 11,466,031 of CM021769.1, read as the reverse complement.
GAAGCTGGAAAAGGAAGCAGTGACCTGTGAAAATGAAAGCAACTTCATGAAAACATTGGTCATGTCACAAATATGTTGTTTATAGTTATCATAACAACATTTTTATTAAACAAACATGTTTAGTATATAAAGTTGTTGCAAGCAAAACATTTTCAAAGGACTAGAGTAGGTAAGACAGTGTGGTTAGAAGCTGGCACCACTTTATAATTACATAGGCATTAACTTACTGCACTCAGAAATGGAAATTTTGAGGGCTCACATCAGAGGAGGTCCAAATTTCTGAATGAAAAGTATTATTGTAACAAAATCTAGAAGCATCTTCACATATAGCAAATGGAACCAGAAGTGAAGATAAACAGAGCCTCAATATCTCACTTGCATCCTGCCTATTGGCTGATGACATGACAAAGGACTTTGAAAAAATGACAAAAATGAAACAATTTACTAACTCTCATTTCTCATCTGGCAGGACAGTTGTATGTATGCACATATTTTTTTTTAAGACCACCATGATGAAAAGCAATCCCAGAAATGGGCAGAATGTCAGAAGGAAATTAGTCCATTGGTAATTGCTAATATCCTCTAGGAATGCTGTTTTATGTCAGATGAACCTCTCTTATCTTCTCCTTCTCTACTGAACAGTAGGAATAGAACAATAAAAATTCACAGGGTTTCAGATATCTCTGGTAGTACAGGTGCCAGATTTCCTAGGGAAACAACTCTTACATAGTCAAGTGTTGCTTACATGACTGATCACATGCATATTACCTCAAATAATTTCTGGACAAAATCACCAACTCCCACCATATGTGATAAAAGCAGACACCTCAAACATAATTGCATTCCTACCAAGATGTAGGAATAGTTGGGTGGGTAAATAGGCTGACCTTAATACCGTTTCCAATAAATGAAAGGCTTCAGTGTGAACATACCCTACTAGGCCTTCAGAGAATCCACCAATAGTGAGCAGTTATGAATTTCCCAGCTACTGGAAAAGCTCCAGTTGGAGTGTGTGCCTTGTTAGAAAACCAGACAATCCAAAGCCGTAGCAAACAAGACTTTAGTCATTCTAAGCTCAGGGAATCACAGTTTTCAAAACGAAGACTGGAAAATAAATTGTGCTCACAAGTTTGCATTTGCAGGTAACACTTTAATCAAACATAAAAGGAATTGGGCTCAATGCAAATGTGAAAGAGGTGTATTTTTGGCTGTAATATTCAGGAGGTCAGAATGCACAAATAAACAGTCCCTTGTCTTTGAGTCTACAGAATATGTTGATTCCCTCAGCAGATTGCACTGAATCCTTCAGCAGGTTAACAAAACAAAATATCTATTTGCAGCATAAAAAAGGATGAAGATCTTCAAAGATTACCATTTGAGTATCAGTGCAAAGTTGTGACAGGAGGATCTACACACTGAGCTTTCCATGTTTATTCTCTCCAAAAACACCAGTATAGAAGATAATTGCAGATAATAAACTAACACCCTTTTTGAATATTTTAAGAATTTGCAGCATGGTTTAATTTTCATATTATAGTAGAAATGCTTTGAACCTCAAATGACAACTTTTCCTGCCGAAGTCTTAAAAGCCCTGACCATGCAGTTTGACCCACATTGGTGCTACTCTGACAAATCTCCAAGCCACATAATGCTTACAGAAAAAAAGATTCCCATCCATTCAAGACTGGGGACTGAAATTTTATTCCAACATATCGGTATGTACCAGATACTGTAGATTTTGCATATGCATCCCTGACATTTAGGTATTCAGCCACTGAACTGAACTGATCTCTAGGAGGAAAAGGCTTTGTGGTTGAACAAGAAATTCTGGATGTGGTAGTTTAATTTTTTTTTTAAAAAAAGAAATCTTTCAAAAGTAAATGATACCATTTCAGTGTTGGGAACTCAAATGGAAAATAGTGTCTTCCATGTTTTCGCTGACTTCTTTTTGATAGCTGACCAGCGCTGGCACATGCACAATGACCCGTGACCAAAGGACAACTGCTAGAGCAGAGAGATGTTGAGCTGGATGAAGGCTATAACATCTGTTTCTAAAAACACAGTCAGAGTTCATATGGGTGGATGGATAGATAAACACGTCCACTTTTTTCTCAATTTACAATACACAAGTGTTTTACAGTCACCTGAAATGCTCTCTCACTCTACATAATATAGCTATAGAATCAGGTATTTCCATGACAATAGTCTTCTATATTTTAACTGCATATTATCTCAGACTTGACAATTTAGAAGTTAAAAAAAAAAATGCACTAAAATGAAACACTTTGGTAAGTGGCAGTTCTTACTACTGCATAGTTAGAAAGATGTCTGAAGTCTCTCTTTCCCCAATATGTAGGATAACATCCATTATCAAGTCAAGAGTTAGAGAATATACCTGGCATGATACACTAGGTAATGGAGAAAGGTCCCAGACACCAGGTAGAGGTTATACTACTTTAAGAGCAAGAAAATGCAAGTTAGTCATAAAACAACCATGGCTTTCCTCTGGCTTTGTGACCTTTCTGTGAGGCTGCAGAGCAGATGCAGTTGTGTTTATGTTGTCATAAAGTTGACAGAGGGAAAGGCCAAGGCACTGGGTTCTCCCCTCCCTGTCCTCCAAGTGCACTTGCAGTAGGATGGGAGGCTGGCAGGAGGCATCCTAAGTCGTTCTTCACTTGAACAGTCACAGCAAAAACAGGTGTTGAGAGTGCCCAGGCTTGCTGAAAATGAAGCCATAGTTGTCTTGACTTGGACAACTAGACTTAGAAACAACTTTTGAAAACCAGCGCCTGCAGGGAAACAAGGGTTAGAGTGAAGCTGTCCTAGCTCTTAGGCCTCACACAGAGGCAGCTCTTTTGACTGTAGGACTCCTTTTTCCTCTCACTTCCCCTAGCCCTTTGCAGTAAGGTGGGGCAAGAGGGAGGCATTTTCAGCCTTCAGAGGACCTTTATACTGTATTAAAAATATGGTTTCTTTAATGTTTCCTTTTTCAAAAGTAGTAATATAAACTAACTGAGTATGCTCTTAGGAGAGCTTTTGGCAAGGGTATAGGACAATCCTCTGCCAAACCTCATCTTTGGCATGAAGAAATAAACAGACTGTGGTTCTGCATAAAGACAAAACTTTTGGAAAGCCTTTAGAATATTTCTCATAATGAAACAGTGGGGGGGTAGTTTTCTTGAAATTCAGAATAGTCTCCAGAAGACAAATCCAACCTTTAAATGTTTTGGTGTCTTCAATTATGAACTGAGTTCCTTCACTGAAATAAATAAAAATAAAAATAATGTAAAATAAATTTAAAAAAAAGTAAAAAGTAGAAGTAAAAATAAAAATAAAGATAAAACCAAAAATAAATAAATAAGTAAATAATGAATGATGGATATGGTCTGATTTTGAACAGTCCTTAGTAAGGCTATTTTCATAACATTTCATCTGCCTATAGCAAATACATATGTTGTGTCAAATAGGAATGAAATTGTTCTCATCACCCTATGTTACAGAAAGGGACTCAAGATATCTGAACAAGAATATTGTCAAATATGGGCAAGAAATGCCTAACCTGGGATTTTATTTGTGTGTGCTCTCACTAGTGTCCCATAGTAAACTGAACAGCCATGCAGATTATATAGAGGATTTAAAAGAAAAGCAATTACAGTGTTTTAGAAATATTTCAGTAAAAGGGTCCTGATACTGAAATTTCTCATTAACATCACACTAGAGAAAAATGGAGCAAGTCAACTAAGAGGTAGGAAACCTGATACCGTTACATCATTTTGGTTTATTATGTGAAACACAACTGTTGTGTTATAGAGTAGTTCAATCTCCCATATTTAAAAAATGAAGTTTATCACACATAGATCTGAAACACACTTAGATGAAGATTAAGTATCCAAAAGGCTACTATGCTTTGCCAATACACACAGAATCATGTAGGACTGCCCAATGTATCATGAGTGTTATTAAAAGAAACTAAATACTTTAAGAACATTTTAATAGTGTTCTTTTTTGATTTTGGGTGGAAGGGGAGATTGTTCTTTTCCTTTTCAGGATTATTTTTCCTAAGTACATTTCTAAATTCTACTTCATTTTAACTACAGCCTTGTAAACCCTTTGTGTGCTTCTGTCTCTCTGAAGTCTATGTAAGCACTTTTATATCTCTCCTTCCAACAAGGATTTTGCTGTGTTGTCCCTTTTTGTTCTTTCAGAAATCAAGCCTTTTTGCCCACAGTTTGGTGAACTTCTCCTGTCCACACCCAAGTCCACTGCTGCAGGCAGCACAAAGACTTCAGAATTAATAACCTATGAAAAAACGAATGAGGCAATTCCCAGTTCAAAGAGCTTTAAAGTTCTTTGCTTACTCCAGCAGATATCTCTGTACTAGATTCATTCATGCCAAATCTTCAGCTTTTCTCTGTAATAATGATAATAACAAAAAATATTTAAATACAAATGCCAAAATTCTGACATCACCATGGGACTGTTCAAGCTGAAGCCAGGACCTTGCCTTGGTCTGGACCTTGACACCCATCAGTCACTTTGAGAAAAAGGACATACCTCATCTACACAGCCCTCCAGTACAGCTACATAGTTGACATGTTGTCAAGCATCTCGGTGCAAGAAGTAGTGGTTAAGCCCAAAGCTTCAAGAATTTCACTAAAGAATGTAGCAGTATCTGGTTATGCAAAAGTCTTTGGTTAAAGAATACATAAACTCCAAATACCACTGGGGCTTGTGGGTTGAATTTTTGGGGGTTTTGAGTTTAGGAATTTACGTTGCATCTTACTGTGAGAAAAGAGAAAGCAAAAACAACTGAGAAATGGTATTAGTCCACTAAAAACTCAGAGCCATATGCTGTTATGCCACAATAATAAATAAGAGGCTTGCATAGGACAGAAAGACACACTGTGACCTCCTTTCCACTAATTATCACAAAGCCATTTTGCTGAATTTTTGTGCTTTCCTATCTTCACACTTAGTACACTCTGTACCAGTATAGTTCCCCTCATTATCTAGGCTCAAGGTTGATAACTGATCACTCCAAGTTCTGATGTGTGTCCAGGTGTTTCCCATCAAAGTTAGTAGTCACATGCCAGAAGATGAGAGGTTTTTCTTTAAAAAATCATTTTTAATTTTATCACAAGTCAATGCATTGTCTATATATTCTGTGGTTACTACACAGAATAGGGCAAGATCCTTTAAGGATAGGGATCCTTTAAGCCTGAGATGCGTATAGCAACATTTTAGGCTGGAAATGATTCAGAGGTGTTACAGGAAAGGCATTTCCTGTAAGTGGCACTATAAAAAAGTATTTCTATAAAAGGCATTAACAAAACAGAGTGGAAGCGGTTGACCTACTGGGCGGTGTAACATGAAGATGGCATGAAGCCAAGAGCACGAGACAGCTGTGTAGCATATTAGAAAGCAGGACACTGAGCACCAAGCTGGGTTTATACAATAAAACCCAGGCAGAGGTTTGGTTGTGAAGAACTTCAACTGCATAGGTGAGAAAGCTAAATGTAGTATTGTCGACTGAGTAAGCGCTATGATGGAGAGGAATTCCAAGGCCTGATTTAACACCCAGTCAAGTTAAGGAAGTGGCTATACTGACCAGGCTCCACATTTAGAGGATGAAGACTGAGCCCTTCAGTGAAATCTGACACCAAGAGAGTCAAGTAAACTCTATTCCTATCAATAGAAGTGTTGTTCAATGGAAATGAAAGCATGCTGGGGATGTTTCTTACACAAATGCTTGTTACAAAAAGCTTGATGGTCTATTGTGTACATGCACTGAAATATGCAGGCAAACACAGACAATCATTACATAAACATCTTTAAGGTAATGTGCATGCATGTCTAGCTCTGAAGGGTACAGCCTGTATTTTCTCTACTGACCTAATTTTGATGCATCTATGTTTAATGTAGCCCACCACAGCAATTCATTTCTTTAGTTGCTAAATACATGGATAAATGTTGGCTTTTCCTAAATTGCTGCAGAAGGTAAAATCACAATTTTTCAGGAGGAAAAGAGGTTTCTTTTATGTAAACTTATTTTCCTAGCAGGCAATTGAAAACACATTTAAATACCTTTGTGTTCTTAAAAAAAAAAAAAAAAAAAAAAAAAAAAAAAAAAAAAGGAAAAAAAAAAAAAAAAGGCAGCTGTTTTTTGGATGAGCTGCATTGTTTATTATTTTCTTAAAATGCCCAAGCCATGAAACTCGTTTAACCCCTTGAGGAGTGACACAGAAATGACATGATGTGCATCATACATCAAATAAATGGTCACTCCTGCTGCTCTTTAGACATCCAGGGCTTAATTTGCAATTATTTGCATTCACAGAGCAAAGCTATACAATAGAAATGGGAACACATCTCCTATGTTGATTCAGAATTAATTGTCAAAGGGTGACATGCACCATAAATCCTATTGCGTGATTACTATAAACATGCAAACAAAAGAATGAGGAACAGCGTTGTCTGCTAATGGATGTTCGGTTATGAATTTCAATTGTTACAACATGTGATTAATTTACATGTTCAAATTAAGTCTCCATTTATGCATGTTTAATTATGAGGTATTTAAAAGCATGGATGGGTGTGTTTGATCATAAGCAGCATTTAGGAAAAAGCTTGACACTTGTAATTTGTTCATCCTGGTTTAAAATGTTCTCATTACATCATGGAATGAAAAAGTTAGAGAAAGGAATGTTTCTGTTCCCAGCTAACAATGTACACAAGTCAAGAACTCTCCTCTTTCTAATATTTCCCATAAAGATGTTCATCAGAGGTATCTTTTAGTCAAGCAAGTGACAGATGGAATCTATGAAAACAATAGTGTCTTTGCAAAGTCCAGTAGTATACATACTGTGGATACTATCTCTTAATCCCACTTTAGAGCTCCTGCATTTCCAAAAGCTTCAGACACTCCTAACTTTTAGTGGGACTTCCATTTCATGACTCTGTGCCATAGATGAACAGCTCCAGGGACTATGCTACAATTTTCCTAGTAAAACGCAGGGTTCCAACGCAGGGGTCCAACTGCAAAGGAGGGCTTAGGGCTGTGCAAATAACTAGTTTTTCAGTTCGGCTGCCAAGCCAAACAGTTGAAAAAGAATGTTGGTTCAAACTGAACCGAATTCACAATTTTTCCAGGTTTCCACACCAAAACCACTACCATCCCCACCCAGCCCACTGTACTTCCTTTAACATGAAATGTTCCATATGTCTCAAGAGGAAACATTTTTGGCAAATGTAAATATTTGGCAAATGCAAACATAAAAGGCAAGGAAATGCAGGGCAACATTTACAAAGTTGTTACAAAAGGATTTTTCTCCATGACTTAATATATATTTCACTCCTTTTTTATACTGAAGTTTATTCCACACAATGTTTACTATAACAGGGTTTGTCCCAGCTTCCCAATTGAGTGCCATTAACATCAGGTTGGAGAGTCATTCTTACTCTACTGTTCATTGACTCTCACCAATTATTGAAGTAGTTTGCATGAAGTGTCTTATTGGACTTGGTTCCATTTTGGAGTGATCTGAAGAATAATTGCTAGGACATTCATATGTGGAGTTAAGGACTCAAACTCCTGCCTTCATCAGACAAGAGCATTGAGTTGAACTCTAATCCAACTTTGCTGAGGTACTGGAGGATTTTGAGGTAGGTTTCCACCTCTTGCATTGGAACTAGTTCCCTTCAAATGTTAAAGTTAAGGGTTCACCACCAAGACTGAGAACATCGTTAAAGCCTAGCAATTATCACACTGAGCTAGCAAAGAGGGTATGAGCCCCACAGACAGTTCCTTGGAGGTGAAGAGGAACAACTGAGATCACATTGTGGTAGACCTCACTGCTGTTAATTGTTTGTGAACTGTTCTGAGAGATGTAAATCTTCAGAGCAGATAAGTTTTCTGTTATGTAAGGATCAAGTTGTGCCAAATGAATTTCATAATGCCAGAAATTACTTTTTTTTGGACACTACAGATTTTTCTCTCATTGTTTAGGCACTACAAGATTTGCACTCACCTGTGAGACAGAAAACCATCAATATCATGACATTGAGGAAAAAAAAAAAAAAAAAAAAAAAAAAAAAAAAGTCTGGTAAATGTAATGCCAAACTTTTCTAGATAAAAATTCTTAGATGCTATCATATATATACTCATGGAGATACACAGATTATTAGATACTATCACATATTTACTCATGGTAATGTACACGCTTAAAAATGCTTATATATGTGAAGCTTCAAGGCATCTCAGCTTGGGAGACCAGCTGTCTGATTAACAGAAAAGTCCTGGAGAAAATCTTAGTATACAGCAGCCTTCAGGCCATCCCTCTTCATTTCCATAATATATGCCTTTTCAGCATGTTGCTGCTAGTAGCACAAGGTTGCTGCAAGACGAAACAAAATGTGATTTCTAGTGTCTGAATTAACAATGGTTTGTGAAGGAATGGCCCTTTTGTTTAGCAACCATTATACATCTACAGAGGTGTCATAATGACAGTGAAAGCAGTAGGAAAATATATTGTTAATATATTTAGCAGAAGCAATGATTTCTAATGTGACATATAAGCATTGCCTAACGTTGTCAGGTAATACTAATCACTCATACTTGCTGAGTAACTGGATGAATCAGAGCAGTCCCTGCCCAAAAAAGACATACATTCTAATTTAATGAATGTACATATATACCTGAGCTGGTTGAAGTTTTAATTCCAGATCATGCTTTATATATTGTGAGTGTCAGAAGAGAAAAAGGACAAGCCTGGAGAAGAGAAGGCTGCAGGAAGACCTTACAGCAGTCTTCCAGTATGCAGAGTGGGACTACGGGAAAGCTGGGGAGAAACTCTTTGTCAGGGACCATAGTGATAGGACAAGGGGTAAGGGTTTTAAACTAAAATCAGATAGATTTAGATTAGATATTAGGAGGAGATACATCACTCAAAGGGTGGTGAGGCACTGGAACAGGTTGCCCAGAGGAGTCATGGATGCCACATCCCTGAAAGTGTTTAAGACCAGGCTGGATGGGGCTTTGAGCAACCTGATCTAGTGGGTGGTATCCCTGCCCATGGCAGGGGTGTTGGAATTAGATGATCTTTAAAGTTCCTTCCAACCTAAGCCATTCTGTGATTCTATGAAAATTGATCATATGCAAAATACTTGCCCAACTTTTCTTATCTTTCTTCTTCCTGAATGAGGAACACAAAATTCAAAAATATTTGGTTAATTGGAATTGGGATCATGATTCCAAAATATCTGAAAATTTTAGGAAAAGAAGAACCAGCCTTAAGCCAGCACAAACAGCCCAAACATATATTTTGACATCATCTTTGAATGTAACAAATAACTAGGAGGTGACAGCCTACTTTCAGCAACACATGTTGGAAGTACAACTGATAGGAATTTTATGAATTAAAAAAGTTTTCTTCACAAAATACCTTTTAAAAAATTGGGAACTGGATTAACTAAGAAATAACCTTTCTACTTGCTTTCCTTTTGGTTTGGCTTGAAGCATGCTTTCCTTCCCCTTTTGCCTTTTGCTTTTTTATGCAATGCTATCAAGCAGTAGAAAATAAATTAAAAATAAAGGAAATAAAGAAAATATAGAAAACATGAAAATAGTGTTATTTTTTTTAAATATTGAAGACATTTTAATTTTTCTTTTTTTTTTTTTTTTTTTTTGTCTGGGAGTCTTGGATTAACTGATAATGTCCTGCAGTTACCATTGTAGTGTTGAAGCCTTTAAAATATCTATTGCTCTAGGGCAAGTAGATATTTGCAGAAGCTTATTAGGTTTATTATTAAACAGCAACTAAATGGAAAAAAAAAAAAAAAAGAAGAAAAAAAAAAAAAACTATGGCTTTGAAAGAAGACATGGCATACAGATAACATTTATGACTGAGTAAATTCCACTAATATTTCTCATATTTCTCTAAGTCATTGTTTTTCTTTACTTCTTTCAGGTTCTTGTGACTTTCAACGTACCTTCCACTTCACTTTAAGTATTCAAGACTTATTAGTTAGCTTCTTGACTGATGATGAATTTCAATTTCCAAATTGCTTATGTGCAACTGGTACTCTCACCACTGCTTTGCCTACTGCAGGAACTCAGCTATGGCTAGGGGCATAGTTTACAGCAGGCAATATAAGAACAGGAATGCACAGAATTTCAGCCATTGGCCACGTGTCAGAAACAGCTTCACTCATTGAGCTACACCAAATAAAGATAGACAAGCTATTAATGTAATCAGCAACAGCAATCAGGCTAGTTACAATACCATGCAATAATATCTATTGATCAGGGCTACCTTGTTCAGCGTTCAGCACCATCTGAAGACTCTGAGACACTGTGCTTCTCACTGAACTATGGCACACTGACCTCAAAAAAAAAAAAAAAAAAAAAAAAAAAGGCTTAAAATGCAATGCAGCTGGATCAGAGGTGGAGTAATACATTCAGTAAGCATTACAGGAGCTCTAGCTTGCACAGAATTACTGTGGGAGGGTGTTGGTAGGAGCTTTTAAATATTAACTAAGGAAAAGGGTTGTTTATATAATTTCAACACAACTCTTCATTCATTCCGTTTGGATTTTTAACAGTTGCATTGCTCTTGTTCAATTAGGAGGTCATCAGAAAATTGCAATATTATGGACATTTTCAAACATTTCACATATTTTTGTGTCAGAACTGTGGTGGGTCACATGACACGCAGCTGTGTTAACATATTTAGGGTTTGGATACTTATAAGCTCTTGCTTTCTGGAGTATTATTTTTCTACTTGTTTACGTTTGAGAATTACTGGATTTTTTTTTTTTTTTAACCACAAGGTTAGAATTTATGGGAAAAAATTAAGCAATAAATAGGTACAGTGTCTTAACTTCATTTTTCATGTCCTGCCTGCCAGCAGAAGGATTAGGGAGACAAAGCTGGTTTTCTTCTGCGAAACTGCAACTAGTCCAGTCACAAGCTCACAAACACTCCCTTCCATGTCAGCTATACTTTGACCACACAAGTGTGATTTAGAGATTATGGAAGTTACAGAAACACAGCAACCTCACTTATGTATCAGCAGGAAGAGCTTCCAAGGGACCTCTCCATCCCTGCAGTGCTGAAAAACTTCCAGGGGAATCTTCCTGGATACTGAAGATCTTGTTTAATGCTGGGAAAACTGTATTATTCTCAGCCAGTTATTTCAATATGAGAAAGTACCTGTTCACAGAAAAATCAGTCGTAAACACAAAGCTTTACCTTCAAAACACAAAACTTTACCTGCATAAATTCTGGTAACAAATACAAGTCTGTACAAGCAGTACACACTTCATCACTTAATCATACAGACAGATGAACAGACCTCACAATTCTTTCTAAAGGTGCATGACAGCAATCATAAATAAACTAAAAGTTGCAGTATCTTATTCAAGGCTCCATTCCTTTTTAACTCTATAGCTTTTTAAAAATGCCAACAGCCTCAGTAGTGGAATATCAAGTATGACTGATACTGTATGGAAGCTGGTAACATGACTTTTAAATATAAATTTGCAATTGGATATATAAAGACAATGGTTACACTGTCTTTGAGGAAAATATCTGAAATTATATATGATAACACTTCATAATCGGGAAATTTTCAATTGAATTAGTTCATAAAGATTATTGAAAGTGATCTAATAAAAACAAGATGAGTCAGTCAGCTGGCTGCAGATGGGTCAATGGACAGTTCCTCAAAATCAGTACTGAAAAGTTTGTAGAACTCAACGTACTAGCTCTTTAGGTTCAAAACAGTGATAGAAAATTATACGGTTAGAGGACTAAGACGGGTAAGTAGGTCACTTCCAGTATCATAGCAGAATCTTCAGCACAGACTCAAGGAATATATTCTGCCTGTCCTGCGGCTGCTATTCATTTACAGGTATAGCTTATACCTGCCCATCCAGATTTCAGATACATTTCAGCATACAAAAACCACAGTCAAATGCCATCCTCTACAATTGCAGAGAATAACAAAATTATTGCCAAAAACATTCAGGTCACTACCTAAAGCCTTGTCTGAGCTTAAGGGGAGGTACACATCATTGTTCTTAAAACCATTTTCACTGACAATTAGAAGCATACTTCTATTATAGAATAAACTACTTGCATTAGTTAATCTATTGCTGAACACTTAGAAGTATATTAGAGGAGGTCAACTCAATACTAGAGTATAATTCTGACCACCTATCTACTTGCATATATTTCAGCTACCTCATTTCTGCTTAAATACCACAACAAGGTAACTATTGTATACTCACTAATTTGCTTTAGGAAAGGAAAAAAAGATTACAAATAGTACAAAAACTTTACAAATTGTCAAAGAAGACCAAGCCTACAGAAGAGGCTCTGAGATTGTATGCTTGAGTAACTTTGTGATGTGTTTCTCTTGTCTTGGACGTATTGATCCGGCATAAAGTTTCCATTGTCAGAGAGTGCCACAGTTCTCCAAAGGCTGATAAAAACTCAGACATTCTGTTCTGTATGGAGGAAAAACCTATGGTTCCAAGTTAGTCTTCATTCTAAACAAGAGTTAAAACATGGCATCTCAAATTTTCCTGGAAGAAGGAAATTTCAACACACTCAATGTAAAAAATAAATAAATAAATAAATAAATAAATAAATAAAATCATTGTTTAGTTGGTTGGATTTTTTTCCCAAAATTAAATTGGGTAACAAGATGCTCCAGGGGAATCCTGAGATTGCCCCAAGATCTACCCCTTGGGACTTTGCCATACCCAGTAAGAGCAGATTTTCAACATCTTCTGAAGTAGAAATGTTTCTGCTACAAACCCATCTGGTTTCACACACAGGAAATTTTATGCACTACAGATTCTCAATATTGCTTGGGTTTTGCTCATACATATAAAATAGAACATGCATTTGGGCTCTACATTTTGCTATATACGATCTTGTTTATAATTTTGTTTCTCATCTCCGAGACAGTACTGTCTGCTTGCACAAAAACTTGTAAAGAACTGGTTGTTGACCAGATATAACCAACAGAAATGTTTGGTGGTTTTTTTTCTCAGCCAATGTAAAGATCAGTCTAGTCTTCCCTTCCTTCAGCCTCAGTAATAACTGATAATTTGTATTAAAAAAAAAAAAAAAAAAAAAAAAAAAAAGTTATTTCACATGAATGTAGGCTGAACTGGTTCTCTGACAAATACAAAATCTCCATCAGGTTCAAAATTTTGCTATCAGATATCATCTTGGCAAAGAAATGTGTGCATAAGCTCATGTACTTTTTTCCCATGTAGTCTATTCTCTCCTACTCCTGGTGAAACTTCTATTTACATTTACATGTGTTGTGGGCTTCTTTTTGTTGTTGTTGTTGTTTTTAAAGAGGAGCCTATACAATCCTCAAGACCATGTAATAGTGGCTTGTAGCTGCACCTCTCATCCCAGTCCAAGAGGATGACTGACAATACAGAAAGATAAAACCCTTCACCACATATTTTCTGATTGTGTATCCTCAGGGTGTAGCCTTTATTACTACTACAACAACCATGTATCACTGATCAGGTTCTGATGGTCCTGTACTGGCAGAATTCCTATTGCACACTCAGTTGTGTGGTTACATTGACTTTGTTTCTGCTTTGCACTTCTGCTTCTGCTTATTGCCTGATAAAGGTCCAGATGCCTGTTCTGAATCTGGGCAGACAGGAAAACAATACTTTCCCCTAATACCAGGACCCTAATTAATGACAGGAAAAGAGCCAGGAGCTGTCACAGGAACTGGAGTCATAAGCAGGAGCAAGGAACCCAGACAAAAATATAGAGGAAATAAGGAGCAGAGAAGCATGAACAGGAAGAGCATGATGAAATTAGAGGAAGACTAAATGAAATGTAGCATTATCCAGAATGATCAGTTTCTGTTCAGAAAGAATAAATACTTGTCACGGTAAAGAGTGATGGAAGACACCTGACAGTCCTACCCAGCATTCACCATAGAATAGGGAGAGTGAAAGAATGTGACTTCAAACAGACAACATGACCCCAAATAGGAAGCAAAGAAGAAAGCAGCTGTAAACAGAAGGGATGTGTGCAAAAGGAAGCTTTTTTATCCAGAAATGGGTCTTTCTCAGAAGGTGTTTGAAAACCTTGCAGCACACTGAAATGATTTAACCCATCCCAGGAATGTCTAATGGTCTACACAAACCAGTGGACTTCCTGGGGGTATGGCAGGTCATAAAATCTCAGTTCTATTCACTTTGAATGAAGCAAATTACATAAAGCAGCCTGTCTGATGCAGGTGCCAGAAATATACCCTCTGAATGCCAAGTGCCAAAACAAATGTCTGGGTGAGTGTCCAAACTCATTATTTTCTGTCCTATATTAAATCAACATGCAACATTCTTTTCTATACTACCCACTAGCCAACTTGAAGTCAACTCAGTGTCAATATAGGTGAAAAGCTTTGGAAAAAACACCTATCTAGAGATTGCAAGATGAGCCATGCTTACAAAGTCTTTGTACATTTTGGTTTACTTTCAGGAATACAGCCTATTGGAGTCAGTCACCAGAAACAAATTAGTCTGTGTTTTGCAAGCCATTATCTTTACTGAAGATTAAAGTGTTTACAGTGTAGTCAAGTCTGCCAGTCAATATTCTCCTCTATGATATACCTTCAGGGAATTGCGTAATTCTCACCTAGATTTACCATCTCCTGGAAAGCAAGGATTCCTCTTTTACCTGAAAGGCTTACACCTATTAATGTATCATCTACAATGGGAGAATAAAGGCAAGCCAGAAACCATAAAGTACTATCTCGTATCAACAGGCAGTCTACACTGGTTCAGAGACCAAGTACTGAGAATTTCCATTGCATTAAATGAATCAAATACTCACAAGTCACAACAGATGCACAGGAAATCAGCCAACACACTAGTAAACACACGATTGGCAATACATACTGACTCAACCTATCAGCTATACTGCAGCTTCCTGCCTTCCTACCTATAGTCTATGCCTCTAGGAGGCACTATCGAACTGCAGTCTAGGACACCTAAGGCATTTAGAAAAGCAGCCACAGCCATAAATCCTCTTTTCACATGTTGTTGTTCATCTGCTCTCTATGAGGAGATGATTTATTTCTGTGGTAGAGAGCTACTCAAAGGAAAGCCTCAAAACATCCGAACAAGGATAAGTGTGACATATGTGTTGTGTCAGCCACTACCCATTAGAAGGCCTATTTCCTAGAACTGACATAGATGCAAGTATTTTCTGTAAAACAGTCAAAGTGCTGAAACCTTCTCTGATATTATGAAGGTCATTGTGAACTAGGAAATGCAGCTTCCACAGATCTTTTTGTTTAGTCTAATTTTTCAGAACATTCTTCCTGAAACATGTCAAGTCATGTCAGGACACATCACATCACGTACGCGATACACATCTCTTGTCATATACATCCTCTATCTCAGTACACTGGGCCAAGATTTTCTGTACCGTCTTGATTCTTCATGACATTCAGCAAATATAGCCATTAAAAAAGGACTCCCACGGACAGTAATTCTCTTTCCACAATGAATCAGCAGTGCTTATTCTCTGCAAACCAGAATTCTCTGGTGTATTTGGAAGGATTCTGCAGAAGAGCAGTATGAGACCTCTTCCCTTCAAATAGTATGGGTAGCAAAGCTCCATCCTAGTTCACTTGAATTGATTTGGTGCAGAACTGGAGTAACAGTGGTGAGTCAAGTTCCCTATGCTTGCCCATGGAGCATTTCATTGTGTTCTTTTTGTTTGTGGTTCATGCACATAATCTAAAAGGTCATTCTACACAGAAAGCAGTTGTTTTGCTTTTTCTAATGGAAAAACAATTCCCATCTCTCAATCCATAACAATAAAAATAAGGACAACAAAACCCCACCCACATGTAAGAACCAGAAGAACATCC
This sequence comes from Nettapus auritus, assembly GCA_011076525.1. Taxonomy (NCBI): domain Eukaryota; kingdom Metazoa; phylum Chordata; class Aves; order Anseriformes; family Anatidae; genus Nettapus; species Nettapus auritus. The sequence goes on along the minus strand of CM021769.1, from coordinate 11,450,108 downwards.
CATTGCACAACATCTCCCCATCTCATAGAGGCCAACACTTCCCAACTTTCCCTCAATATCTGTTCAAGAAGTTGGGCTGTAAAACATGCCCTGAAGGTGAGTAACTCCAAGAGTTCTTGGTCCTCTGCTTGATCCAAGCAATTACTGTGACTCATTGTTCTTATTTCTTGAATGACTTTAGTTTAAGGTCAATATGACAAGGAGGTTGTCATGCTTGGACAGTAAATGATACACAGAAAACAGATGTTAACAGGTGCCCGTATACTACTCCCAATTGCCACTGGACTTACTGCACATTATGCTGCAGATAAAATTGTACTCTGGCCTAAGTAATTTGCCTTTAACAATTCATTTTCAAAGTTGTTCTGTCTTTTTTTTTATTATTATTATTTATTGAAACTGGTGATAGTCAGTATTACATTATAGCTTTTTGATAAAAAGGTCATATATGCATAAAACATCTACTTCAATTGAAAAATGAAAATCTCTTAATTGAGAAAAAAAAATCTCAATATCTTTTAACAAAAATTTTTATTTGACAGTTTTATTGTGTGTTTTTTCTTCTGCTTAAGTTTTTAACACAAATTTAGTCCAAGGTCTTTCAAAAGAGAAAGGACAGTATTATCTGGAGATGAGATGGGGAGTGAAAAAAAAAAAAAAAAAAAAAAGTCTGATTTTTTATCAACTCAGGAGTAAAATTTGTATGTTTTCATTTCAAGCAGTCAAGCTTTAATCTCTTTGGTATGACAACTTGAGTCTTCATCAAAACACTGTCAAAGCCAGCACTATGCCTCCTGTGAGGGAGCTCAAAGGAGACAGAGTCCAAGGCGAAGCCCAAACACAGCATGGAGATGGCTCTGTACTAAAGGGTTGAGTTACTGCTTGTTCACACAGAATTCTGCAGTCCATTCATTTCATGTCTGTCTCACTTTCCTCCATCAGGGAATTGCTTTGCAGTGACACAAATAAAGCTCCTGAACTCTTCACTGCAAATCAAAAATGGAGACAGCTTAAGGCATAATTTGGGTTATGATTTGCAATATTCATTAAGAGATCAGCCAATTTTGGCAAAGAAAAAAATGCCCTGAGCTACGATAATGAATACATGGTTTGTTAAGGCAACAAGACTGATGGTCTCATCCATAATGATCTGACAGTGGCTGCCTTTATATGGTACCTTGTTTTGATTTTCGTATCAATAATTACATTATGCACCTCAAAACTTCTGGCTGGCTGGCCGACTTGATATATGTTAAAACCATCCTGTCTATGGATATGCATTGGAATAGGAGCTATTACAGGATCACATAACAGAGGTGGGAAGCAGTAATGATTCTTCAAAATTCTGTGCTACACTCGGGCCAGAGAGCATTCGCTGTGGTCCCTTCTGCCCTTAGAAGATATAACTTGAATATGTGAACTGAGTCTTCCAACTCCTCTGCAAAAAACCCTCTTTATGTTTTTTTTCCAAAAGCTTTCCCAAGGCAGAGAGTCAACACTTGAGTTAGCACTCAGATCACTCTCTTGCACATCATGGCAGGACGCTGTCACCTTGTCACCCAACGCAAACTAGAGAAAGAATTTGTGCCAAAAATTATCCTGCTAATTCCTGGCTAGTATGGCCATGCTGTGTTTTAACTTTCACATAAATTACTTGTCTGTTGGCTCTGAAGTTGTGCATCACTGCCCATTCACAGGAATGTTGCACTTACTGCTTCATGTGGGGCCTCAAACACGTCAAACAGTCCTTATCTAGGTCAACCAGACTAAAAACACTACCATTGATATGGGTGGGGTTTTTTTCACCTATTTTTATTAATTCAGACAAGTTGGGGGACTAATGGATATTTTTCTAACTTGATCTGAAATTATGATAAAACTTTTCTTCATGCTTAGAGCTACAAATCCTCACTACTAGGTAATGTGCAAGGTAACTTTTAAGCAAGCATTATAAAGAAGTCTGTCCTTCCTTCTTCTCCCCTCTCTCTACTTCCTAGAATCCACCTAACATCCTCATAAGAGCTTCCTTGGTTTGGTGTTTCATTATTTAACATGTATATTATTTGCTCGTTCTAGGACCAAAGCACCTTTTTATGTAGCAACAGTGCAAAATAATTTGTAAAATTTGCAAAGGGGCCATAAGTAATCATTGCTATTAACTGGCAATTTTTTCTTCTTAAAATTCTCAAATTTGGAAGACCAACAACTCTAATTCTCATCATATTTCAGAGCAGTTAGAAAATGAATGGGGAGGAAGGAAAAGCTTCCCTGCCTACTTTAGAAGATGTCTTCTAAAATATTTTCCAAAAAAAAATAATCTACATTTACAGCAGAAGTACTCAAAATATGCAGCCACGTGCTCTTTCTGGCATCTCCATTAAAAACAATATAATGACACCAATCAGTATAGTTTATAAGGTCATTTATGTTTGACCCAGTTTGTTATCAGAAGACATGTAGGTGGTTTGCATTCCACAGCATCTGAGTTACCTAGTACAAGACAGGGAGGGTGGAGTTATATGATCTTTAAGGTCCCTTCCAACCCAACTCATTCTATGATTCTATGATTCTATGATTCTGAGACACTACCTCAGAGGAGGCAACGGCTGATACCCTTCCCCTAGCCTCTCTGAACACATAATCTACTTCCCAGGACGTAGGCATGGGCTTTGAGCTCACGGAGGTAGTTCAGAGGGGATTGAGCAAAAGTAAGATTTGAGTTTGAACCACTAAGACCTGAAGCACGAAGATGATATAGTGGAGGAAGAGATCATTTGGCTGGCATGAATATCACTCACCTCTAGAGCAAGAACAGAAGACACGGAAGAAAGTACAGATCTCAGGATCACAACTGAATGCATACTCTGGCACCAGAGTAACCAAGTACTTGGGGCACAATGCAAAGTAACACGAGAGCTCTGAAGGGAAGCATTTTATTTTCTGTAGAGGCTTCTCTAGATAATTCATTCAGTTGGTAGGCCAACAGTCAGGTATCTTTTAATATAAACTCATACTCATTGCAAGTTCCAAAGTTAACTCTTCGCCTGAGGTCTTATTTCTTGTTATTTCCCTGAAGGACAGTATGGAATAGAATAGAATAGAATAGAATAGAATAGAATAGAATAGAATAGAACAGAACAGAACAGAATGGGAATTGTTCAGTTGGAAATTATTTTCAAAGATCATATAGTCCTACCGCATGACCATTTGAGGGCTAACCAAAAGTCAAAGCATGATAATGAGGGCATTATCCACATGCCTCTTGAACACAGCTATGGGGCATAAACCACCTCTCTAGGAAGCCTTTTCCGGTGTTTGATCATCCACACAGTAAACACATTTTTCCTAATGTCCAGTCTGAACCTCCTTGGTGCACCCTTGTGCCATTCCCACATGTCCTATCTTTGGTTACCAGGGAAAAAAGATCAGCACCTCCCTTTCCACTTCCCCTCCTCAGGAAGTTGTAGAGAGAAGTTTATAGCCATCTGAGTCAAGACTTTTTCCACATTTTTTTTTTAAAACAGACGTGTGGCTTTTTCCAAATTCACAAGCTTGTGCCATAGTCTCTCTGATCCAAAGCTCTACTACTCCTGCAGTGCATTCTCCACTGTCCATCCCCCACCTCTCCCTGTTCCCTAAGACCAAATTATACAAATGAATGTGTTGGGTTTTATGACATGGACAGCGTTGAGAAATGTTAACAACAAAACTGAAAATCACATTATTTGTCTTGCTTCAAATTACCTTAAAACTTAAAACAGACTACATTTTTTAAAACCTTCATTAAGATAGAAATATCTCCCAAATAAATTCTAACATCTAATTAAGCAAAACAAAGCAGTATATGATTTTGTACATAGAACTATGGATGTCATGACTTTACAGTGATCATTTCACTTTTTATTTTATCTTTAATCCTGGAAGGATCTGGTTGAGCAGGTGGAAACAATAAAAGTTTTCATTTCAGCTAAACATACAGAAATTGTCAATTGTCACAGATGAAGTCCTGGGACCCTGATTCACTTGGTCTTAAAGTTCAAAGGAAAAGGAAGGTCCTGGACTCAGAAAGATTAAAAGCAAAGAAAATCCTAATCCAGCACCCTCCTGTGAAACTACAGGAGACCAAAGGACATATCATCTTGTCAATATTTACAGGGCTAAATGTACCCACCTGACTTATCTTCACTGATATAAATTCACAACCCCCTAGCAGACAACTACATGATAAGAAGTGTTTGCACACATACCTATATATATATATATATATATCTGCTCAATACATAAATAAATAAATAATCAGGCTAGCAGATCTACCAGGGATTTGGGTATACAGTTTGACGGAAAACAAGTGGCATACACAAGTTATAACTGAACCTTGGCTTCTTCAGAGGCACCATGCTGCTGAATCGAGCACTTGTGCTGCCTACTGTAGCTCACTTATTACTATGTTTTTAAGTGTGGTTTTCTTTAAAAGGTCATTTAACTTCCTGGAAGGACTTTCCATTCCAGCCCTTCAGTGAGGAGCTCCACTGAAATCCGCTTGATCTATACTTGTAAAACATAGAGCAAAACCATACTTCAGTATTTAAATTAACAGGCACCTGCACAGAGAACCTGATCCTGCTTGCCTCCTGTATGCAAACAGTTTACTTAGTAACAATGAAACCACTAATACAGCAGAGGCAAGAAGTTCTCACCTGAGAGGGATTAGTAGGAAAGCACGGAGAAAATAAATAAATAAATAAATAAATCTTTAAAAGGTAAAAAAATCCATTCCTAATGCCCAAGATATGACAATATTGTATGAAAATGTCATTGGGACCATTAAGAGTAGCACCAAAGGACACATTATATGATCTAATTCAGATTACCAGATTCCATTGGCAGTCTGCTATACAAATTAGGAAAGAAGGCCATATAAATTCTCTCTGATCTCAAATATAACTTAAATTCGTTAAGTGTTGTGCCCAGTTTTCTTTCATACAGTCTATATTAGCAGTGGAAAATACACTTCATGCTACCTCTATCACTTCTCAACAATTTGTGTCAATTCCTACCTCTCTACTTCATAGAAGCTGCCTCCTCCCTCCACTTCTCAGACTACACAAGTAAATAGGGTAAACAGTAGCTGGCTACAGGCAAGGTATCTTCCAGGTTGCAGAAGGACTGCAACAGGACTGTAGTGATGGACTTAATATTGAAGGAAATTTTAACAGCTAAATTGCCCATATCATTCTGTGATGATCAGTATTACTTTAATATTGCGTTCTGGAGTGACTGGTCACTGTTAGTTGGGGTAGCTCAACTAACAGCACTGCAGTTATGGTGAAGAGAAAAGATGTATCATTCTTACAGGACAAAGGTCGTGACAATTTTTTTGTTTTATTTTTTTAATTTTCTGGCATTTTCCACATAAACAAATTTGACCCATGATATAAACACAATAAGTCAATAATAAGTAATAACAATTCTTTATTAGTTCTTCACTGTGTTTTCTGGGATACTCCACTTAGCTACATTAGGGTAATTTCGTTGTTTTTCCAGTTCCAAAGCAGAACAATAATGACAGTAGTATCCAAAAAAGTTTCTTGTAATTGCCTAAATTGTATAACACCTTACCAGGATGTCAGAAAAATGGCCAAAGAATTTCACATTATAAAACTGGGCATATCATCTGATATAGCAAGTTTGAGCACATTTTCAGACTATCCAGAGTTTACAAGTTTTCTCAGTTCTAGTTTAGCCAAAAGTCTTTCATGGGCCATCTGGTTCTAATGATACAAAACTAGAATATTTGGTGACCTTTTCACTATGCTACATTAAATTAGAGCTTAAAACATCAGTAAAGCAAAATCCATTCTTTTTATATTATGTTTTTTAAATTAAATGTTAAGTATTTTGGCTTAGAAAATGTGTTTATTTTTGTAAAACTTTACAGTATATACTATATGTTACAGTCAGCAGAATCTTTAGTTCAGTTACTCTTGCATGTTCCTTGGTCCACAGCCCACTGAGGCAAAGGGAAGTGTTTCCATTGACATCAGTGGGCTCTAAATGAGGTTCCTACTGTGAGTAACACCAGATCCTTACTCATCCTAAAACATGTATGAGGTTTCAGTACTTCTCCCAAGAGAAAAGATTCAAATTATGCTTACAGTAGCTCTTCCTAAATTAAGTATTCCATGCACACTTGGTAACACAACTGAAATTCAGTGAAATCAAAATATTAAGGATGTGATATGAGGTTTTATACTCGAAAGGCATTGTGAATTATATGGTCTATATCAGTATGCAGATAGACTCTCTGGAAGTAACTTTCACAAGTGCCTCTAAGACTATATTTCATCACCATTCTTAGAAGCTTGTTCTGGAAGTGGAAACACAGACCACTATTTTGGAAAATGTGTAGAAAGAAAGTCCATTCATAATAATAGAAGTGCCAAGCATTCGTAGGTCGAAGAAGATCAAACCAATCTGGAGGTCAGAGCAACCAAGAAGGTCAACAAATCAATGCCTCAGGAAGCTAACATCTTCCATGCACCAGCTAAGGTCAACCAACACCAAAAATGATTTCTTACTTATGAAGCCAGTTTATAGTTTAGTGTAGCAAATGGCCATCATTTTTTCTGTACATTTTGTTTTTCTTTGAAGTTTCTATCACTATAATCCTCATTGTGAAGTTACATTGTGAAGCTGAGATGCAGCTTTGTCCAAAGGGGACATCACATCTTGCTCTCTTCTATACTGTTCCTGAATCCAAACATGCTAGTAGGATGGATTTCATTTCATTGCTTTCTCTCAGCTTTTTTCTTCTTACCCCATAGTAGCTTCCATGTTAATATTACTAAATAGTTAGAACATATAGTTCCAACCCCGACTCCCTTACAAAGCACTCTATACAGGAGTTCTTCTGGAGTAAGAAAGGGCTGAGAGGACTGCATGAATTGGCCCATACAGAATTACATGCTAACTGTTGTTATTGTTCTCAGAGAGTGCATTTAAGGTTCTGGGAACAAACAATAAAACGAACAGCTGAACAATTTTAATCATGGCCCAGTTCCTAGTTACAATTATTTTTAAGCTGTCTCACTATTAGAGTCTGATTTTTTCCCCAATGAAAAAAAAAAAAAAAAAAAAAAAAGATATATAAGATATATTATGTAAAACTTAAAGAAATTTGTTATAAAATGACAGCAAAACTAAAAAAAAAGGGGGAAAAAAACGTTCTCACATGTGACTTTCTATGACTTCTGCTCCTAGCCCAATATTTGTGTATGAGTTACACATAATTTTTAAAATGTTCCATTCTCTATATACTTCATGTACAAGCCAGTTCTCTAGGAAAATATGCTTTACTAGATAAGTTTAAAGTGTGGCCTCTGAACTCTATGACTAGACAGAGAATATCAGTTTTTGACCACAGACATGTCTGAGCAAAACTAGAAATATGAAAGACATATTTCATGCATTCCTTATTTCAGAATGCTACAGCAGGGACACATCAAATCAGAGTAAGATGACAGCTTACACAAGCAAATAAGAATGGCAGAATAACATGGCAGAAGGATGCCAAGATGTTTGGATAGACTACTGCCCAAGAATATCCTTTTAAGATCCCTTCATTCATTCAGGGCCTGATTCAATTACTTCCACTGGAGTCAACAGAAAGACTTGTGGTCTTCAGTGTCTGTTATTGTGGCTTGTTACTTGTGTTACAGTAGCACACTGAAGACTCAATTAAGTTCAAGAACAATAATGCCAGGTGCCACAAAAACAGCCAGAGTGTAATAATCCCTTCTTACCCAAGCTTGCATGAAGCAGGACCTTGAATCATGCAGGGCAAAAGGATATTGCAAACAAAACACAGGAAAGAATCCAAAGGGAGCCCAAGGGATTTAAGCTGGTTTACAAAACAGCCAGTGGTAGAGCAAGAAAGACTTTGGATGTCTGACTGTACCCAGTGACCCACCTATTAAACCAAGCTGCCTAATGATGGACTTTGGCCCAAACCTGCACTGCACTACATGAATTGAGCGAATGAAGTAAAAAAAAAAAAAAACTAAAATACAACTAAACCTGCTAAATACAATGAACAGCTGTTGCACTGTTTCTACCTCATGCAGACTATATGCACTGCAGTAATATTAACGTGTGCGCAAAAGGCTGGAATCACTAGTGCTCTTCTTGTAACTCTTGTTTTTAATAACAGTTCTGCAGGAAAATGTCATAAAGAGAAACACAGAATCACTCCAGAGGTTACCGGTTTCCACTCCTCCCACACCATGGCAGGCTCAGTTATAACCATGTCATTCCTAACAGATGTTTGTGTAATCTATTGATGGATGCTCCAAGCTATCATTAGGCAATCTCTTCCAGCACTTCACCCCCCCCCCCCCCTTGCCTATTAGAACTGTTTTCCTTCCTTCTAATCAGAACCTTTCTTCCAGCAGCTTATACGATTATTTATTCTCCTAAATTGTTCTCTCTTCAGACTTTTCTTTAGACTCTTCAACTCCCACACATTCAAATATCTCCTTTTAAATCACCTTGTTGGCTAACATTCATTTTGAGATCTACTGTAACAGTACTTTTTCTGCAATATTGGGTTCTCCATCCCTCATCTACACAGCTTATTATTGTCTAAATGCAATAACTTGCACTTGCCTGCAAAAAGCCTTTGAACTTTATGGGTAAATATAATTTTGAATTATATTGATTTTCTTCTATGTATATGAAGTTTGGTGTCAACTGCAAATTTTAAAAGCCTGTTCTATACCACCATAAAAGGACACTACTGAAAATCTTGAATACTAGATAATCAATAGATACTTTTTCAACATATCAATGAACGACTGAAAAGTACTACTTAGATACAATCAGTAAGCCATTTTGCACCCACTCTGTGGTAGTTTCATTGAGAACATTTGTCTTGATTTTGTATTAGAATGTCATATAAAACAATATCAAAGATCTAAAGTCAGGATAGACTTACTAATTCTTCTGTAACCAGAGTCTGCATTTCTGTTGTACATTGACTTGACACAACTTGACCATTAACATGTTTTTTCCTGACTGTTACTCATAAATTGGGTGTTATTCAACTCTTCATTTTCTATGTCAAAATGAGATTGTTTATCATTTGTTCCAGAACTCATGGAAGGAGGGGAATGTATTTAAATTGATCAGTCTCTTCTTTCTAGCTACTCTTTTCCTCATTTCCAATAGTAGACACTACCTTTTTCCCATAACCTACCTGCCTTCAGTGAATTCTCAATTACTAATTATTCTGAGACTGTTTCTCTTCTAAATATCTCTAAATATGGTACATAAGTTCCAGACAGTCTGAAACAATTAAATTAAATACCATGAAGTTAAAATCTGTACCTTAATGAAACTGCATAGGAAGGCACAGAGGTTTATTTTGCAACTTCCTGGGTTCTTGCAGTGTTTTATTTTGCAAAGTTCATTTCCCTTTCAATAAAAGTTCTTCCTTTCTTTTCAACAACTGGGGGAACTGAATGGTTGGTTTTGGCAATAATTTGTTTTTACCTAGGATCATGGGTCTCTTCACATGCATATTTGGTCATATGGCTACAAGGAATAAATTTCCCATTTGGATTCTCTGATGACTAAAATGGGATGAGTTCACATAATCTCTTTCCAAATAGTATAGCACTGTGCATAAATAGCTGCTGAGTTCTAGAAATAGTGTAGTGGTATCCGTGAAACTCTGCACCTGAACTAATTAAACCTATTGTTCTGCAGAGCTAGTTTTCCCAGGCACAAAACAAAGTTATAAATATCATTGCTTTCAAATGGGGAATAAAGTTCTTCAAAGATAGCTCTTTTATTTTATTTTATTTTAAGAAAAGTGATGTATCATTAATTTCAGCCAGAGCCAAATCAGATTCAAAAATGGAAATTCCTTCAATCCACTGTCCTTCCCCATGAAGATAAGACAATGTAAAGCCTAGGTTCATCTAGGTACATTCTTGAAGACATGAAAATGTTTACATACTTTTTACACTGCTTTAACATCACATTAATACTAAATTCCATAACTGTGCAATTTTAAGGGCCAAAGACTCCTATCTACCTTGTTAACAAAACACATAAACTTGAAAAAGGAATGGTAGAAAGAGCTGTAGTCTTCCTGATCTTCACCTTGCACTCAGTTCTTTTATTACCCTACATTCAATGTGAGGAGAATAATTTCCTATATCACTTCTTATTTCTTTGTGGCTTTACAATTCCAAGAATTTTAAGAAACAAAAATAGATTTTGTTGTGAAAACATAAATTACTGTCATACTGCACAGAAAGAATACTGAACAGGAATATTTAGGTGGAATTGCCTCATTTGATTTATTCTTTTTTGACTGTTGATAAACACATGTCTAATGATTCTAAGTTCTGTGAATCTTCAGCCCACTAACCATAGCCTTTCAATGCAAGGCCCATACTACCTAATAACATCCCCCTAAGTGCAGTTGTTTTCAAAATAAGAGATCGTGGACTAAACTCTGGGCAGGAGTACAAACCTATAAACAATTCAGACAGTTCTTTATACAAAGATTGGTTGGAATATCAAATAAACTGCCAAAAGTTATGCAGCCAGCAGTTAAAGTGACTTGCGTACATTAATTCAAGAAAATGTTGGATTACACTTTGGAAAAGAAGGAAATAACTATGGTACAGGAGCCACTAACTTTTTACTTTTTTTCTTCTTTCCTTTTCTTTTTTCTTTCTTTTTTGGAGTTTGGGATTATGGTTAAACTGTCTCACATAACTAACAAATATACTAAAATTAGCAAACTTTCTCCTTTCACTTGCTGCATTCTGTAAGAAAGTTTCCCATGATTACACGAGACTGACCACTGGGGTCTCTTTGCAAGGCTGCATTTATATCTTTAGTTGCTGAAGTAAACATGTCTTTTTTTTGGCATAAGGATGCCTAGCAGCACTTTAAAAAGAAATTAAAGCCTCAAAAAACAGATGAGGAAGATGAGATAAAAGAAGACAACTACATAGATGACTAGATAATTCAATAGATATCTGGAAAACAACAACAACAAAAAAGAAATTCTGTCATGACCCTTTTGTGGTCATCAAGACTTATTACACAGCAGGAAAATCAGATACAGGAGAGAGAGTTCAGGGAAAAGGAAAACATAAATAGTCAATTGCAAATGCATTCTTCACTGAACTTTTCTGTCTTGAGAAAACCAATATAAAATTGTTTTTGTTGGGCGAAAAGTAACTGTTAGACTTGCCAGAAAATTAAAACACCATGATAATCACCAAGACAGAACACAGGAAGGAGTAAAAAGGAAAAATAATAATAATAATAAATTAAGCATGTAAAGCTTCAAACATTTTGTTGTAAAAGCAAAAGATAAGAAAGTTTAGAGATTGTTGGTATTAGTTAAGTCCCCTTGTTCACCTAAGCTGTCATCCTGGCATCTGGTGCCACAAGCAGAAGCAGTAACAATGATGAACATTGCTGTTGCAACAGAAAAGACAAAAGAAAGTGGGAAGAAAAAAAAAAAAAAATAGTATCATCCAGTCCTTTCACTTTTGCAATGTATTCTTGTTTCTTGTGGCACATCTTCTAATCATCTTTCCAGTAATTTTTTAAATTTCTCAGATGATCAAGTTTTTACTGCCTCCCTTCAGAGATGCTTTTGAACAACTAGAAATGATACAGCTATGAGCTAACAAGTAATGTAACTGGAGCAACCAACATGGGCAACATCACTAACTGCTGTTGATCACCTCATCACAAAGTAAAAAAGGTCTTCTTCAGAGGACGTGGCTTTTCTCATCTTTGGAAATTATCCTTACCCAACACAGGATTTGTGGAGGGAAGATACAGCAGGGCACAAGCAATTTTCAAATATCACCTCATTTGTGCTCAAGAACAGTTCATCTCCATGTGCAAGAACTCAAGCAAAGGTAGCAGGAGGTCTGAATGGATCAAGATGCTCCTGACAAAGTTCAAACACAAAAAACGCATACAAGATGTAAAAGGAGAAATAGGTGCAACCAGGAAGAATACAAGCACACAGTCTGAGATGGGTTTAGGAAAAATAAAGCCCACCTCGAGTTGAATCGGGCAAGGGATGTGAACTACAAAATGAATGGCTTCTATAAGTACATCAGCAACAAAACGAAGACACAGGAAAATTTGGACCAGTTGCTGAACAGGACAGGGGACCTGGTGACAAAGTACAAACAAAAGACCAATGTATTCAGTGCCTTCTTCACCTCAGTCTTTACTATGAAAGACTTTTGGACTCAATGACCTTATAGGTCCCTTCCAAATCGGGATATTCTATGGTTCTATGATTCTATGATTTTTGCCTTCAGGAATCCCAGGCTCCAGACACCAGTGGGGAAGTCTGGAGCAAGGAAGGAGGACTTTCCTTGGTGGAAGAGAATCAGATCAGGGAATATTTAAACAAACTGAATGCCCACAAATCCACAAGACTAAATAGGATGCACCCATGACTGCTGGCCAATGTAATGACATTGAGAGTATTCTCAATTATCTTTCAAAGGTTATGGCAGTCAGAGGAGGTTCCGGAATGGGAGAAAGCAAATGTTACAATTATCTTCAAGAAGGGCTGAAAAGAGGATTTGGAGAACTAGCACCTTCTAGGCTCTTTTCAGTGATGCCCAGGGACAGGACAAGAGGCAACAGGCACAAACTGAAACACAGAAGAATCCCTCTGAACACCAGAAAACACTTCTTTGCTGTGCCGGTGGCCCTCCTGGGAGATATTCAAAACCAAACTGCTCTAGGCGGCCCTGCTTGACAAGGTAGGTGGACTAAATGACCTCCAAAGGTCCCTTCCAACCTAAACAAATCTGTGATTCTGTGATTGGTTCAGTGAACCAACAGAGGATATTATTTATCTTGACTTCAAAAGGGTTTTTGACACTGTCTCCCAAAATGTGCTTATGGGAAAAAATATATGAATTATTAGCCACAAAGTGAAGTACATGACAATCCAATTAAATACCAGAAAAAACCTTCTCAGTGTCAGTGGTCAAACACTGGAAGAGATTGTCTAGAGGGCTAGGAGTCTTCACTTTTGGAGATATTCAGAACCCAACTGGACATAGCCCTAAACAACCTGCTATAGTTGACTCTGCTTTGAACAGGAGGTTGACTTCCATAGGTTCTTTTTAACCTCAACCATTCCGTGACACTGTGCTTCATGTAAAGCTGTTGTGAAATTTAAAATATCTTATGTCTTTCAAAGATACTTAGCTTTCCCTCGAAGTCCAGAAAATCTGAACCCTTTTTACTATACCCACACCAGTTAGTAAATAACCCAGAACCAGAACACGACAAAATCTGTAATGTGGCTGTAGTGTTATATCATCAGATGATGTTCTGCATACTTAAGGTAAAATCCAAGAGGGTTAAATTAAGACACAGAATAGATTTACTAGAAAGCTCTTGTTTTCTTGATCCAAGCATTTATCATCATTTTAGACTAACAGCTGAAATTCATCTTTTGTAATGATAAATTATAGCTGGATGAAACTTGTCTGGGCCTGCCCTTTATTTCATTCTTAGTTGTATTCCCTTGGTCTTTGAGGAACAAGTAGTCAGATTAGGAAGTCCTCTTACAACATGGTTTGCAAGAAAGCAGGGCTATTTCTGTAAACAATGGAAAAGTCCTGTTACTGAATCTCTATTTGTGAGAGAGGAAAATAAAATGTGGTTATTTGACAAAAAAAAAAAAAAAATAGGCCATACTAAACGGTCATGGTAGTGATGGAGATGCCACAGGTGACAGTTGGCATGAGGTAAAAACTCATACATTGAAGTGCCAGGGAGTAAAAGATTCACAGTTATTCAGAAAGCTACTAGACACAAAATTCTGGAAGAAAGTAAAAATCAAATAGTCAAGGACAAGCTAAGGTCATAAAGAGTAAGTGTTTCTATAAGAGAAACACTTTCTATAAGAGCAACACTTCAGTTGCTTACACATACTGAAATAGTATGTGTAAGCAATGCTAGTAACAAGAGAAAGGGACGAGAACTGTGCCAGTACATATTTTTTATTGCCAAATGGGCTGAAAAAAAAATCCAACATCACTGCTATGGTATTTTCTTCACTAGATCTGAAGGACAGCAGCAGTGGAATCTGCTGTTTGTGTTAAAGTGTCAAGATGGGAAAGAACAAAGACAGAAACATCTGCTTTTAGAAGCCACTTGAAAAATAATTATGCAATACCCTGTCAAAAACATCTGTTAAAAATGCTGCTGTCCACCCATCACATAGAAAGAAGACATTTAAGGAAAATATAAGCAAGACCAGGAGAAGACCATGGCACATTTTTCTCTTGCAACACTCATTACCAAAAATCTAAACTGAAACCCAAGCATAAGTTCAGTAACAGAAACATGTGATAGAAGAAAGCAAGATGATATACCACTGCTGAACAGATGGTACAACCTGCTGTTACATAATCAATACAAATTGAACCAGAAACCATGCTTAGAATGTGCACTCTTTCTGAATACAAATTGCTTCGTGAGAAGTTGCAGCCCTCCCATTCACAGAATCCAATGCCTTGCAAGCAGTCATGGAGTCAAGCACTCATTCCACCAGAGTGAGACTATTCCAGTACAGAGTTTTCCTGCCCATCACATAGAGGAACTCAAGTTTTCTGTAAATCATTACACCACAGGATCCAAAGCTTTCAAGATTTCTGAGACTTGGAATATAAACTTAAATACCAACATGGATAAACCAGGTGTGAAATGTTAGTCCATTGAAATCAATGGCAAAATAGATACCTAGGGGATAGGACAGAAAGTTTAAATTTTACTCAGTGCTGGAGAGTCAACTAAGAAAACTGCTGAACTTTATCTGCCAGAGACTCCAAATCAAAGTGGCTGCACTTCTTAAATCCTCTTAGAACTAGGTATCTTCTAACTGTAGGAAACAGCTCACTACACTGTTTATGCACATTGCTGTAAAGGTGAGTGGGCATATAATAGCAGATCCACACTTGAAGTGCTGTGCAAAGGTTAAACATGAAACAACAGGATTAACATCCAAACCTTTCAATAGGCTTATGAGCCCAGTAGAGTGTTGTGCTGGCATGATGTTACCTGAATCCTAAAGACCACCCTCTCTTCTTGACATTTTGATTTGCTGTACACACTTAACAGCTCATTCACATTTTAAAGACTACACCTTCAGCCAAAGTAAAGAGTACATGTATGAATTCTTAAGAGAGCTTATGTGAGCAAAGGCACAATACCCAATGCTTTCAAGTTTCTGCATTAACTACTTAGCATAGCTAACTTCACCCACAGTTCAGAAGACATATTATTGATGAGATTCTATATGGCATCTGACAAAAAGAGGCTGGATATGAGACCCCTGCCTCTCCTGTATGCTCAAGTTCAATGTCAAATTCAGTTACATAAGAAATTCTAAGTTCATAAGAAATTATTTCCTGGAAAAGATTGCGCTCCTTAAGTTAATGGGAAACTCACCTTGGGCCTCAGAACAGACCCCTAAAATTCACCACCATAAGTAGCTGCATTAGCCTCAAAAGTGGGTATTTGTCAGTAGGAAGCAAAGTAATTTTTATAAACACAATATGGTTTATAAAATGCTTTGAGATCCTTTGTGGTGGGGGACAAGCTGGTGTCATGTAAGAGGATATTACTGTTGTGTCAATAAAACAATTACTCCAAAAATATAGTCACCTTGTTGCTTAAGTTGTCAAAAGAATACATCATAAAGGGCAGGGAGGGGGAAATTAAACGTGCCCAAAATAACTGTAAACCAGATTTTAGCCTCACTAAAATTTTCAGAAATTTTCTTCTCAAAACAATGGCTTGTAATAAGCATCATTTCAATGTCTCCTCTGCTTACTTTTTCTTTTTATGATTTTTTTTAGTCTCTGTTCTTTCCTGAACAGTGATTAATTCCAATGGTTAAATGTTTGTTTGGTTGGTTGGTTTTTTCCCTTTGTATTTTTTTAAGGAGTATCAGATGAGCTCAAAAACTCATCCCCAATATTCAGGGTTCCGTAAAAGCCACCCATGATTTACTGCCCACAAAAATTTGCAGATGAGGAGTAAAACTTACTGTGCGTGACAGATTTAGGTATTTGTTAAAGAGTGGGAGGGCAGGTGGGAGAAATCTATGAGTATGTGCTGCTGTCCTCAAGTGTTTCTTTGAAATATTGTTCCATAATGAGACCAATGAGCCAAATCTTAAACCTTCTCTTGCATATAGAGGATCTGTCACCTAATTCCCATGGAACAATACATGCTTTGGATATCTGGGAGGGGGATTTATGAAAATGAAGCCACACAGTCAGAGCTTTACATATTCCCCAGATTAAAATGACACAAAGGAAGACCTCTGCCTATCACTGCACTTCAAAATCACTGGCAACAACAGAAGATAGCGAACTACATTGCTCTCTGAATATTTTGCTCAATTAAAGACTGCAAAATTTGGCTTAAGAAATCCATGTTCAAATTCCTGTCTCCTGCAGCTGGAATGCAGTGAAGCCACCAGAATGAAGACCAAGCTAAATATTTTAACTGAGCAAGATACATTCTCATTTTGTGCTCCAAACTACATGGAAGTCTATATTATGAAATGGGATTATAGGATTAGAGCAGGTTTGCCTTTGGCATCTGGAAAGTGTGGCAATTGGCTTCAGTATAGAATTTCCCCAGCTAACATAGGTGACGTGGGTCAGAGCAATTTCCATGTCTGTGCAGGACCAGCATACACATGTAAATGCCATATGCTTGCTGCATGACTGTACATGATCTGCTGCCATTAACTTCTACTGCCAGCTAGTTTAACATTAACATTCAATGTAATATAATCAAAGCTGTGGGCACTATATAATGTGCATTAAAAACACAAATTGCACGCTCTAGTGACTATTTCCAATTGCCTTTGATGGGGGCGAGAGAAGAAAGACAGACTTCAGCTACTTACAACTATGTTTACGAAAGCCTTTTTTTTTTTTTGTCAAAGGGAATGCAAACTAGAAAAATAAATTCAAGGGACTTGGAAGGCATGAAGGCTCACCTATAGAAGTGAAGTTAACTTGGGTTAATGTAGGGTATGAATTTAAATGTTAATCTTCCCAATTAACCCCTGATGAGACAGCAACTTCTGTTATCATTTGTCTTGCAGAGTCTTATCTGAGAATCTGAGCAGGAAATTAATCAGGGACATTCTCTCAGGAGGAGCCACTCTGAAATAATTTCCTGTTAGATAATCCCTGATTGCTCAAATACTGTCAGGATGTACGCTGAAGTCCTCTTTTACATCTGACCAGGCTGCCACTTACAACAGTCGTTCAGCTCCACTGGACTCAGCTCTACTGGACAAGTAGCACCTGATAGTTGGTTAAGTGGACATAGGAGAAATGAAATCAGAAATATCTGATTTGTGTCAGCTTCCTTATAAATCACCTATAAATCACCTATTCCTATCACCTGCCGATCTTACGAGTGCCAAAAAAGGATTTTGAAGGTAACCAGCCTTCAATTACTATTAGGTCCATTTCTACTCAGAAATCTTTAATTTGTTTTTATTTGTACATCATTAACTGAGTCTTGCCAATGGGAAGGTAAAAACATTAAGGTAATAAACAGAAGTCAGTGGTATTGTTCCTCAAAATTCTCCGTCATTTTTCCTTCTTCATTAATGCTGAAATAGAGCTTACAACAGCAAAAGCACAAGCCTCTGCAATTTGATATGAAGCAGTAGTTGCATTCAGTTGCATACATTCTCTAGTATCACAAGTCTCTGAGAGCAAAATTATTGTGAGCTAGAGGTATCAGATCTTCTATAATTCAATAACTATACCAGTTCATTTTGTAATACCTGTGTTATTCCTATACCTGGACACTAATATCATCTGTGCTACAGACTTCTTTTAGGAAGAAACTCGTTCTTGATTTAAAGGTAGAAAATGCACTACAAATCTAGGTAAATTGCTCCTGCATTATTTATCACTATTGACATTGGCACTCTAGGCTGAATTTCTCTAATGGACAGAGGAAATAACACCTTTAACAGCTGTGTATCTGTTACAAAATAGTAATAATAATAATAATAATAATCTGTCAGAGACCTATATTTTAGAAACTCCAAGAGCATTTTATGTATGCTAGTTCAACCTTTTCCAACTTTATTATGAAAATAATGATTATAAGACTGGACACAGTACTCCAGTAATGGTCTTCCTGCTGCAACACTAAAGGTAACATAATTTTATTCTGTTTGATAAACATCTTTACATCTACCCAAGCATCATCTTCAGCCCTTTCAATAACACCTCTGTAGGGGATGCTCAAGTTCTATTAGTTTTATATTACTTATTATAAATGCTATTCAAGAATATTTAATACAGAATTCCACTTTCAAAATGTAGTTATATTTTTAATTTTAGACATATGACCCTTAATTTACCTATATTAGTCTGTATTGTTCAGAGGGCTGCATTTATCAAGCCTTCAGGTTGTGCATATACGTAAACCATCTCCATCACCACATTTCCTCAGACAAATGGCAGCACAATGTGCCCAGATCCACACTCCTCAGACTTGCACAATGGATCAGCCAGCATTTTAAAGTCAGAATCTGGAGGGAAATCTAAGATAACTGCAGTTATAAATCATATTTCCTTCTCTGCCTTTTTTTATTCCATCTCCAAATTTTACCAGCTGTAACATATTTCATTCTAGAGCCTCGATTAAAAAAAAAAAAAAAAAAGAAAAAGAGAGCCAGACTGGACTAAAAACACTGTCCTCAGGGTAGAATTCCACCTATGACTTATGAGCTAACCAGTTTTTAATTCATACAATATGTACTACACTGATTTTTCATAGTGATATTGTTTTTAAAATCATAATGTCATGTGGAACTTAGTCAAGAGCCTCACAGAGGCCTGAGAACATCATGGCAACCACCTGTTAAATCCACTGTTACTCACTGAATCTGTCAAAGAAAAACCAGTCTGTGTGACTGAACACTATATAAATTCAAACTGTATTGAAACTTTCTCTTTCAAGCAAGCACCAACACATAGTGTGAAGAACAGAGGACTTCTGAACATTCATTTTCACATCCTGCCCTCTGAGCTGAGGGACTAGCCACCACACTTTTTTTTTTTTTTTTGCTGTTCCAGAAGCTCTTCTCACTTCTACATAGCTACAGACAGTTGTCATAACCAATCTGATTATCAAGGATGTGGCTGGGCTGCAATGGATTCTGTCAGGAGCTGCAATGGATTACGTTCATGCTGTTTACTGTCACAGCCATTTTTAGATCTGGTGGATACGATATACTAGGAGCAGCAGCAGCACACCTGATGTTATGCACTGGTAATATGTTGAAGAATGGTTCTATTATTTTACTACATGTAAGCACTGCTGTTATCTTCCCAGTGCTAGTGGTTAAATCTCAGTAACATCCTGCCTCCTTCACAACTGCCTTTTTTTTGGTTTTGTAATAACTAAAACCTCAGTAAGTTCATAGATTGCATAAATAATGCTTGCAAGAAAAAAAAATATTTATGTACATAAAAAATTCATATAGGGTTGAAACTCCAGCATGCTACCTTTTAAGCTTTGTGGTATCTGCCCACTTTTCTGCAATTATATCTACTGTCTGTAAAAGACAGACACCAAAGCAGATATTTTTATGAAGGATTTATTTCCCAGATATACTCATGCCAGCTTCTCTCCTAAACCACTGAAAATAGGCTCAATTTCTATAAAATACCAGCACTCTCAGCAGTGAAAATACAATAAGCTGAGGCTGCCCATAATACTGCAGAGCAGACTGAGCAGGCACTTTGTCACAAGGCACATTTATAAAGTTCTAGTTCTAAAAATTAAAGTCTGACAGCAGCCTATATCTCCCAATTTATTCTAGCTCTATGATCTCCTACAGAACTAGTTGAGCCGCCCCTGCAAAATTATGCATGCCAAGCACTATGTGTTCCATTGAGTCCCTCTCTTTTGAAAAGCAGAAGATGGGAACACAACATATTCAAGAATCTGTACACGGATATTATTGCATACCACTGCGCCTTCAAGAATGGATCATTTCACCCCATTTTAAAAGACCAGAAGAAGTGGCTGAAGAGAAGGGATTCAATATGTATATTTTTTTAGTGGTTTGTGTTTTTTTTTTTAAGTTTTGTTGTTCTTGTTTGTTTTGATTTTTGTTGTTGTTTGTTTGTTTGTTTGAAAACCAATTGAACACTGCAAGATAAATACAGTCTTTAATGTAAAAGCATTGATAGGAGATTTCCAAACCTTAATCAGGGAATCTGTTCCTTCATCTGGCTGGTGGAGCAAAATACTTCATCAAAACATTTGATCATGAAGTCACATAGTTCTTCTTCAACCATCTCATGTCTACAGCAGAAAGAAGACATAAAAAGAAGAGACCTCTTTGCAGAGACTTGTAAATTAAATGAGAATAACAAAAGATGAAAATGGAAGGGGTGATGGATTTGTAATTTTTTACCAACTTCAAAATCGGTATATCTGGTGGGATCCAGTTCCAGTCTGACCCGATTTAGGTTAGAATTAAAGAAGAGTAATTCAACCACTTCCAATAAAAATACCTGAGTATAACCGGCAGGATCAAGACAAACTCAGGGAAAGTCAGCATGATAAAAAAATCTCTTACAACTGCTTTTAATTGGTTAAATTATTCGGCTGCATATGGATAAAAAATGTGGCAGTTATTCTTGTTACAGAGATACAGTACATATCTCCAACCAATAATAAATGAAGTAAATAAATCCTGTTACACTGTTCAGCATCTCATTTGAAATTATTTGGTAAACTTGCTCTGCAGCAGGTAGAATTCCTGAACCAAGACTGGACTGGTTCAAATAGCAGAATTTAGAGCACCAAGTGAGAGACTTCCATTTTGAATGAAACTGAAGGCTGTGTTTTGTGAATTCCATACTAACAGCACATAGTTGACCCACTTGATGTGTAGCAACTAGATTTAAACTCCAAAAAGGTGTGTAGATAACAGGACAATTAGTATATGTTTACCACATTTTCTTAGAAAGGGAAAAGGCAATTTAGTGTTTAGCTCCAGAAAAGCAACAGCACTGCTGACCACATGCATTAATGGAATACTGGGTTCTCAGCAGCCTAAGAAGCCTCAACAGTGCAGTGCCTCTGTGTCTACAGACACGGGGATCAGATCACTTCCTTGGATTTAGGTACCTAAATTCTAAATTTTTCTTTAGGCATCTAAGTGCTTTTTTGGATCTCACTCTAAATTCTTACTTATTTATCATAGAACCTTTTCCAAAAACTCCATTAATTTCTCTAGCAATTACCAGAAGACCGTGAGATGATTCCACTAATCTACAAAATAAAGAAAGCATTAGATTGCTTTTCTGTTTTTAAATGAACTACAAAAGAAAATACATCTGCAAAGTAAACCTAAAACATTGGGTTGTATGACTAAACCACTTTATAATAAAATATGTGGGACTTCCGAGACCCTATTGCTGCAGACCATAAAAACTATTGCATAATTATTATTAATAAATGTGTAAATACACATCATTAACTAGTTATTATGCACACACCTCTCTTGTCCACAGCAAGAAGCGGAACCACTTCACAAAACTCCACATCTTTGCAATGTCCTCCACACTACTGGGAAATTATTCAGCATCTGCATGAAAAATTTCTCTGCAAAAGAACACATTAAATAAAGATTTCATGTTCTAGAAACAACAGAACATCTAATATAGGCAAGTCTAATGACTTTGTAGTGTTTTCTTGGGGAAGACAAATATTCTATTTCTTCCTTTCAGAATTTCAGGATGGAGATAACCAGTATCATTTCACAGGACTGGTGTAAAGGTCATAAAATGAACTAAAAATATTAAGACTTCATGCTAATTTTCAATAAATCTGCATATCAGAACAAGAAGGAATCCATATGATTTAATCAGGACATTCTCTCATTTTCTTTACTATGTAAAACAAAAGAAGTCAAAAAGAAATTGCAACTCATCACCCTTACAGGAGGTAAATTTTGTTCTTCTTGGCAGACAGTATTCAAGCTGAAAGATGTGGGCTCTACTTTCATCTTCTTTTGATTTATATAATGATCCTCTCTGTTTGTGTTGCAACCAGATTCTTTATGAGCTCAGTATATTGTCAACAACAATGGGACTCAGCTAGGTTTTGTGGATGTTGATGCTGAGTTGCAACTGAATTTATATGGATCTGAGGTTTGTCTGAACCACAACCTTCAGATTCATGACCAAACTTAGGATGGAATCAGGCCCATGTTCTGTACCAGAGCCATTCTTCTACATGGTTGTTTAAGGCACTCCAAGGATAATGTCCCACAAGAGAGATGGAGGTTTCACTTCTCTCAACAAAGTAAAAAATATAATACTGAGATATTCCTCCTGGAGTTCAAGAGGGGTAGCTATAAGAGCAGTAACAGCCCATGTTTTTGGCCTTTTCAAGAAAGTAACAGAGATCTGAGCATATCAAATCGCTATCCACAAAAATAAATTTCATTGTTAGTATTTTGCATCTGTATTATAATTAAAAGGATGCATAGAAACATAAATGAAATGGGAAAAAATGAAGGTCACATACAATGTCTTAAAATGTGTCTTAGAGACAAATATCCATTAACTCTTCATCTACCATGGTTCACGATCACTTTTCAAGATAAAGTCCCGCAAATGCCATATGAAAAAATACTATGAATTATGCAAGTGCATGAAGTAGCTCTTGAAAATATGCAACATTCAGACACAGACCTCAGGAACTATGTCTATAACAAAACTCCTTAGCTAACACAACTAAACTATTGCCTGTAGTAACCATAGCAGAAGACTTTCAAAAGAGCCCTTTACTCTCAGAACACTTGCAGTCCTATTAGGAGACTCTACTAGCATTCTAAATGAAATTACCATTGTAATTTAACCTAGTGATAAAGTCATGGCAAATATCACTGTGATTATATTAATGGCTGTAGTTAGTTTTCTTAAAGGAATGAATGCAAAATATCTTTCAAGAGCAGGTGCAATATCAGCAAATGGAGTTCTGTGCTCTTACAGATTGTGGCACCCGAATACAAAAAATAAAAGTTGTTTTTTCTCTTTTGTTAAAGAACGTTACCAGTATAACTTCAACTTAAATATGCTTTTCTCTAACTTAGGGGCCCTTCCCACAGAATCCAGTAGCACCAAGAGCTGGACTTACAAAATCAAAATCTTATTTTTTACATTACAAATTTTTGCTATTACCATAAGAAATTTGTGTCCATTGAAAATATGGATTCAGTACCCCAGAGGTTTTATCTCCATTCCACATCCAGTTCTGGCATATCTCCTATATCCTGTTTTATCTCAGCTTCCAAAATCTATTATTTTTTAAGGTGGGGGACATCAGGGAAGCAGATAAACAGGGCAGGCCAGGATAAATTACGATCACAAAGCCATGCTACATTTTCAGTAACCATCTGATCTCCCACAAAACAGGATTTCAAACTTTCTTTGGATTCCTTAATAAACAAATTCCCAGAAGCTTTCTGTGTATGATGATAGCCCACTTTCCCTTTTTTTTTTTTTATTATAATGATTCTTCAGAAAGGACACAAACTGATTCCTTGGAGAGATAGTGCTTTTTATCTACAGGGATTTTGTAAACAAATTGATCCAGCTGTTTTGCTTTAGAACTCTCCAGACATAGTAAATTATTCCTTACGACATCAACACTTCATTTCCTGTATTTGCAGTTAAAATCTCGAAACAGACTACTCTTCAAAAGACAAATAACTGAAATGTATTAGCATTAACAAAATCATTCAGACACTTTCTTAAATAAAATCTTTTTTCTATATATGGATACATTTGGTGCCATAGAATAGTTTCCAGAAAGGATCAAGATCAAATGTGTTTGGTTCTTTTCCTAAGCCACTGAAAATTTATCAAAGAAATCTTAAGAATTTCATTTTTCCTTTCCTTTGTTACGTGATTAGCTGCGTCTGTGTTTAAAAAATAAAATAAAATAAAATAGACATGTGGGATGATAATGGATTCCAAAGTCTCAGTTAAAACTCAGACAAAAACCAGTTTATCTCCTTAGGATGAAAATGAATTGGGAAAAAATAAGAAAGAGGAGGAACAGATCCATGGAGTAGGCAAAATGAAATTTAACAATATTTGATAATATATGCACATATAAACTCAAAAATTAACAAAGAAGAATGAAAACTCTTCCCTGTGTTTCTTAGTGGCATGCCCAATAGGCCATTCTTCAGAAATTCATATAGAGATTTTATTAATTTTTTAACTAATAGTAAAAAGTACTAATTGGCTTTAAAAATATAAGGGACTTCTAGAGATAAGAACAAGACAAATATATTATCTGTAAAATAATAAAAAAAAACAGTTCCTGAGCATTATCCCAGGTAAACACACTGTAACAAAACATTTTTTGCTGAGTTCACTAATCTTCTTTAGATATTTTTCTTCCATTTTACAATGATGTGACCAGTTTTTCCGTAATCTTTCCTAATTACAGGCTTTCTGAAGGTCACACACTGACAAATATAGCAACCAGCTTTCCATTCTATACTTCCTGAATTAGAATATTTGCTTTAAAATGAAATCATTGGTAGCTTTCCAGTTACTATAAGGACAGCAGGATCAACTGAGTGCACAGCAACAGATTACGAAGCAGGTAGCTTGAGGCTAAATCTAAACAGTTTCCTCACATAGCTTTGTAAAGTGTGGTCCTGATAACTCCTAATGAGTGTTAAGGGCTGTCTTGTCACTTGCTTGTTTGCAAAGTCTAGACAGGTCAAGGTCTAAGGATCAGAGCTTCTAATTGCATTATATTAAATACTCAGTTGTAAAAGGTCACCAGAAGACCCCCTAGAGGTATACTATTTGACTATTAAACAGTAGTGCCCTTAAAAGTCATTCAGGACTTAAAAAAATTAAAAGATACTGAAAGAGAAAAAGAGACAGCCAAAAAAGAGGTGAATCTGAGGACACAGCAGAAAATTGAGGTCATTGTTCTATATCACATTCCCCATGTAAAAGAGGAATTTGAAACTCATCATCTATTGAAGCAGCCAGTATTTGGCAGCATCAAGTCTAATGTTGAGTTAAACCATTTAGGAGGCAGATTTGGAGAGCCTTTCATTGCAAAATGAACAAATAATGAAATACACTTATTTCATAACCTGTATTTGTTACAAACACATCTCACTGAGCTGTTGTTCATTCCCTAAAAGCTAATAAAAAGTAGAAATTAATATGTCTAAAGCCAGCATTTTTTACTTCCTTTAAATAAAAGCCTCATATAAAAGCTCTTGTGGTTTGGTGATACTGTGCTGTTGCTGACTGGCAGGGCAGGATTTGGCGATGCACCCCCTTAAAGACTGTTGTTATGCTGTTTTTCTCCCAGTATGAGTACTGGGAAGACACACCAAATCAGACCACTCCAAGGGGAGAGCACCTCGTAAGCATGAATTATTCAGTGACAGGTTTTGAACCAGCCACAACACAAGCAGGTAGTAAAGAGACAACAGGCTCAGGCTTTGGCTAATGAAGAGGGCCACCCACATGCACACAGCCAAGAATGCTGGGTCATAAGAAAAAAGGTAATGCTTTATGTTGCAGGACAAGGAATCCTAATATGTAGTGCTAAGAACTGATATTGCCCAGTTGGGAGGATGGTCATAGGAGCCAGAAATATGGTACCCGGGGTTAGGAGACAAATTCCTGAGGTCCCCTTTGAGGCAGTACAGCAGTGCTGGAGTAACTTCAAAATATTATGACATTTCACATCTTTTCTTTCCTTCTCTTTAAGCACCCCAAAACATGGCACTGTTCAGAGTTTCTGGACATGGAAAACATTTTGGGGAACGATAGACTCCATGTTTTATGAACTTTCTGGTGAAACTTTCAGCCTTCTGACAACCCTCACATTACCTGGACTGCAGCCTTCCTTGCAATATCTTGGCTCTGCTGTTCCCAGTCTGCATGGAACCAATTAATGCATTAGCACAAAAAAAATGAAAAAGGAATTAATCATCCTCTTCTGAACCTCAAAAGATTTAAGTTTTGGATAGACCTTTGTGGAGATGGGGTAAGATATGAACTGTGTTACCCCTTCCTAGCTGACAGAAAGTCTTGCTAATTATTTTCCTTCTTACCAGCTGGCACCTACAGTAAGTAGTGAGGCTGCACGTATCAGGCTTGCTTCCCTTGCCCCTATCCTATATGGCTCATGGGTAAAAGCTGAAAAAGGGCACCATCTTCTACCTACACTCTCCATTTTTCCCTTGCAGGATGCAAACTTTCCAGTATAAGGTGGCAGGACATGCCTCCACTTTGTCATCTCATCTTTTGATTGACTTCTTTGGCCTCAGAATGCAACATACCAGTACTAACAGGAACCCTCAAACTTTTTTACCTTCCTTCTGCCACCCAGCAGAATCTCAAAACCTCACAAATCTCTTCAGTTCCCTATAATAACATGTATCCAGAGAAACACCTTTTTTTTACAAGTTCCCTTCCCAGCCACAGTTAATGTACTCATTCTCCCACGTGTGGCACTCTTCCTGCCTTGCCACCCTCCACCAACTCTTCCCACGTGTTCAAAGCACACCTAAGTACATACTAAGGCTAACAGAGTCCTTAAACATGGAATCTGAGGGTACTCTCATTCCTGACAAGCCTCTGCCTCTTCCTCCAGTTCCTCCTTATTCTGCCTTCTGTTTCTGGCCTTGATAAGCAGAAACTGAGGGAGAGCCCGTAAGGGCAGTGCACATCACCAGTGCACCAAATTCTGTCTTGGTTCTATGGAATTAATCTAAAGATGCTCCACAGGAGCACCTGTTAATAAATTCCCTCTGTGCCCATGGCAAGCAGATGGTAACATGGGGATGGCAGGATGGGGTTCAGTCTCTCCTGGTATGAGAAGGAGGCAGCTCAGTCTAAAGCAGCGCAGCCATCCTGCAGGCCTCTGTGCCATGCAACCTCAGAATGACCAGATGGCCCTAAGCCCAACTGCATCTTCTTCACATTTTTCCTCCCTTTAGAAGTTGTCCATTTCTCTCCCAAAACACTCCTGTATTTCTTTTTTTACACTTAGAAACACAAGGGTTTGCTTTTCAAAATGCCAATTAAGCATGAACAGAGGGGAAATTATACATCAGGAGTAAAATGGAATGCTCAGTCCTCTGGCTCACTAATTAGGATTTATGTACTGGAAAAATCCAATTCCTGGCACCGGTGAGTTAATAAAGAAATGAAAAAATGTCTGGAAATTGGAAAAACTGGTATAATTATCTAAGAAAACTAGCACATCTGGTCATTTCCTCACACATTGTTATTAGCACCACAATTATTTCAGCAGGAGAGAAGCTGGGGAAGAAGTAATACAGGACCAATGAAGGAAAGCAATAGCAGGATTACCTACCACTCAGACACTGACTCCTGAGAGAAAGCAGACCTGCTGTTAAACAGGCAAGTCGACTTTAAAATGAACTTCTTTAAGCTGTGATTTATCATGTTTAAACTGGGGATAATTATTTCCACTAGGGGTATCACAACTGTAAAACTCCCTAGTTCCTTCTGTGCAGTCATTTACCTTGGTAAATAAATTGCTAATATTCTGATTTTTACATGTTTTTTCTAGTGGTAGGAAATGAAATATGAGGTGCAAGGCAAGAGAAAACAGATCTCTACACAGCAACTCATAGTATGATGTATATGAGTATGATGAGGATTCACTTGTATGCTCTTGAAACTCAAATGCTTACCATAAAGATTTCCCAGAGCATACCAGTGAATCTGGTAAGCTACTTGTCCTTCTTTCATAATTGTTTTTATGAGGAAGGCAAGAAAAAACTATCCTAGGAAGAATGCCAGTAACAGTTGTGCTTTGTTGATTTTGCTTTGAGTTTTTTTGCTTTTATATTTTTGTGTGGTGATATTTCATGATATGAACATTTTGACAGTTTAATGGGGTTCTCTTGCTTCTCCTGCAGTGTAATCCTTCAGGAATCCGATACAGAATGAGCCTCTCACTAACGTATCGATTTTTAAGACCTTTTTTCTTTTTTAAAATGTGCATAAAAAACTATCAGCTGTGCTTCATAATTAAAATATGATAATTTGCATTGCTGCTAAATTGGATGAGATCCAGTAAGATATTTAGATTCTTCGACGTTAGCCAATATAGCAACTATCCTTCGGTCACTCAGTTCCTACAGGAAAATTAAAAAAAAAAAAAAAAAAAAAGTGCCATTCAATGCAGAGGATAAGTTAGTGCCTCAGAATGCAATCCAAAGCAGCCAACACATCACGCAAGCATATGATTGTGATATGTTCAGGGGGCAACTACCTAGAACTAGCCAAAGGTAAATGCCTTAAATCTTGCTCATGCAGGGAGAAGGTTTGATTTACAGGATATCTTGAGTCCAGAAGCCTCGACTCGTGTTACATATCTGTCTGCCCCCAAAAAAATTAACAAAATAAAAATAAAAAATAGCACAGTTCATGCTTTTCTCTTAAAAACAGGTTGTAAAAACAGATGGATTCTTGTCTTCATATAATCACCTAGTGGTTGCCCAGGCAGTAAAGGATCTTAGTTCTTCCTTTAGCTCAACAGACCTCAAAGTCCTCCAAAGAGATTGTCCGACTTAAAAGTTTGTTCAATGCCTCAAGCACAATCAAGATCTGGGCCCAAAATAGACACCAAAAACTGAAGCACAGCAAGATCAATAGGTGACACTACAATATAAGGAGGCATCCTTTTTTTCCCTTCTACAAGTGCTTTTTCTGTATCAATTTCATGTAAAATGCACCATACATCCTGGGAGAAGACAGAAGAAACACTGGTCTCTTTGTGTAATCTGAGTGTCCAAGGAATCCCTATTTTTACTTGTGCTCTCTTCCTCTGACAAAGTGAATATTCGACTGCTGTCTGCTCAGAAGCAAAGACTCACAGAGCAAAATGAAGAATGCCTTGCCACACAAACCAAGATTACTTCATAGATTAGAAGCTCGGTATAACTCAGCCAGTGGACGACGCAACAGTTCATCCCGTTAGACAGAGGGGACTGAACTTTTCTCACTTTTCCTACTCAAGTTCCCCAACCAGCAAGCTGGATGGAACCGTCTGTGGTGGCTTTCAGAAATAAATCAGCAGATGTAACTCCAACATTTTGTGAAATGCTTGATTGTCTCAGCATGTGAACATCCCTAACAGACTAAGTCCCTCCTCAAATTCCCATACCTGCTAACTTTGCCCTTTACCAGACCGATCCATCATCTACCACTGTAATTTAAATATCTTCTTACATGTCGTCTGGCATTACTTAAATACCCACTACTTTATTTCAAATTATGCTGCTTTAACACATTTGGTTTTATGACTTGAAATTAGCAAAGCATCCTTCCCATCCTAAGGAAGCAGTCAACAAAACCCAACTATATTCATCTCAACCATCTCAAAAGTTAAGCATATCAAAGTGGCACATTGAGAGGGGTGAGGGGAAGGAATTTGGACTAGTGAGCTTGCTGTGCTTCAACGTGGAATGCAAAAGACCATCTCAGCAAGTCTATACATAACATGTATTTGCTATTTACATTTACAAGATAATGTTTTCATGTACATGTATGTTTTTCTGAATATACTTTTTTTTTCTATATTAGAATGTGGAGGCTTAAACATAGGGATCTCTATTCCTAGATCCCTTTTAGGTCAGTATGGGATTTAGATACAGAGTTTGCCTTGTCCAGATTAAGGTGCATGTACAAAAGTGAACCCTCAGACTCCTGGGGAATGGACTGACAAAACAGTGAGTCACTGTTGGTCACTGGATGGTAGTGTGTTAAGTGAGATGGCAGAAGCCCCCTGTTATTATTGGTCCCTTCTTAGTCACTGCCCATAGTGGTGGGGATGATCAAATTGTCCATGAATCAGCTCCTCACTTAACATCATCTACAGCCTGGCATGTTCAGCTAACCAGAAATTTTTGACTGCTTGCTTTGCCAATGACTTCTGGCTTCTGATCAAAAGTTACCTATGCACTTCAGCCACTCCTTCCAGATGGACAGCTACTTCCATGAGAAAAGGAGAGCACAGGGGACAACTGGAGGGGTCTACCATTTCAACAGCTTGTTTTAATCTTTCTGTGTTCATAAATCAATGCCTGTAAATTGTAGGAACCTGCAGCTTCAGCTGGGGACAGAGAAGAGAAAAAAAGTTCAAGATCTCACTTGCCCATTATCATCTATGACTGATTATTGGACAAGACTTCCAAAACTGATTAGTGATATCATCTTCCTCGGTAAATAAAGGTGCAGCTGTGCAACTGAAAATACTTTTTTTGCCACCCCTTTGCCCCTTTGGTAACCCATGAGACGCTTTAAAGGGACAAGATACTGTTATCCATGATTTTTTTGTTGTTGTTGTTATCACTAAAAACAGATTACCTAATGGACAGTATTTTCAATTACCAAATTTGCTTTTCATCATTGATTTCATTTGTTTGCTCTATATACTTCAGGTGCCAATGAAGGCTAATTTGACAGTGTTACTTTCAGATAAAAACAGGATCAAATACCACTTCACTGACACACAGGAAAAATAATTTGTGAGCATTTTACATCTTTGCATCTCAGTGTACTTCGAAAAAAAAAAAAAAAAAAAAAAAAAAAAAAAAAAAAAGTGCAATTGTTCTCACCCATATTTTAACTACCAAGGAACTGAGATACAAAAGGGCCACAGAGCATGTTATATGTAGAACTGGAATCACAAAGAATGGCTCCTTTCTAAATATTAGCCCACCCTGTCTGCTTTTCTTTTCCCCTTACTTTGTTCCTTTTGTACTAGAAAGTCTGCTGTCAATGACTCTCTTACAATTGACCACACGATATTACAAAAGTCAAGAGAGTGAAAACTAAACAACTGGAAAAAAGAAACTGCAAAGTGAGACTATGCTAAAGCCTTTGTTTCTTTTTTCTTTTTTCTTTTTCTTTTTTTTTTGCTTTAAATTACTCCTTATTTTCAGCAACTAACAAAGGCTTTGATTAATATTTTCTTTGTTCAAGAATCAACATTTTCACTCCTGCTGTTCTGCTGAGAGAGAAATCAATACCTATCCTCTGAGATATCCAGAAAGTCACTAGGAAAGCCATAACAGAGCAAATTTGACATTTCTCAAATTTCTAGACAAAAATAAAATAGGAAAAGTATCATTCAATGTTCTTTAGGGAACATAAAGCAGCAAAAAAGCCTCATGCCAAAGCTTAATAAAAATTATTTCAAATCTTCCTTTAAAAAAAAAGTGTGTGAGGGAGAATCATTAAGTTGGAATCCATGGAAAGAGAGTTGTTGTGCTTTGGGGTTTTTTTGGTTTGGATTTTTTTAAGAGCTAAAAGAAATTTCAAGGCTTACACTTGCCTTGAAGCCTCATTGCCAATTTTTGCGGTTTTACAGCCACAGTTTCTTATTGCTTTTTCTTTTTTCTTTCTTTTTTTTTTTTTTTTTTTTTTTTTTAAGAGAGGGAGGAGTTGTTTGTTTGTTTTTCTAAAGTATTTCTCCTTCCCATTGTCATATATGATACCCACACACTAAACACGGGAAACCAATAGCAAAGGGCAAGCAGAGAAACTGCCTATACAAACCAAACGGCCTTTTCCCTTCTGAATCACCAGAGTCTATCGGCTCTGTACAACAGGACTACTAAAGTGAGAGGAAGATTTTACCTATCTTACCAACCTGACACCCAAGTCCTGTGGTACCTTAACTTGTCCACCAGTTTCTTTTATATTCTACAGGCTGAGATAGCATCTGTGCCCGGTATGAAGGAGTTAAAGCCAGTAGGTAGCACAAGCTCTGCTTAAAAGTGAAGGATTGAGCATGCATAGATCTTCAGCGGAGCTTCACCTGGAAAAAGCAAGGCCTTGAGTTCATCTCATGGAGCCCACAAAGAGCAGACAAGTCAAACACATGCCAGGTTCTGACAGCAACACTGTGAGCTCCTTCATCTACTACCCTGGGTAGTTTCAGTATTTATGAGTTTTATTCTTAAAATCCTTTATGAAGAAAGAGCAAAAGTTTGTTGTTTTTTTTGTTTGTTTGTTTGTTTTCCTGACTGCTGCAGGCCCCTGCTAATTTGTCATATTGTGGCTTATGTTATGGTGGGGGAAAAGATCACATCCTTTGCTGATTTTTATGCTTATGATTTTGTAACTTCGTTTGAAGTTTTAAATAAATAACAGCTTCTTACTAGTAGCTTGAAATAAACAGTGAGTTTGGCCCTGGCCTGCCTACACTATTTCTTCGGTTTTGTGGTGGGTATTGGCAGGGGGACAGAGGTGAGAATAAGATGTTCCCCTCTGGAATTTTTCTTGCTGCACACTGCCAGCAAACCTAGTTTCATATGCCTACTATCCTCAAAGTTGCAGAGACCACTCCTTCCTATTTCCTGATCATCTCAGTGGTTCCAAAGCAGGTAAGACTGGGGACATCTAGAAAACAAGGCTTTAGAGATATACCCACCTCAGCCTTGAGACCTACCCAGACTCATTGCCAATAGTCTCTTTGTACTAAGGCCCTCCAAGACATCCATCCTTCCCAAAGGCCAGTACCAGCACAATGTGATTCCATACCACATTGTGTGGATTATCTGTGATTCAGGCTTGCATGACAGTCTGCACTGTTCTCACAAGCAAAATACCACAAGGGAAAATCTGAATTGTTGCTGGTTTTTAATGACTAATTTTTGACAACACTAATAAAGCATTTTACAGTTTGTTGGGGTTTCTTTCCTAAGTATTTGACCCTTTAGAGTTTAAAGTAAATTCTAACACTTTCTACCACAGAAGGCATTCAGGCTAATTCAACTGATGTTCACTACAGCAAAATCTGATAACCTACTTCTGCATTGTGAGGACTGCTCATGCTTTCTTAGCTAACTCAAGGTGGGAATCTCAGAAAAGTATTTTACAAATAATTAGTTGTTTTAAGACTTGCTGTTTACTTCTTAAGCACAGGAAAAAAAAAAAAAAAATATTGCTGTAATAAAAATTGAGTGAAAATAAATAAAAGAAGCTTTAAATTAAAGGAGCTTAAGTTTTAGAAGTGTGTTATAAACCAGAAAAAGATGCAAAGGCCTTGCACGTCCTGAGGAAAGGGTGCCTCTTCTGTATTTTACAGTATTTTTAAAGTTTCTTGAACATAAGCAATCTGTTTTACTCTCTAACTTTATACTCTTTGTTCCACAATGTGCAAAAACAAATTCCCCTTTAAGCCATTGTTTTCCTGACCACAGGAAAATACAGACAGTGAGTTTAAGATTCATGTTCCTGAAGCAGTATGTGTTATGATCTCCAGTATGGTCAAGCTGCTGCTTGATAGCTTGTCTATGCATTTTATGATTGTGTGTGAAAATGTTCTTGTGAAGTTTCCCCCCTCAGAAATGAGGATTTACTAAAATTCAGAGGGGCTGACTTGCCACAGTTTATCCAAAACATAAGTTCATTATCACAGCCTTAAAATCTATAAACAGATATTTCAGAAGAGAAAAATAAGAACCATACTCTTCCCATCTCTCTCTCTCATCATCACACATTACATTTTTCTGTAACTATCTCTATATGAGCTCCTGTTTTGCTCCCTCTCTTAAAAAAAAAAAAAAAAAAAAAAAAACTCTCAATCCATCAGCCTTCTAGTTGTTGTTCTCTGTCTTTTGCTGGTTTTGTTTGTTTTTAATCTCAATATCCTTTGGCCATCCCTTTTGTTCTCAGTATTTCACCTCCACATTTCTTGTAGAACTGCCTTTGCATTTCAGCTTCCTGAGTCAATTTTGCCTTAACACTACAGAGAGTTTTTTAAGCCCACATGATCATTTGACTGGGTGGTGCAAAACCACTAAACCTGGGCATGGAAGCATATATTATTTATGAAAACAGAAAGTTCATCTACAGATAACACTATAAACTCTTGGAGTTTTGTTCTGCAGCAAAGAAGAAAACATGGAGTGAAACTGTCATCTCATCTTTAAGACAGACAGTTTTCTAGGGTTCACTGAAGAGTAGCCTGATCTTGCATCTTACTGTTATTCTTTTTACAGTATACACTGCTTATCAACTAAATACTAAATATATGTACTGCTCATCAACTATATGCTAAATCCCCACTATATCTCCTTCCTAAATGTTCTGTTATTTCAGATGGGTCTCACAGAACCTTTGTCAGAGATTCTGTCAGTGTGCTTCCACAGGCCGTATATATATATAGTGTATATAGAGAGAGAGAGAGAGAGAGTATATATATGTATAAATATATATATATATATAGTATGATCTAAAACTTTAGTGCTAAAGATAGCCCATATAATAGAAGTTGCTGTTGACTAACATCTATCACAAATTGTTAGATGCAGACTATAATGTTTATTGTTATCTTTGGTAAAGGAAAATAGGTATGTTAGGTGCCAGAATAAAAATCAGAAGTGAAATTTAGCAGCACATAAGTAGTAGACCCTTCTAATTTCAGTATGTTCATTCATAAGAATCTTTTCCCTTTATTGTAAAGTACATAACTTTCTATTATTCTCACCACTGCTAGTTTCATTTCAATATAATGTCTAGAGGAAATCAAAAAGGTAAAGTTTCCTGAAAAGAATAGTCAGTGGACTCAGTAAGGGGGATTTTACAACTGAGAAGCATGGCAGACATTGGGAAAGCTCCACTGATTCTAAGGGAAACCTGGCAAGCTGTGTATAAGCATCAACCTCTTTTTATATTTCCAAATAAATGATGTGTTTCTGACCTTCTGATCTTTGCAGTATCCATAAAAATATCCTGTCATTGTCTATGTCTAGATATGTATGTAGAGTGACAGAAATGTATTACAGATAAGTAGACAGTTGGATATTTGGAGGACAGTTTCAGAAGCTTTCACTGGATTCTGTTCTTTTTCTCTCTTCAGAACACCTGCCATGATGTATTGGAAAGTACAGAAGCTGTGTATAGTTATGGTGAAAGATGGTGATTAGTCTGGGAAAAGTATCTGAATTTATTAAGAATGTGAATCTGATATCCCTCAGTTATACACGTTCCACAGTTGTCTACATCCGTGCAAAAAGGCTACAAAATGTTCAGATAAGATCACTTTGTGCAGATGCTGATTATTACACAGAATATAAAGCAAAAAAAAAAATCAAGACTTCTGTGTCCCAGTCGCTGAATGTAGATGACCAGTAGATGTTTATTCAGACAACTCTCCATACAACTTTAATACATTTGTAAGAGAACTATATGAAAAACACATTCCCTGATGGCATTATACTTTAAAAGGCTCAAAAACAAATAAATTAATTTAGTATGTTATGAAAGAATTAAACAATACCAACATATTTTTACCATTCCCATGAGGACTACTTTTTTTTCTTATGGGCCTGCTCTTTGCATCTTGCCAAAACACAGCCCCAGAGACTGCCATGATAAACCTACGTGAAGGACAATTGCCATTTCTGAGCTCACATCTGGCAGAGGCCACCTTCCTAAAAAGGAAAATTCAGTGACATTTCTTCTGACACTGAGCCCTCTGGGAGTTAACTACAAACACACTTCCACCTTCATTTAATGCTACTTTAACAATTAGAAGCAAAGCTTTTATCTTTTTAGCAACTAAAAAATAATAATAAAAAAAAAAGCACTTACATAATTTGATGAGATTTTAAAGGGTTTTGATCCACAAAATAATCACATAATAAAATATGATTATTACCTTTAAACTGACATAGTCAGTTATCACTGAGTTAAAAGAAATGATATATTACAGATAAATTCTAAAATCTTAACCAGAAATTGTAAGATACGCAAGACAACATGACTCCAGAAAGGGAGTTTCCAATGAGCTGCTCTTGGCAAACACATGAACCCTCTCATCACAAGGCACAGCAAGCCACAGTGATACTGGAGAAGAGACCAGCTTGCACATCATGCTGTGAAGAAGCAGACCTTAGGACACACTGGAACAATTCCTACAAATACTGAAGCTATCAGAATCAGTCA
The DNA here is from genome assembly GCA_011076525.1 of Nettapus auritus. Taxonomy (NCBI): domain Eukaryota; kingdom Metazoa; phylum Chordata; class Aves; order Anseriformes; family Anatidae; genus Nettapus; species Nettapus auritus. Next base: position 11,413,974 of record CM021769.1, on the reverse strand, counting down.
ACAGCAAAACCATCACTGAATTTAACAGGGCCAGGTTTTGTCTCATTAAAGTCTCTTCGCTGCATAGCAAATTTGCTAGCTCACCAGAGGTGACTTCAGTCTTGTGTGAGATTGCCAGCTTGGCTACCATGATCATAATGGCCAACCTGCTAGTCAGTTCATTCACAGATAACTGGAATTCTAACATTTCTGATTTTACACACTGAAATAAGGGTAGTAAGACTTTAAATGGACAGAAATGAGTTGGCTTTGGATAGGAGTCTTAGCAGTGTCTGCAGAGGCCCTTGCCTATGAGTCAACCAGGGAAGTATTACAACGTTTCCTCCTCCCTATTCGACTCAGCATCTCTACATCAACCAAGTTGCACAGTGCCAGTCCATAAGTACATAGTGAAATGGGAATTATTTTACGGAAATGCTGGCTGCAAACACATTTGTACTTTGTTCTCCAATTCACTTAAGTTTGCCTGTTTTGTTATTGAGAAGACAGCCTTGACATGATAGTTAAACTTTTACTCTGTGGGATTCTGGTAAATACAGAGCCAGATACATTTTTATTTTTATTTTTATTTTTAACTGAAGACAACACCAGAGTTACATTTGTAATATAACTACGACAAACTAATCACATTTTGACAGAACCACAGGAAATGAACTGTTCATTACTCATTGTATACTGAAACTATGAATACTATATCTTATTCTGATTAGAGACAACAGTTCCTTTTGTAGCCAAATAAAAAACACAATGGAAGAAGGGAGGTAGGAAAGAGAAGCATACTGGAAAAGTACATTAGTATGATTTGATACATATGTCCTGTAGCTTTTATGAACAGGACTGGTAGTAAGTTTTAATGTAATTAATGTGTTTTAAAGGTTTTTTGGCTTTCTGTTGCACTTAATATGTAATAATGATCAGAAATAAGTGCATGGATAGGAAAAATATAAATATACAAAGACCTGTATTTCTACAATTTAAATTTGAAACATGACTACAAGATACTGCCAGTAAAGGCAGTAATTGTATTTCCTGTGCAGAAATTAGATGTATATGATGCAGTTAGAAGCAAAATAAAAGTGAATATTTATGTCTGTGATCATACAAAACACCAAAATAGGAATATTTATGTTTAGAACAGAAATTAGGTAATTTAAGCTATATAGTCCTAGAGGACTTCCTTTTGCAAGAGTAACTTCAAGAGAAAAAATAAATAAATAAATAAAAGTGTTCAAAACAGCTTATTTCTGCACATTAGCAGCTGAACTCACAAGAGCTTATGGTTTATACTTTTTAGTTTCTCTTTCAAGATTGCCAAGATTGCATAAACATAAAGCCTTAGGTATTATTTCCTGTGACTGATCCAACCCCTGGTGTTTGGGATCCAATTCATATCCAAACTGGAATGGATTTATTTTCCAGTTTTTTACAATACAAAAAATCTGAAACAAATGGAAATACTGACAATAACATTACTAAAGGTAAGGCAGGATTACTTTGTCATTGGTGCAAAGCAACAGCAGAGATATCAAGATTTAGCTCAGTGATTAAACCTGTTGCTACATCTGGAAAGTGCCAGACCTAATGGGGATACAATAACACAAGTCATAAAATAAAAACATGCTGACTTGTCTATGGATTCTTAGCACACAGGGAAGTATCAAAAGAAAAGAAAAACTCTGTTCTAATCATAATTTGGGCCAGGAACCCAAAATAGCACAGGAGAACTCATAGAAAAAAAAATAAATAAAAATAAAAAAATCAATATTCCATATATGTATTTGCAAATACTAAAGAACAGAGAAATGAAGCATATTTTCACTGGATGGACATAGGGGAAGAAACTGAATACATTAAGTATATCAGATTGCCAACACCTCTCCCAGACACTCCTTCACTACAAAAACAGTAACAGAATAAAGAAAATGCTCTGACTACAGCTGGAGAAAAGGCAAAAATATTTTAGGTATCAAAGATATGATTTTTTCACTGGACACAGCACAAGTATGCCATGTACGTGAACATATATTTCTCAGGCATTGCAGATTATTTTTTTGCTGAGAGGAAAGAGGAATTTTAACCTATGCAACAGTATGATAGTGCATAAAATAGTAGCACTTGAGCAGTAACAACTTGATAAACACAGAACCAAGGTTTGTTATGGAGCCAGGAGTACCTCTGAATTTGAAGAAAACATGCCAGACATGGACATTACCCTTTAAAAAAACTTGTAAACAACTCTTTTAAACTAAATGATACACCAAAGCTCCAAGATTTTTTATTTTTATTTTTTAGAAAATGAGCTTCTGTGTGTTTTCATAGAATCATAGAATGTTTTCAGTTAGAAGAGACGTTAAAGATCACCCTGATCCAACCACCCTGCCATAGGCAGGGACACCTCACACTAGAACAGGTTTCCCAAAGCCCTATCAGTCTGGCCTTGAACACTTCCAGGGATGGGGCAGCCACAACTTCTCTGGGCAACTTGTTCCAGCACCTCAGAGCAAGGATTTATATCTGAAAATTTTAGAAATCGGATAGCTTTGGCATTTCTGAACCATGAAAGAAGTTACCAACAGAACACTTAATAGATCACAGAATCACAGAGTCACAGAATGTCTACGTTGGAAGACACCTACAAGATCACCGAGTCCAACCTCTGACCTAACACTAACAAATCATCTACTCAACCATATCCCTAAGCTCTACATCTAAACGTCTTTTAAAGACCTCCAGGGATGGTGACTCAACCATTTCCCTGAGCAGCCTATTCCAGTGCCTAACAACCCGTTCAGTAAATAAGTTTTTCCTAATATCCAACCTAAACCTCCCCTGGCGCAACTTTAGCCCATTCTCCCTTGTCCTGTCACCAGGCACGTGGGAGAAGAGACCAACCCCCACCTCGCTACAGCCTCCTTTGAGGTACCTGTAGAGTGCGATAAGGTCGCCCCTGAGCCTCCTCTTCTCCAGGCTAAATAGTTCCAGCTCCCTCAGCCGCTCCTCATAAGACTTGTTCTCCAGACCCTTCACCAGCTTCGTAGCCCTTCTCTGGACTCGCTCAAGCACCTCCATGTCCTTCTTGTAGTGAGGGGCCCAAAACTGAACACAGTACTCGAGGTGCAGCCTCACCAGAGCCGAGTACAGGGGACAATCACATCCCTGGACCTGCTGGCCACGCTGTTTCTTATGCAAGCCAGGATGCTGTTAGCCTTCTTGGCCGCCTGAGCACACTGCTGGCTCATATTCAGCTGACTGTCAACCAAAACTCCCAGGTCCTTCTCTGACAGGCAGCTTTCCAACCCCACATCTCCCAGCCTGTAGTTCTGCTTGGGGTTGTTGTGCCCCAGGTGCAGAACCCAGCACTTGGCCTTGTTGAACTTCATACCGTTGGCCTCAGCCCATCGGTCCATCTTGCAGAGCCTTCCTACCCTCGAGCAGGGGGTAGGAAGAGCAGATCTTAACAGATTTCTACTGAATATCATACTGTACTAGTTTGAAATAAACTGTTTGTAAGTAAATAAATAAATAAATAAATAAAGGTCACTACATTAAACAGAAACATTATAAAGCCAGCAAATGAATACTAGCTTACACCAGCATTTATGGCACTTCCCAGAGCACTTTGCATCAGTTTAATCAAGCAGCCTTTAAGTAAGCAAAATCTAAGCAGATAAAATAATAAATTAAAAACAAATTTAAAATATGGTGTAGAATTTAGTGATCTGAGCAGGTGAATCCCCATTAAGAAAAATTTATCACAAGAAGATTTGACAAGATAGTGGTCATTAAGCACAGAATTAATTGTTTAGATGTTCATTGGAAGACTGTTCTTTTTAACAGTGGCTACATTTTTGTTATTAATTTAGCAATCCAACCACAGAAAAAGTAAACAATTTAAACTATTCTTTTGAAAAAGTCATCAGAGAAGAGAGATGTACTATTACAGACTTTTGCCCCATCCATAGATGTGGCTGCATGATTGAATCCAGCCCAGAAAATAAAGAGTGTGAACAAAAGACATGCAGGAGAGCTGGCTTCAGGCCCACCATCGTCATAGTCAAACTCCATTTCCAAGGTCCACCACAACACTTTCCTCTTAAGCTTCCTCTGGGTCACTGTGACCTTTGTTAAATGATACAACAAGTGATAAAAACTGAGACTAGGAGTACATTTGTTGCACAGTTTAAATTTAAAGGAACCTGAGGATCTGAACCAGACTGCAGTTAAATGTAATATATTGCTCAGATATATTCTTCTTTGTTCCAGATGCATGATTTGTTTCTAGTTATAACAGAACACAAGCTGTGTTTTGTAGAGTCTAAAACTGGCACATCAGAGAATGCAGAAGCACCATCTATCAATTTTCTTAAAGGCAACTGCACCTGCTGGAAACTTGTCCTCATTTGACTGAACTCTCTGGGTAGTACAATGGTTTAATGCAACAGCCCTTTACACTTGAAGCGTGTGGTTCAGCTCTGGCTTCATAAGAATTAATTTTATAGTCTAAATTAACCAGGTGAAATTTTATCTGCATGAAAGAAAGAAAGAAAGAGAGAGAGAAAGAGAGAGAGAGAAAGAAAGAGAAAGAGAGAGAAAGAGAGAGAAAGGGAGAAAGAGAGAAAGAGAGAAAGAGAGAGAGAGAAAGAGAGAAAGAGAGAAAGAGAGAAAGAGAGAAAGAGAGAAAGAAAGAGAGAAAGAAAGAGAAAGAGAGAAAGGGAGGAAGGGAGGGAGGGAGGGAGGGAGAAAGGAAGGAAGGAAGGAAGGAAGGAAGGAAGGAAGGAAGGAAGGAAG
>CM021769.1:11392572-11405172 GCA_011076525.1 Nettapus auritus | reverse complement strand
TTTTTTTTTTTTTTTTTTTTTTTTTTTTTTTTTTTTTTTCAATTATACAGCTGAAGAATCAGTAGTTTCCAAATGGCAAACAACTGAGCTATGTCAAGAGCCATGTTAATCTCATGTGTTTGCTCCATTGTTAACAACGAAGGAAGGGGGGTGGGGAAGACAAAATCTGTCTGTTCTGGCCTAAATGAAGGACATGAACAAGGAGAGTTTCCACAAACAATGTAGTCTTTTTCTTCTGGTGGGGGGAGGTGAGGGGGAAGATGATGGTAGCTGCATTTTTGTGGAAGGAGAAGCTGCACCCATCTTGCCAGTCAACACAGCATTCAGAAAGTTTATATGGTGGGAAGAATTTCCCACCCATTGTTAACTAGGAACTTGATTTGAAAATGCAGTTTTTAATTAAAATTGGCACTTCCAAGCTTCATGCTGGCATCCACCATCTTGCTAAACACTGAGCTCATTTGTGGTTCTAGCAGTTTGCAAACGCACTGTCAGAGGTGACAAACCAATTCCCATCCTGCCACCCTTACTCAGTTCTCAGTCCCCATCCTATCATGAGCAAATGGGAAATTTACTCCAGTAAACACAAAGCAAGGACTGTAGGATGTGGCCTCATTTGGCTAGAATACAGAGATCCCAGTCTTTATTACTTTTAAGGCATTATTAACGAACAAGAATTCTTCAGAAATGTTTGGAGGAAAACAGGTCAGTTATTTTTGAGGCTTCTGCATGCTTCGCTACCCTCAGATATCCACAACCATCATTATGGCTAGAGATCCCACTGTTTAGCTTAAATTTCATTCTCTTCTAACCTATACTCCCCAGAAATAGTGTGCAAAGGTAGAAATTTTAACACATTAGCACCAGCAATACAAACCTCTGGATATAATAAGATGTAGAATTTGTCTGTTTCATGCAAAAGGACAAAAAAGTTTGCTAGTTTTGTTGATTTAATGAATATATTTATATTTGTAATGCATTCTGACTTGAGGGATCTTAAATGAAAAATACACTTACAGATGTGCTGAAGTAACCAGGAAAATATCTTCACTGAATGGGAGATAACTTATTATTTAGGACCTTTTTTTTTCAGAATATTCCTTTGGGGGGAAAAAAATAAATCTAGCTTTATATATTCTAAGATCCTGAAGAAAAAGCTGGAGGGAAGGTAATTTTTCAGTGTTTTTTTATTTGATTAGGATTGATGCCTTCATATGTCTAATATTGTTAGGTTCACTACAAAGGATTTCACTTTGTCTTACAGTAGAAGCAAAATATTATGCAAATTGAATAAAGGACTTCACAAGACTATCCAGTTCATGTGAATACTAGCTAGCAAAGCAAGCTGTTGCTAGCTTTTGAAAAATCTGTCAACAATTAAGCTCATCAAAAGGAAATTCATAAGCCGATTTAGCATAAATGTCTCACAAAGCCTGAACACTGTAAGGTACATTCATGCATTCAACTCAGTTAAAGTTCTATTCATGAATTAAAGTAATCACCAAAGATTCATATATTTGTACTAAAAGCTTGCTGAATGCACAAACCCAGATATAGAAAGAACCTTAAGATTTCTAAATTACTGCAATTTGGAGTAATTTACCGGATGATCTTACAACCGGAATAAATCAATGTTCCAAGCCTTCTCACATTATTCTGAGAAATACCATCTTTCAAATACTAAGTACAAAAAATGAAAGATATCTAACACCTACTCTCAGTGTCCATTTGCCTATTTACATCTTATGTACCTCTGGAAAAAAAAAAATGGATCTTTGTTACTGTATTTAGAGCTTTTCATGGTCTTTATTTAAGCCAGTGGACGTGGACTTATAAGGGTTCTACAGAGCATGAGAGTTCCTCAAACCTTGACACCAAAGTAGGTAAGTCAATAAAAGAACATCTGCATAGCAGACTGTATGTTGGTCTCCCAAAATCCTGTTACAGGATACACAGAGCCCTGTGAAAAAAAGGTGATTCTTTTGTCTCGTGATTTGTCTGAACCATGGTTAGCAATCTAGAGAAGTATCTCCAGAAAATTAGAGACTTCATTATTGAAATTCTTCCGACACTGCCTGTTAATTTCATTAGCAGATTCCAGTTTATTCAGAATTTTGCATGTATACATCACTTGACCAGATTTGACTCATCACACATCCCCTGTGTTGAAGACTATTCTGACTTCTTCCAGTAATGAATTTGTGTTGATTTTGTAAGATCCTGTTCATGACCTTAAAGCTAGTTCATAGGGTGAGACCTGTCATTTTTCTTTGTTTGGCTATTTCTTTCTGCCACTGCTCTTTCATTATTCAACCTCAAGTCTTACAGGAATAGGACTTGGCTGATACTTATTTGCGAAATTCTTTGCCTTCTGATCTCTGGAATTTTGAAACTCTTTGCTTCAGTGTCTGATTAAGTCTGGATTAGGATTCTGTCTTTAATCTAGCATTCAGCAAGTGTTTCAGCTTTGGTCTAAGACACCTTATTAAACTGCACCAAATAAATTCACATTGAATTGGAAGAAATCTCTTGGGGAACAACTGCTACACTCTCCACATTTCTAGATGACACTTACTCAGCAGCTACCGTTCATTCCCTCTTATATATGAACAAAGTGTAATTATTGCCAGAAAAAAAAAAAAAAAAAATGTTGAAATTTAAGGTTGCAAGACTGTGCTAGCTGATTTAAAACACACTAGCGATTGTACCATTACTCCCAAAACAAACAGTCCTAAACTTAACTGTGGAGTATTCTGGGCTGAATTTAAAAAGAAATCCAAATATTAAGGTAGATGTCATGCAGGTGTGAAAGAAGAAATTTCCACCCCACACTGTAGAGATACTACACTTTAGCTGCACAGCTATGATTAATCATAATACTGTTCATCGTTCCAAATCAGACTCAGTGATTTTTATAGACATCTGTTTTCTTTCACATTTACCACATACATAGATGTACTGTCACTATTACAGAGATTTGACTCATCCAAAAACATCACAAGTCAACCATTAAATCAGTGAGGAATATGCAGCCCATTAGAAGCCATGGAGAATATAAGCTCCATTCGGCCTAGGGGAAAATTACTTAAGTTGCCAGGCCATCAAGCTCCTTGCACATTGCCTTGCTGGAGATGAGGTAGTGCTCAGCAAGCAAGCCTTCTGATCAGTGGGCAGCCACAAAGCTCGTGGAAGCTGGTGGACATAACAACTATCTTCTACCCATCCTAAGCAAAGGAACAAAAAATACTCCTTTTGTTTAGCAATAAATACAACAATAGAAGCTACAGGCTAAATCACGAATCAGCATGACAAGGCTGGAGGAGGAGCTGGGCCATGTAGCCTGAAGGATCTTCCCCAGAGTCAAATGCAGAAGTGGGAGCTGGACTTTGCTTGTTAGAAGAAAAAAGCATGCAGGAGAGCAAGGAGACAGTCCAGAGATGGGTCCACAGAGGCTAGTGAAGACAGCAGTATGGGCCTCAAAGAAAAGCAGAAAGCTTTTTGGACGCAGTGCTGGCTGCTGGAGGACTTGGAACTGAACAAAGAAACACTTAAGGGTGTTCAGAGAAATTTAAACTAATGGAATGTTATTTTAATTAAATAGCACTGTATCAAGGACATATCTGACAGTTACCACAATCTTCTCCCTGTGGTAGCAACCTGTGGGGCTCATGCAGTGAGTAAGTACTACAACTAAGGGGGAATAATCAAGAAGGTAAGACCAAAAAGTTCTTTCTTGCAAAGTCCACAACATCAGCAGAGCAGAGGTGCATCCCTTCAAATGACCTTCAGTGGGTTGGTTAAGGCACTGTCCAAGGAGCAGAGTTACACAGTTGTACCTTCTGTAACTGAAAACACAGTACAAAAAGGATATTTCAAACCCATGCAGGAGAGGGGAGTGCATGCTCACCACCTGACAGATATTGAAGTAGGCCTCAAGCATTTTAATGAAGGGAAAAAAAAAAAAAAAAAAAAAAAAAAAAAAAAGATGAGTAGATGACACAGTTGTACAAGTTTCCAAACCATGATATTTAGAGAGCAGCCTGCACCAAGGATTTCCCATCAGCCACCAGCTCACAAATGAGTGCACCCAGTCTTTGAATAGCATTGTGCTCATGACAGAAACTTGTGCCAAGGCTGAAGGAGCCAGAGCCGTTCTAATCTAGCAACCAGACTACGGCCAATCCCTGCTGCAAACAGGGATGTTAGAGCCACCTTGGCCATCATGACAGGGCTGCACTGTGTGAGAGTTGATATAGCCAGTGGAACTGCTGGTCCAGTCTCCACACTGCCAGCAATTCTCTTCTGCCATAAGAGAGAGCATGGACTCCAAGAACCAGCCGCCAAAGACACAGGGAATTCATGCTTGGCTACTCATGCCTCATTCTCCTCCCCTTAAACCTTTCCATATCATACTTTCTGACCCAAAACTGTTCTTACAGCTTAGAGCAGGAACAGACACCAAGTATACGCCTCTGACTGCGACTGCTCAGCTAAGTTAAAACCTGAATTTGAGGTGGGAACTCCACCTTCAAAGTACCCTCCTCTCCAGAAAGAGAATGGAGTTATTACTGGTTCTTACTGGCACGTAGCAGAGTCAGGTACCAGTGTAAATCCCACTTTGGGGCATCATATTCCCCACATCTTCCTGTGGGCCTAGCTTTTATTTTTCAGTTGGTTCATGATGCAGCTGAATGACTCTCGGTGACTTCCTTAGGTTTAGATCAGATATTTAATGAAAATTTCAAAATAGAGAATGATTGACTAATGATTGTAGAATTCATCAAATAATTTTATGAGGTAATGCACAGCTGCAGCCTGCTGCATACCAAAATGCACAACTGAGGTGCTTCAAAGTATCAAAGTAACTTCTAGCTCCAAACCACTATTTTATCTCTGAATTTAGCTATCTTAACCCACATTACAGAAAGCAAGCTTGAATTCCTTTTCTTTACCTTTTCCTACTGATTTTTCACTGAATTTCTCTACTGTACATCCTATGCTATGATGTTTCTCTCTTCCCGATAAGCGCAGAAAGCTGGATACTTAATTTTAAGTTATCTGTGTGATGTTTTAGTACCATAAGTTTCTTTCCAAATGAGTAAGGTTAACGTACTTACATTTGTACAAAAGTATTAATTTTTAAAAATACCTATTTGACATTTAAGCTGTGTGCAATTGTTGGCAGCCTACTAATATAATATAGAGACCAGATTTGCAGAAAACTGGTTCCTCCTGCAAATTTTATAAGAAATATCTCATATTGAGCATATTAAAATAACTCTGAACATCTTCTAAAAGCTTAGTTCTTGTGAAGGAAGGACAAAACAGACTGGAGTAACTAAAGAGCACAGAGAAGGCAAGTAATTTGTGCAAAGACGGTCAGGAAATCATAAGCCTAGAAAGAGCATGCAGAAAACTGGCTGTGCTCTGCCACAACTACTGAACAATACTCCACTGCACAGCTTTTTAAATAGCTTTTAACATTTAGCCATTTTAAAACATATAATTGTGCTGTAGATACTGATTTCCTCAGATCCAAGTATAATTATTCTTCTCAATATTAGGTCCATCTCTATTGTACACTTTGTAGCTTAAGACAGCTACAAAATATTGCTAATATTTTTGAGTTAATACTGTGTTTAGAAGGTCATGTCAGGTTATTGCTGGGAGGATTAAAAGATTTTCTTTCCTCCAGAGCCCTTTGTTATAAGAAACCAAGGAAATTTAAAACAGGATTTATTCCTTCGAACCGGGACAAACCAACAGACTACTGTGGCAAGAACATAAAGCAAGAACACTCTGGGCCAGGAAATTTACAAAGAAAGCTTTCTCCAAACACAACAGTTAAACTGAAGTTTTAAAACTCTTAATGATTCTACATTATAGGCAGTAAAAGGCAACTAGCTTTGCAGTCATTCACACTTACAATTCCTCTTTCAAAAGATATTGGTACAATATCTGGTAACTTGTTGGTTGTCACTAGCACAGGTAGACATTTCTGGCACATATATGCTCCATTTTTTAGTTTTCAACCTTTACTCAGGCCTTGATGGCTGCTCCCAATGTCACCATCAGGAAGATGAACTGGTGATGAGCATCAGCAATGACTGCAAGGTGGCCCAGTGGAGAAACAGGAAAAACAGTAAGAAGAGAAAAATGGAAACCCAGTAAAGTTTGGTCTCAGATGTCAAACCAAATCTTCTGACAGATATAATAAATTTTATTAATGGATGTTACTTAGATACAAAGGATACTCTCAAGCCTTAGGATCCTGCCTGTGGGAACTTTTAAGTCAGGTCTGCATCTTTATATGTGTTGCTATTGTGTTAGTCGACTATTTATATCAAATAAAGATGAGATCAGGGTGAATGGTATGTCAAGTCAAGCGGACATGCCCTCTGATGTAGTTTAAAATTGGAAATGTAGCAGCCTTTCGACAGGGGAGTTTTAGGATGGATCTTAGGAAGAACTTCTTTACCGAAAGGGTTGTTAGACATTGGAAGTGGTGGAGTCACCATCCCTGGAGGTCTTTAAAAGACATTTAGATGTAGAGCTTAGGGATATGGTTTAGTGGAGACTGTTAGTGTTAGGTCAGAGGTTGGACTCGATGATCTTGAGGTCTCTTCCAACCTAGAAGTTCTGTGATTCTGTGATTCTTATGAAGTGATTGTGGATGTCCCAAAATTCATTGCTTGTAATGCAATTTATTTGGAATACATCAAAACCAGCAAATCCTTCCCCTACCAAGGTATTATATATCATGGTTCTTTCTGTCCTTAATCTTTCAGACTGATCTCTTGAATACACACACCTTAGACCTTGCTTTCTACATGCACCCAATCCTGGAAAAACATTTCTACTTAGATTTTAAAGGTCATTAAGGTGACCTTAGCATTAATTTCTAAATGCTGCATCAAAATGGCTTTTTGTGCAACTGAAAGCAACAGCATTGATCACGTGCTTACATTCTGCTGGAGCTGGGCCTATAAATATTCTATTTCCAAATGAATGCTGAAAAAGAACTGATACAACAGCACCAACAGAAATATTTATATGCATTTTAAAAAGACTTCACCAACAGGTGGCTTTCATCTACCACACAATATTGCTAGCTTAGCTACTGCAACATTGTCAGCAGATGTTTTCAGGCATCATCAATAGGATTACTCTAGAATTTACTCATCATAAATCAGCATACTGCAATGTCCTTTCTGATGGGCAGTTAATATATCCTGCTTCCACCAGACCATCCATATAATAGTTCACGTGAGGATGACTGAGCTCACTTCTATTTGGAATGACAGCTTGATGCAGCATTTCAAGGCTTAGCCTAACTTGCCCTCACTTGAGGTCAGGCAGTAACCATTCCCAGAAAACATGTTTGTTAGATGTGACTGAAAACAGTTTAGCACTTGCATTAAAGTAATAATTAAACATGAACAGTGTGCCTTGATGTTGTTTAAATGAATGACACATTCCATGCCCGGAGGAGTTTTCAGCCCAGATCTGTGACAGGCAAAACATAATAATTGATCCAAGAAGAAATTAATGAAAAGAGTACCAAGAGGTTAAGTAGGCTATCATTCTGTTTGAACTGTATTTTATGGTGTTACTCATATAATATACCTCGTCAAAGAAGGTGGAGCTCAGTCTAATCCAACACGCCTCCACTAAAACAGCTGGCAAAAAAATGTCAGATGGTCTTGTTAGCAGCTTCCTCTTGAGAGCTGTTATATAATCACAAGGGCTGTGAACAAGAGAAAAGGAAATGGAAAATAGCTAAATGTAAATGTAAAGGAAAAAAAGTATTTATATGCTTCTACCTATGTGCTTCTAACCTGGACAGAAAAAGGAAACCTGACTTTCCCCTCAGTTATATAAACTCTAATTTAAAATAGCTTTTCACAGCAGATTCTTTTTTCACAGTTTATATCAGCTCGACATTTCCCAGAAACTTAGAGCAATTGATATTGTTGACATCTCTACCCAGAAGTTTCTCTTCTCCCTCTAAATCATAATGCTGAGTGGAGAACCCTAAGCCAAGTAACTATGGACACCCTCCCATCTCAACACCATGCTCCATGCTCCCCACACACACACACACACACACACAAAAAAAAAAAAAAAAAAAAAAAAAGTCATCTGGGAAGTAAGTGAGCACTTAGAGAAATCTAATTTGTATCTAACCTTTACTTGAGTGCCTAGGAGGAACTGTCTTCTTTTCTATAGAAGCTGAAGGCAGCTGTAAAGATGGCGCAGGAAGGGGCACATTAGGATGTCCAATTAGGAAACCAGAAGCGCACTTTGCATTGCATGGCTCTTAAAATGTGGAGGGGAAAGGAGGAGATGGAGCTGGTCACCTGTGTTCACTGACCATGTCCCAGTGCCTCATTTTATGAGTTCAGCCAAAGGGAGGTGGCTGAGGTTCAGCAGATGCAAACAGCCAGGAGAGATCCTGCACCGAACTCCTGCCACAGAGCAGAGAGGCTGCCCACCCCCATCACCACAAGCAATTCAGGAAGGCACATATGCTTCTGCAAGCACTGCCAGCACTCAGAAACATTATGCCTTTCTCAAAGGTGCAAGGTGTGAAGGCCTGGATATACAAAGGAACTGTGAATGGATATAAGAGCCTAAACCCAATTTTTGGCCCACTGACCCTCCAAGTAATCTTCTGCCTAACTCAATTCCAGTTCCCACAGGAAAGATTCATCTCTCCTTACTTCAGGCGTCTGGTATAAAATGTCTGCAGCTGAGGTGCTCCCCTCGGTTCCCAACACACAACAGAGAGAAATAGGCCATTTCAGAGCATACTTCATCTGGTCTCTTTATGTATCTGTTTCCAGAGGAGATGCTCTATACCATCAGAGAGCATCTATTTCTCCAGTAACAGTTATAAACAGTCTAAAAAACTTGTTCAGATGCAGAGCCCTACTTAGCTAGCCAAACCCCATCCTCAGATGGCTTAATTTCCAAGTGACATTCCATTCCAAGTGCCCACTACCAGGTATACTCAGAACTGGCTTCCTCACTCTTAACAGTGCTTCCAGATGAGGTTCCTCATTAAGCACAGAGTCTAGGCATTTAATTCAGAAGTGAAGGCTGTACTAGAAGGGCTACATTCAACACCATAAAATAAAATTATTTTGAATCTAAGCTAGATTTGAAAAGGCACCTGGCCAATTGGCAGCTCTGCCTCTTACCTGGCCTGGAGCTAGGGGCCTGCGCAATGCAAAGAGAGAACATTTCTGGTGGACAAGAGATGGATCGGCTTCAGACAGCTGATGAGGTTACTGTGCCTGAGTGTCCCCCTCACCCTCCCTGCACTGATATTTGAGCTGTTTGTAAACCAGCTGCTGAACCACTGGAGTTATTTAGCACTTTATGGGTGGGGTAAACAGCTAGAGGTGATAACCACATTAGCTGTCTCAAGCTGGCAGCAACACATAAATCAATCAGAGGCCTCAGGCACACTGAAATGGGATGCGCAGACAGCAGCAGACTAAGCAGAAGGCTGTTTAAGCTAGTCAGTGGGAAACACAGAAACAAGTGCAATATAAGATCACACATACAAGACACAACTGTCTCAGCTTTGGTTCGATGCCTTTCCTCTACCAAGAGACTTTAGTCTAGCAGCAAGTCATGCCCCCAAGCTGCCACAGTGGGTTTCCACTGGTCTGCCCACCTCCCATACAAATACATCTTTTTTCCTTAATTTTTTTCCTTTTCCTATTTGTCTCAACTGAGAAACAGAGAGAGACCTAGCTCTCCTTCCTCTGTGGTAAATGTTCTAAAACACATTTTCTATAGGTCATTCTTCTTCTTGCCCTCTGAATACTGAATAAGGAAAATAAAACAGGAGCATTTACAGAAGGGTGCCAAATACAAAATCCCCAACCCCAGCTAGTGTTTCAGCATCCTCCTGGGTAAAAGATTTTTTAATCCACCAAAACAGGCAAAAGTTCTGAACACAAATCTCCTGTCAGGTAAGAACCTTAATGAATGGTTCATTCAGTATCAGAAAATAGGTCTTTTTCTCATAAAATTTTGCATAACATGAGATATTTTCTGCACACACTTTTTGCAATAACCACAAGCGGGACAGGAAAGAAGGGGGATGAGAACACCTTTCTCTCAGTTTTAAGCGGTGGGCTACAGATCCAGGGCTTGTCATGGTCAGGCCTCAGGCAGGTGGCACAAACTCAAAAAAAAAAACAGACCAGTGGGTCCCATAGGAATTTCACTAGCAGAAAGTGGCCCGGAGGGAATTAGCACAGGGGGAGATAATGTAGGTGGAAAGAATACCAGTGACACCTAGAGACATCCTTAAGCACTAAAGAGGCATTTAAAATTCTCCTATCCATCTAGCACACTAGCGCTGGTAGTTCAATTGCCTGTATGGAGAATTGTGCTATGCTGCCAGAAAGCTGTGCATCTATAGGAACAGGTGGAGAACTTCAACCACCACCTTCTCTGCACTGAGTGCTTAGTTTCTTGGAATGAATGCAGCAGCTATAATGGGTGAAAAAGCAAAAGTATCATGACTGATCATACATTCTTTTCATACAGTTGTAGAGCACTACCCCTCTTCGTTATGCTCAGCACTGGCAGGTAATGTGGCTTCCCTCTAGAACCGTGTGCACTGTGTATATGGGTTGAGTCCAACATTAACCTACAGATTCATTCTAAGTAAAAACACATTAAAGAGAAGTGTACTTAAAAATAGAGCTATAATAGTGTACCGTACTCAGTGTGCTTAAATAGTGCACGTAATATAGTTCAGTGCAATAACCACTCGGTACTCAGGTTTCTAACACAAAGGAAGATATAGAATAGAATTACATTTCAGCCTGGAACTAATTCTGGAGTACTGCCAGTCCCATGCGATCTATAAAAATTCCTGTGTCAAAATGATGTGTCCCGTTGTCTTGATGCCTTGATCAAGGTTTCTGAGTTTTTCATTTCTCTGACATCTTCCATATTAACAAACTTACACTGAACATATGTTAATCTAGCTGCATCTCAGGGATCTACTCCTTTGCAATTTTTTCATCAGCACATGCAATAGCAAATGCTGTAGTTAGTGGTCTTCTGTAGAAGTCATCTGAAAGAGTAGTGAAAAACACTATTGCAAAAACTTCCCTTTTGCTTGCAACCACTTTACCATCACCTGAAACCACCCTACCAAATTACATTAATTACATGTAATTCACTGATGAATGGAATGTGATAAAGTAAAAGGAATATGTAGCCTCTTGTTAATAATCCTAAAGTTCTCAATAACCATATAGGTCTTCAGAAATTAAATTAGCATCCCCTTGTTTTATACTTAAGCTTCTGGTGGAATACAGCTCCTACTTCCTTCAGCTGTAAGCTCTAGCCAGCAGCTGGTAGGTGCTCATGATCAGAAAAGCAGCACAGTGCACCTGACAAAGGAGGAATCTTAGGAGAGGATGTGCGCAATGATGTATCTGTTTTCCCCTGACTGGTGCACCAGCCAGTGGAGGATTTGATCCAGGAAGATAGGAATGCATGGTTAGAGACCTCCAGTTGTTACAGACTGAATACAAATGAGGGATACAATTTTTGAAGCCAAATTCCTATTAAAAACAATAGAAATTTGGGTGTACAAATCCCTTAGTCTCTGTCCAGCCAAAGCAATTCCTCTCCCCCCCGGCCTCTAGCTGCTACCCATTGGTTAGTACTGCTGGTACAATTTTTTAGAAGGATTTGTAGCACAAAGAGAGAGACTTATTAAAAACAGAAAAGAATGTGTTGTGCCTCTGCAGCCAGAATCATAGTTTAAAAATCTGTGGGCTGGATTTTCCTGAATGCTCAAAAGATACAAAACAGTTATAAACCCATATGAACCGCTTAAGCCCAAGTATATGGCTGTTTTTCATCTCCAGTGATTCACAGAAGGTATGTTTACTACTGCAACTGGCACAGAGAGCTTCCAGAAAAGACAAATAAAATCATGTTTTCGTTAATATTTTTTTTCTTTTTTAAACACTTTTCTCCATTATTTATTGGTTCGGAGTCTATGATTCACTTTAGGATAACTTAATCTTATATGGGGCTATAAAAATGAAATATTTTCACATATTTTATAAATAGGCACAGAGCTAGCAGGCCAGCATTCTCAAAATCTCTCTTGTGTTTTCCCATTTCACTCTATAGCTAGATTGACTAAAATACAAGGAGGATAGTTACCTTCTTTTGAGCTAAAAAGGTGAAATTCTTGTCTCTGTCCAAGCTGAATTTCACCCGAGGAGGACCAGCAGCTCAGTGCATGTTTGTGACCAGATCCTGAACCATTTGTACAACCAGCTCTTCTATTAGTTTCTATTTAAGCAATGTGACTTCAGTTAGATATTTGTGCATTTGCCAGGAATGAATGGGGGGAAAATAAAGCAGCCTTTTAAAAACTTTCTCATAGTGTTTGGAGGACAAGTCAGCTGATGAGTATGTTTATTGCCATTAAATAATTTGGGAAGCAAAGAGGGAATATTTCAGTATTGGGAAACCTGCTACTGACTAGATCAGGCTCTAGGTAAACTGTCGTGTTCCTTTCTTTTTCTTTTCTTTTCTTTTTTCTTT
>CM021769.1:11361232-11392472 GCA_011076525.1 Nettapus auritus | reverse complement strand
TTTCTTTTCTTTTCTTTTCGTTTCTTTTCTTTTCTTTTCTTTTCTTTCCTTTCCTTTCCTTTCCTTTCCTTTCCTTTCCTTTCCTTTTCTTTTCTTTTCTTTTCTTTTCTTTTCTTTAATTTGTTTTTGTTTTTGTTTCATTTTGGTTTGGTTTTGGTTTGGTTTGGTTTTTTGTCTGCTTGGTTGATGACTACCAAGGCAAGATTATTTTTTTTTTCTCTTAAAATTCTTTCTGAAATGAACAGAGACATCCATTGTAAACCCAGCTTCCTAGGGTGTTAGCTGCCTGCCTGCCAGGAGCACAAATCCATGAGATAACAGACATATTGCCAAGCTTCAGCTAGCAATCCAGCCATTGCCCAATGCTGTTGATGAGCACTAATAAAACAGCCAGGTGTGACTCAGACCAGACCGACCAGAAGTGACTGCTGGCTTTAGGGAAGGGCTGAGGGAACCAAGGACACAAGTCGAGTTCTGGCCAGCCTCACGAATGGAGGTGAAAAATAAATCACAACAGACCAGTCAGGCCATTCTCTTTAGTTCCATGTTCATGGCCCACCAATGAAAGGGGAACCAGCAGATAGGATCTTGACTTTAGAAAGACTGTGACACAGCACTGCACAACCCCACTCCACAATACTTTTCATCAGAATGCCTGTAGAAATTCCACAGAAGATATTACTATATGATGACCGGCTGAAAACTGTATTGTTATTACGAACTCAGTGGAAAACATAAATCAAGCTTGGTTTTGTAAACGTCTACCTAAAGTCCAGTTCTGTTCCAGACCTTCATTAAGTAAAACGATGGAATATTAAGATAGACTCAAATTAGTAGGGCATCCAGCTGTGAAGAGTGGAAAAACCTTCACAGAATAGGATTCAGAGTTGCCAATGGCTCTGAAATCAGTAATACGAAATAGAAAGACAAGGTCTGCACCTGGGCAGGAAAATCAAATGCACAATTAGAAAGCAGGGAAAAGCAATTTAACTACAGAACTGCAAAAGGATCTTGGACACAACTGTGCACAAACTGACTTAGTAGTATGATTATCTTCCAAATAAAAAGGTAGATAGCATTTCATGAGAAGTAATTATTCCATGCTTCTTGGCACTAGTGATGCCTCAAATCAAAAATACAGTCCAACAATTTTGAACAATATGCTTCAAGATTTATGTAGACAATCTGAAGAGTCCAAAGAAGAGCAACAAAAAAACAGGTTGGAATACATGATCTAGGAACAAAAGCTGAAAGATTTGGGTTTGTTTAGTCTAGAAAAGAGACTGGAGGAAGACATAAGTCTTCAAATATGCAAGATGCTTTTATAAATATGACAGTGATCAACTGTTCTTCAGGTCCAGCAAGGTTCGAAAAATTGTCTACCATGTGGCAAAAGATTTGTTAGCTATTAGAACAAAATAACTAACAAAAACAGCCATCCACTGGAACAGCTCACCGAGGCTGGCCTTGGAATCCTTGCCACTGGAGTCATTATGGAAAGGTTAGGCGAATTGCTGTCAAAAATAGTCCTTGGCTCTGCCACAGAACAGAGAGGTGGACTGGTCACCTGAGATCCCTCCCATGCCTACACTTCGATTTACTAGCAAATATGCAGCTTCTTGCACAAGCCTCTCTTCTTAGGGATTTAAAAAGTCGCACTGACTAAAATATTGCATACAATAATCTCTATCCTGATGCCAAATATTTCAAACTCTATTTAAAACTTTACTACTGTAAAAACTGCTATGTTCTAGCAGGAAAAAACAGGAAGTAGCACTCTGCAATATTATGGTAAGAAGGGAGAAGACAAGTCTTTTCAAAAGGCCTTTCAAAATCTCATGTGTGACCACAGGATAAGCTCAGAAAAGGCCAATGACATTGTCCGTCAGAAGATAAGGAAACCCCTACACATATGGGGTTGTCACAGTCTAATGCCAGTGTACAACAGTAGCGGAAGGCTACATGGAAATTGATTCAACATGCTGTACAAGCAGGTACTTTCCAGCATCCATCTTGAATATAAACACTAACAATCTGACATGTTTCAGAAAATTTATCTTTCAGCTTGAAGCTACCAGGTGATACTTGTAACTGATGAACCTGGTGACCATAAAGTCACACACACACATCTGATGGCATATACACATCTGATGAGTACTTCTAACACTTGATGAGCAAGGAATCCCTGAATACTCACAGCATCACTCCAGAAAAGTGAATACTTATTGTTTGGATCAAACTATAGTCAAGCTGTTGCACAAGGGCATAAAAAGCATTCACTGGCTGTGAGCCCCACCAAGGAGACCATTACAACCCTTCAGACAAAGGAATTGCTTCATACGACATATCCACTACAAATGACCCAACTCCTGCCTCAAACCTTACGTGTCATTGAGCAAAAACAAGAAAAAAGAAAGGAAGACTACTTGAAAAGGAAGGCTACTTGAAAGGAAGACTACTTGAAAAGAAGACTACTTGAAAATTGGTGAGAACTAGAAGATATGCTAAAGACTGCACTACTACTGGCTATGGCAAGAAATACCCTTTGAAGTAGTGTGGTGAATCCACTCAGCTGAGAGGAAAACTGATGAAAGCACCAAGCCTAGCAAAGGCCTGAGCAGACACAATAGCATACTGTTAAATGCTAGAAGAAAAATGAAGTAAAGCTGAAATTCTTTAACAATTGAGAGAAACTACCATCTCCACAAAAGATTCACCAGAATAGCTATGCTGCTCTGACAAGGCATAATTCAGAAAAACACTTAAACTTCTGAAGTCTCACAGACTTCAATGGTATCCAAGCAATTGGTGAATTCTGTGCTGGTCAGAAAGATTCTCCTAAGCTCTCTCCTCTCAGAAGCATTTCACAAAAATATGTGACAACAGAATACAAAAGAATATAAGCTACCTACAAGGAAAATTCTTAAAAACAATAGCCAAGGGATTAGAAGAAGCTCAGGTTTCTTGTTAAAATGTTTAAAGAAACTTTCTGCAAAGAGTCTTTCTCTTTTATGGCATTTCTGCATACACATTCTGTTTTTCAGAGATCCCGTTCCTGCATTCCTTGCAAACCCAAAACACCCGCTGACATCATTAGGCAATGCATTGGCATTAGAAGTAGGGGAATGAGCCAACAGAGGTTGTGGGTAGCCAAAACTGTGCTGGAGACAGTTCGTCCCGGTTCGGTCTAACTAACTTCTGAAACCACATCTGGTTCACAAAATGTGAACCTCCTAGGGTCCTAGAAGACCCCACTCCCCATTACTACTGGCAGCACTTTGAGGGGCTGATCTGCCAGATCAGCGCAGATGGCCATGGTTCTCCCCTCAAACTTCACAAGCCAGGGCCCAGAAGTCCCTTCTCCTACGCTTAGGGAAGCAGCTATTCCTGCTTCCTGGCCCAGCCCCACTCTCATGCTTCCTGGCCCCACTCCCGGAACCAATTCATATGCAATGGGCTACACATCCTGCTGGTGGAGAAGGGCTATGAGGGACTGTCTTGAAAAGATTTAAAATCTTATTAATGAATACAATACGAACTTCAAAGTCCTACTGGGGAGCAGTATTTGTGTAATGGCATGAAAGAAAAACAAATGTATCTTGAATTTTGACACTACTAAAGGCAGTGGAGGGAAACACCCAGGGAGCCAGGATTTCAATCAACAATTGATTTGAGTACCCATTCTTGTGGCGGATGGAAGGAATCTGCTCAAGAGAAACGTAGGAAAGGAAGCTCCAGATGGAAGGAAAGGAGATCACAAAGGCAAAGGCCAGGGGCTGAAGAAATGCAAAATCTCAAACACAAAACTGTTCAGAAAATTCTGTTCATGGGGGGGACAACTGCAAAGCAAATGATAAAAGGCTTTTCAATCCTTTCTCTTTTATATTTGAGCTGGCTGTCAAAGATTAGATTGTAGAGTTGGTTTTTATGGGCAGGGTACTGCACCAGTCTTTAGGCTGCTGCACACTCATATTCAGTTAAGCTGGCAGATAGAGCCACAGTTATTACTTTATGTATTTTTCACGAGTTGATACTATACAGAGGACAACAGAGAACAAGACAGGACAATATTAGTATGACTAATGTATTTAAATGAGTCAGTTACATGTCTGAGTTTTCTTACTACAGAACTGCCGTTGAAATCCAAGGACCAATTCTTGATAATACTTTTCATTTTCCCAGAAAGCATATCGCTGGCACAAACCTTCCATCAGTCTTCCTGTCAGTCTCTTTGGATGTCGGATAAAGTTCAAAGACTGAACTCTCTGGACTATGGACATCATCCACTGTGAGAAATCCCATTTTGTAGTTTTCTTCCCATCTGACCGCTCTGCAATTCAGCATATTCTGCTACTCATTCTCTCCTCTACCTCCTTAAGAACATTAGTTTTCCTGCTTCAGTAGAGACAGTGAACAGATATTCCAAAGAAAAGAGCCAAGAACTCTAAACACTCTCCAAATTTCTCCATTGTACTGTTTGGCACATAAGGAAAACAACTTTTGACATTATGACTGTTTTTCATTACCATGAGAAAAAAAGATCTGAAACTACATTTCCCATCAGGCACAACAACTTGATTTTGATGGTTCTGAAGACAGTGCCATTAGCTATCCGGTACATTACTGTGACTCATGTCATAATAACCATTATTATAAGTGAATCAAAAATAATTCAATCATCTGAAAAATAACCAAATATAAAGTCTCCACAAAAAAATAAAAAGGAAAGAAAAAATCAGTATTATTGTACTTCAGCAGCCTTGTTTTCTATAAATATATTTTATGCTTGATTTCCCATTTCCAGAAGAATTATTTTTGATTTTTTTTCTTCATTACAACTACATATTTATTTGCAACTGAGGAATGTGAAATAGTTCTTCAAGCCTCCTTGAAGTCTACAATAAATTGTGCAGCCAGACCAGATTGTCTCAAGCTTAGCTCCTAATTTTACATTTGGCTTTGAAAAAAAAAAAAAAAAAAAAAGTTTTTTTCAATCTTGTGATGAATTTCACAGAATTTCCAGGAACATGTAAGCCACATATCAAAACTTTGCAATGTAATGTCCCATTTTGGGATCTGGAAGACGCTGCAGTTAATATTCATTGCATTTATAATACTTTCTCATGCAGCGGAGTCTGTGTTCAATGGCATCAGAATGTGGGTTTAGTTTAAGAGCACTCTTACATAAATTAAGGCAAAATGTTCATAAAGTATTTGACAGTCAGAGGAAAATGTTTTTTCAATGAAGCAATAAATGTAAAATTTCACAATCCCCTTTAACAGCAGATCATATTCACCTTTTGCATCAACTCTTGACCAAATCTGAAGCAATTCCATTGATGCCAATGGAATTAAATTGCTGTAGATAAAGTTGTTGAAGTCCTACTCCTTTTGAAATCAGTGGCAAAATTCCCAGTGACTTCAGATCCCATATGTGTAACTCACAGGCACAGCACTGCTCTTGTTTGGCCTACTAACCTTTGTGACTTAACACATGCTGCACTTCCCGCTTGCAGTCTCTGAGGTAAGCCCTCTGTGCTGTTGAAGGTTCCTGGCCTAAGGTATCATTTTCTTTGTTTACTGTCTGGCTGCATAGATGTCTGGCACAGATTTCAAAGTACAGTAGCTCAAAAATATGCTCAGTGCATATGTGCATAAACCTTGTAGTGGATTGCATCACACATTGTACATCCGAAACTAAAATCACGTACCTAGTGCTCTCTGTATTACTCACGGTTTGCATAAAGCAGGTAATAAAACACAACTGTATCAGTAGCATGACTTAGTAGTTTAACGTCATTGAATAAAGTGGATTTATTCCAGGCTGACATCAAGTAAATGAGTTCAGGATATTTTTCTTTATGTGTGCAAGAAAGAAACACACAAAATACTCTGAGAGATCGGTACAGTTCACCTAATCCAGTTTCTATCCATGCCAGCATTCACAGAACGTACAAGAAATTCTATACTGTAGAATTACTGAATTTATTTCCTCCAGTTTTGCAAGGCTTGGCACAGTCGTATACTTCAAACAAATTCAACACCACATACTCAGTTTGTCTCTTGTTAAGGTTTTATTGTTAGTTTTGAACTCCAGGCTACCTTTACTACCAGTGCCAATCACATATAGCAATACAGTTTAGTTACTGCGGTAACAAATGGTCACTTGCTCTACCATGGCCACTCTGCTGCATCCAGGCCCTGGGTAGAAATTGTACATGACAGAGAGAAACACAGGGTCTACCCTGTCCAGGAGACAATTGCTATTTCTTCTCCTGCACCCACCATGAGGCAGCCCTCTCACTTTTACCAGATGCTGGACTATATCCCTTCTAAAAGGGCTGATGCAGCCATGTCACAGTGGCAGTATTGCTAAATGGAGTCACAGTGAATCCCAAGTCAAGATATACTATGGCACCAGTGTTCCTTCTCAGGCCCTGAACTTCCAAAGGTCATGGATATTGGCAAATTAGACGCAGCAAGAGGCAAGTTCAGGCTAGTTTGTTCCAGGCTACGCTGCATAAAATAAGAGAAACATCAAGGTCTTGAGAGGAATACACAATGCCTCCTTAACTCTGGAGAGGAGGTGCTGTTCTAATAGAAAAATCTGACCAACAAGGCTGAAATCTGGCCTTTATCCACTCCTAGTGAAAATCAAAACCATTATGCAGTCTAAACAGCTCAATAAATCTCATCCAAGTTAATAACGTCAAAATCCTTGATCTTAAAGTATTACCTCATCATAGATTATTATTTATATCATTCAAAGACAGGTAAAAATCTGGTGTAACTTTCAATAATTTCTGCTGAAAAGTGACAAAAACACAGCATGTGTATGTAAGTTCATATATGAGCATGGATTTCTGCAGGTAAGAGGGTTAATCTAAAAACACTAAGTTTCCAGTATTTTTTGATCAGCTGATCCTAGAGAGGATTACTAAAGCTTGCAGTCCAATTCTGGCTCCAAAAGACAGCCAGCTTGCCCTGTTGTTTGGCAAGAAGCAGCAAAATTGTGTTAACAGTTCCTTTCAAGAATACATGTTAGTAACTGCCAAATGACAGTTGTAATGACCCTGCTGCATTTCTCCCCTTAGGGCTTTTTTGTTTAGAACCCAGTTGCCACCCAAGCAGAAAAAATAAAAAATAAAAAATCATTCTTTGCCATGAACTCTCCCATTGCCCTGACCTTTCTACACTGCCACCAGCACTACACCTTGTGAGAGTCAAGTAAGAAGCCACATCCTGCCTAACAATGTGATACTCCCACCTGGGATTAGACACAACAGAGCATGCATTAAGGACTTGAAGCAGAGCCTGATGAAATCCAAGGAGTCTTTCCACTGACTTCAACAGGCGTTTGGTCAGGTCCTGAGAGCCTATTTTTATGCATTTTCTCATTTTTTCCCTTGTTTATTTAAAGAACCATTTCTCTGAAATCCAGGCAGAAAGACTCTAATATTTTTGGTATTGTATCTGGGCAATGGTTTAATCATAAATTAAATGAAGTGCCACTGTCTGCAGCCAAAAGAAAGAGGCTGACTCTGACATACCACCTGTGCACTGCTCTGGCTCAGCACTGACCTTGGTTGACAGGAACATGTGCCTGAAAATTGCACCCAAGAGGAAACTCATCACAACATGAACAATCACAGCAGAATGATAAACACCCACACTGCACAAGAAAGCAGCCAAACCCTCACAGCAGCCAGGACTCCAACTGCATCTGGAAAGAAATGTGCATGTACCAAAAGAATGTATGTGTGTATACATGAACATATATGTCGGTGTTTACACATACTCTCTTGCTGTATTTTGCACCCAGAGCACCATGTTTCATTCTGTAATAAAATGTATGCATAAAAACATCTTTCTTATGACAATGACAGCCAAGATTATCAGGTTTTCTATATGCAATCACCACAGAAGGTTATGACTTATTCCTACTGATCCACTCACATATTTTTTCCCCTTAACAAGATAACAGATGCATCTAGCTTCTAGTAGCTTGGATTTCCTTTTAATAATTTATGATTACATGCTCCTACAAGACCATCAAAGCTGTGAGAAGGCCATAAAAAACACTTTTGGTAAGCAACTAGTCTAACTGTATTTCCTCTTAACTGATGGAACAATGGATTTTAAATGTTACAGGGATGATTTTCTTGCACATGTGGTCTTACGCAAGAGTCCTGCTGTGGAAGTCTAAGGTTGGCAGTCATCTTCAAAGAAAAATTAAACAGCCAAAGCAGTGTTTATGGGTTCAAATCTGTTCACATGCACAGGTATTTGCACAAGATGAGTACAATGCATTCAAGCAGAAATCACTTAAACCACGGAAGATCAGATGCATTCGTTGCCAACACTCCCAGAGCAAGCCTTTCTGCAGAAGTGTTTGCAACAGAGGAATGATCTCATGTGCCAAAGAAGAACAAAAACAGTTCTTGCTTTCTTCTGTCATCTTTCTTCTAAAGCATTGGCTATCTCTGCCACCTCTAGGCATCCATAGACCAAGATCTATGAAGTGCAAGTCATTGGGACAGCAAAAGGAATAAAAGGTGTTCAGTTCCTCAGCATGAAAAGTATACTTGAAGCAACACAGCAAGGTTGCAAGAAATCAGTTTTTTCAGTGCCTGCATGACAATCACAGGAGATATATATCACCAATGGATGAAGGCAACAAGGAAAGGAGTTGTTTCCCTTGTATGCATACGCAGGCTTTAAGGATAGGTGTACTTGCAATCTGCCTGTGCAAACGTCTGATAAAACTCAGTTTTGAAGGCCAAATCTGACACCTCTTAGGTAACTTTCACACTGCAAGCAGCAGCTCTGCTTAATATGTGTGAAACCCTTGGTGTGGCTAGAAAAAGCTGTGGATCAACTCAAGCAGCAGATCCTGCAGGGTGCTGAGCCACTACAATTCCTCTGCAGTCACTGGCGGGGTGCATTCTTCCTGCTCTTACCCACATGTGTACATTGCAGCATTTAGTCATGTAAATAAGGAAAGAAACAGTGGTGAGGATGCATGGTTTTGTTTTTGTTTCAAAGACTGTCTGTGCCTGCAGACTTGCCACAGTCAGACACTGTAACTCTGCATAGCGTTACTCGGCGAGATGGGCCAGAATCTTCCAGACGCTGGGTGTGGTGGGTGCGAGGCTGCTTCATTAGCTGTTTGAAGCTGCGTGGGTAGTTTCCATTGTGGTCTAGCAGCCATGCAGGACGCACCCAAAGAAGCTGGGTAAACTGCATACAGGAATTAGCCCACACTAAATTCCTCGCTTTCACAGCTGGATTGCTACCCATACCCAAGCTAGCTAGCTGAAAGCAAGGTACATCTGATGCAGGAGGAGGTGGGAAATGGCTCCTATGAAATAAAAGTGAACTTAAGATGGAACGGGGAGGCAGATCTGGCCAGCTGATTGTCCCAAAGTGGGAAAACACCAAGCTTCCATGTTTTGAGCCATAAGCTGCAAGTTCTGGAAACTCTGGCCTTAAAAGGAATGACTCCCCACTAAGGGTACAGAAAACATGGAAATCCCAGTAATTTCCAGCAGTTCCAGACTTTCTGATCACCTACCAGCTGACCAAGAGCTTGGAAGTTCTGTGATGAACTTCCATGCAGTCCACAGAGCAGGGCTACAGGAAAAAAAATAATAAAGAAATCCCATATATCCCCACAACTGTGCTAAGAAACAGTCAGTTACCTGTCAAATGCCATTTTCACTGAGAAGCTGCAGGAACCAGAGAACACATTTTATTTCAGAATACAAAGTTTGTTGTTTCCAGGATGAAATTATCTCAAAATTTCTGGTTGGCAGGATTTTTTATTTTTTTCCCAGATCACTTAGGTTCAAAAGCACCCCCCCCCCAAAAAAATAAATAAATAAATAAATAAATAAAATAAAAATTAAAGAAAACAAGATTTCCCGTGAACCAAAAATTCTGTTCTTCAGCCAGGTTAAACTGGTAAAAAGTGGAAGGGAGAAAAGGAGAGAGGAACACTGTTAACCAACATAAATCTTGTGACCTTTATATTGCCAGACTTGTTTTCATGTAATCAAGGATGTTAATACCAGAAGGAATAACAACATTTTTTTAACTAAACTTTTCTATGAGTTCATATCAAATTGCCAAGTCTTAACAAGTTACCACAATTCAGCTGGACCAAGTGGTCTTCATACATCCTCAGCCCTTAACTAGCTCAAGAAAATGAGGCTTAACATAATCATTTTTGTTACAGACTAAATTAAGATTCTTTGCCTTTCATATGCCACACCCTGAGAGCACACAGTTACCACATTTCAGCTGACACACAGACACCTCGTTCGTCTACAATTTGATTATATATCTTAAAAAAAAAAAAAAAAAAAAAAAAAAAAAAAAAAAAAAAAAAAAAAAACAGGCAATAACAGATTTCCAGCTTTTCAGCACTGTTCGTTTGCTGCCCTACTGCTGTGCCGTTAGGAGCACCACATGAGACCAAGGGTCACAATTCTCTTACACAACAAGCAGGAGCAACAGCTGTTACTCTACTAGTTACTAATTAACTGAACTAATTAACTAATAATTAATTAACCACTAGTGCTATTTACCCAGGTGTTTCAGACTGAGCTTAGGCCTGAGTCATATGAGAAATCTCTCCCAGCCACCAAATATGCTACAGATCACTTTATCTACAGGTATCACCTCTTTTTAATGTAAGGACATGCAGTTGTGCTCAGTTTACTGATGCAAAAGTGAATCATGTCAACTAGTCTTCAGTTATATAGGAAATCTGTAGTGCAACAAGGTCTTGTCTACAGCAGATCCTACGATCCTTTTTACATACACCAGCCTCCTCAACAAGCTGTCCTTTGGGACTGCTGTCAGTCTCAGTTATTACGAGTATTAGCTTATGATGGTCGAGAATAACAAGACTGCTCCTATTGCTAACAAATGGGGCTTTGCAACTAATTTTAACAAAAGCAGGAATGGATCTGTTATCCTTAGAAATTTGAAGAAACCACAACTCTTTTCTTATATTGCAAATAGAGCAGTAGGTTAGTTAGTAGCAAATGAGAGGAACTATGTATGTATGTACTTGTAAAAACATAGATATTTACACTACATACATTGTCAAAACAACAACAGACGTCTTATTTCTGTAGCCATACAACAACCTACGGACCCATGAAACATCTACATTGAACTTCTGTTTCTCATTTCTTTTCTCAGACTCTCCATTAATTTCTCTCTCCATCTGTAACATTTCAAGTCTGCCACAGATTTCAGGCTTCTGCCATTTAAAAGGAACAAACATCCTACATCTACAGAAACAATTCTTTTACCCTAAAACAGGGACTGGGTGGGAAAGGTACATGTTTCAACACTGAGGTCAATATATAAGAGTGTTAGTTGTCCCTCATACATGACTGTCAAATTTAAGAATCAAATATCCCATGATTTGCCATGATTAAGGACATGCTCTTTTCCCAGCATTTGCTGCTAGCTCTGGCAAGTCATGAGATAGCAAACTCTAATTCCATAACGTGACTGGTAGAATTGTTGTTTTTAAAGGTTTAAAATGTTTTAGCACCAAATACTAAGTCACTCAGAGATTGGAATATGTATGGGATCAATTTCTCACCACATTTCATCAGTCTTTTTAAACTGTGAAAACCAGTGGGGTTACTCTGGCATAAAACCAATGTAATGGAATGGAGACTCATGCCTGTGGTCACTAACGTGACCTAGTTGTATATACAGAAGGATATGGGGAAAAAAGTTTTAAGAAGGGGTGTTAAAGCCCAAACACATTCTAAAATTACTTTCCAGTGTGACACTAAGTAAAATCAACATTTGTTTTTTGATAAACACTTGGTAGAGTTGTTGGTCTATGAGTCCCATTTTTCACTCATCATTGGGACTACAGAATTTATATCCAAGTCAATAACAAAAAGTTGCACCATCTTGTCACCAAACTGGGCTTTGGCTTACAGCAAACCAAAGTGTGTGGCACAGAGCAGCCACGTGCCATCCAAAGTTACAGATGGAAGAAGATTCCAGCAAGAAGTCTGACATCACTCCTGCTGTTAGGCTGTGCTGTCTCCATTTCAATTCTCCCTCAGACAGTTTCTTACTGAATCCAAGACTATCTTTTGAGTTTTGCCCTTGGTTTATGTTCTCATAATAATTACACACAGTAAATGTCAAAGAAGATTCATGAAGGCCATGAGAAGATAGGCCAAGGAGTACAGAAGAAATTTCTGTGCTAGACAAAGCTACGAGACACAACTCATGAAGGGCTGTAGTCTGGAGAAAAAATGGCTTGGCAAGTAGAAATGAAGGCCATAAAGCCACAGCCTTCTCTGAGAAAAGTCATTTAAGTCAACCAAACATGAGAAGGTCCATACTGCTGTTTGCTTCTTTGGGTTTGTTTGTCTCAGTTTAGAATCAGATCTGCCTTTGAACTCTTTCTGCCAAACTCTTGACAAGTCTCATTTTGAAAACTGACAACAACGAGGAAGCTTTTAACTGTTTTTATATTAATCTACTTCAAACTCATTTTTATCTAGCTAGAGGCAGGGTTTAATCAATTACAGGTTCCTTCTCTGAAGCAGGCCTCAGCTCAACTTAACCACAGTTTACACTGTGGCCTACATTACTAAATTCCAATGGCATTTAACTTTTCAAGGTCTTTCTTTAGAGTGGTAACACTGAGCTTTACATGATACACAGACAAGGGTTTAGGAAATGCCATCTGGTTACTCCTGAAGGGATTCACTGATGGATTCCACCACCACTAATTGAAAACTGAAGAATGCACTTAGCGATGTCAGACGTTAGGATTTCTCACCATCCATCACACACATGCACACACACACACAAAACCCTTTCATGCTTACTGGGAAGCTCCTGGAAGAGCCCATTTTTGCATTCCCCACAAACCCCCAAATTCCCTTGGACTTCACTGGCAGTTTGGAGTTGCACAAGTATAATTCCCTCTCCAACTAGCATCTTCTGCCAGAGCCACAAAAGGCATGACTCTCCTGCAACTGCTAGCCAGAAGATTTAGCCTTTTTGAGCTCAAATTGTCAAGCAATCTTCCTGCTCTGGTAGTTCCAGGTTCAATTCCTGGTAATGATTAGGACAACCATTACTTCATGAAGAACACAGAATCCATCTCCAAGTACTTCAAAAATTCTTAAAACAGCAGAATACCTTTACTTCAATTGTGATAGGCATAAACATAAAGCTACATAGTACCTCAAGATATGATGAGGGAGAAAAAAAAGCACTGAGAACTAATTCGTAATAGGAGATGCAGATTAATAATAAATGGTTACATAACACAAAATGGGACATAATATTAGGAATCATTAACTGCAATAAAAAACAGATGTCACTGTATCTATAACAACCTTGCAAAATTCTACTTTTCTGTTACCTCTGGGATTTTTTTTTACACAAATACTTAATATACACGTTAAAACTTGCAATTTCCATGGCAAAAGAATAGTCAAGGAGATTTTATGTCTGAGCTTATAAGGTTTAATTTTCTAAAGTTACCTAAGATAGAACACATGAGAAGTGGAAGCAGCTGACTCGAAGGATCACACAATATTATCTGTGTATGTGTTTACAGCTTGTGTTTAGGAGGAAAAAACACATTCAGAGAGAGAATGACATCTTTTAAAGGATTTAAACAAAGACCAAATAAATAAATAAATAAATAAATAAATAAATAAATATACCTTACAAGCAAGAAGATATACAACAATAATTATCTAACAACCTCCCTGCAAGGATTTCTCTCTGCCACCTTTAAAACATAACTTACAAACAATAACAATCTAACAGGTCACTCCTAAACTTGTTTTGGTTAATAGAAAGCAAATGCTAATAGGAAAAAATAAAAAAAAATAAAAACTAACTATTTCCCTGTACCACCACACTTTTATTTACTGCCTTGTCTCTCAATTTAGAACTTTTCTTGTATTCTATTACTACAAAAATCCTGCCTATACTTCAAGTATAATATTAACCAAATATACCTGAATCAATGCATTCACTTGAGTAATGTCACGACATGAACACACATTCTTTTCTACACTGTAGCCTAACATAGAAGGTGCTTAAAATCCAAACTCCGGGTAAAAAGTAAAGAAAAAAAAAAAAAAAAAAAAAAAAAAAGTATTTTCAAATCCCATCAAACATCTAGGGAACTTCAGCTCTCACCTAAATAAAATACTTAAAATAATCTGAAGTGTGCAGCCTAAAAACCCCCAATCCTAACACTGTAAAATAAAGAGGATTTCCTTCCTTATGAATATAATGAAGGTCACTCCACATGTTAACTTGGACTCACACTATCAATTCCTTTTTCCTACCTCCACAAAATGCATTCAAAATGGTATTAAGAGCCTAACATCATGTTGTAGGTCCAAGCATCCCCCTCCATTCCTGTTGTGACAAACTTCTACAGACAGATAAATTAACAGATCTCAGCATGTAAACTGGTACAATCTTTGTTGTCAGGAGCACTAAAAGTCTACACATTCACTTTTTTAATCAAGCTTAAAATGATAGTCTATAGCAACAGGATGACTTGACTTCTGTCTGCATGGAGAAGAAAGTGTGAGATGTTGCAGAAAAAATAACATTTACTGATGATATACAAATTTTAAGAGAGACAAGTGTGAACAAACAAAAGCTGCTTCATCAAATTCCATAATAGGAATATGCAAAGGAAATGCCAACAAGCATTAGATAAATAACATGCAGTTACTGTCAGGTAGTTAACCCCTTCAAAAGCAGTGATGGTGAAAACCATGACACTGGATTTCCTTGTTTTGCTGCACAGTACATTCTGTTTGGTCTATCATGGGAAAATCCCCTTTGCTTTACTCAACTTCAAAGTTTATTTTGGTGCAGAATTCCCCTCAGATACAGCTATGTGACCACATAAACTAAGCTGCAATGTGGTAATGCACATACATACCACTCTTCCTCTTAGAGTGTCTTTTGCAATATATGCTATTCGCATGCCAAAAGTTCTTTCACCAGTTGACTGTTTATTGAGAAATTAGGTAAACTGGCCAACCATGCATAGCAATTGATGGTAAAACACTGATAAAAGCTGACTAGAAGAACAGACAAGCTGGAGTTTTTATAAAGAGAGAGCAAGATTGATGGAGGGAAGAATAGGAAAAAAGTGCTTCCTGTAAAGTAGATTGATTTGATATAGTGTATATATAGATCATGTATTTACATGTCACCATGAAAATCACAGGATCCATTAAGAAATAGTATCCATGTATGAGTACAAGCCTATACATTACAACAATTTTGTACAGGACTCTGCTGAGAAGACTGGCAAGCAGAAGTTTTATCTGAGACCCCCTTCCAGAGCCACCACGTAGATTGAATCATGCTCCCTGGCAGAGGCTAGACACTTACAAAGTTAGATGACAGCTAGGCATGGCTTTGTGGAGCCTAGCAAGGCCCACACAGGGCAGTGGCATGCCTACCTCCCTTTGCAAACCTAGCTGCTAGAATTTTTCTCAAGTTTACACAGGCCATCTGTGTAACAGCCCAAGCAACAACTCTGGTGCACCACCACCCACCACACCAGTGACTGAACAGCAATGCCGTCTCTCTCTTTTCAACCTCCTCCTGCTACAGCTCTCTCCACTATAAACCATCGATTAGGAAACAAAAATCTGGGTAACGCCATTTCTCATGGACGGCAGAATTAAATATTCTGGGCACCAAGCAGTAAGGGAGTGGGGATGTGAGAGGCAAAAGGCCTGGCAGGAGCAAATCTGTTACTGGTTACAGAGCTTCTGCCTCAAGTATGTTTTGAAAGCTTGCATACTGCACAGTTCCTTAGCTACTCTGCACTGTGCTTCTGTACGCTGCACTGTATAATCTCCCAATGCAGTAGGTGGGCTGGCTATTTTTAAAGCACTTTAGATGGGTTTAGGCTGATTATCATGCCTCTTTGATTTTCCTCCTTTTTGCAAAAGAGGCTGAGTTTTGACTCAGAAATAAATACTTTTGGCAAAAGAAAACAAACTCAGGCTTTATAGAAAATATACACTGAACATAAAATTAAGTCTAAGTACTACACAAATCATTCTGATAAGTGGTTAATAAGTTAATAAAGATATTATTCATCAAACCACTGAAGCTGCATATTACAGTGATTTATAATTCTCTGGAATGTTTTTTACTGGTGTATTTATAACCACTTATACCACATGGTCCTCACATGTGTAACAAACGCTGCAAGAGCCATTTGTTACTTAGGAAAACCACATAAATGAAATCTTAACATAAAGTGAGTGATGCATTTTATAATCCATACATGAACTAAAGTTTTTACCAGACCATTCTCTAAATAACTGTTAACATATTAAGCCACTGGCAGCCATCCATGCATACTAAATAAACAAAAAACTAAAGGCTTGCAATAGAAAACTCTTCCATTATTCTCAAAAGTTGAACCTAGTGAACTGCTGAGCACTAATACCTGCTGTTGAACCCATTCGCAGGCTGAGGAGTTTGAAGCTAAGCCTGAGAAAGTGTTTGGATAACAAAGCACATTGCAGTTGGACTTGATGATCTTTGCAGGTCCCTTCCAATTAACTATTCTATTCTATTCTATGCTTTTCTATTCTATTCTATTCATAGCAATATAGTATATCCTGAGTTGGAAGGGACCCACAAAGATTATCAAGTCCAACTCCTGGCTCTGCACAAGACCACCCAAAAATCAGACCACATGCCTGAGAGTGGTGTCCAAACGCTTCTTGTATTCTGTCAGGCTCAGTGCTGTGACCACTGTAAGCCTGTCTGTGTGCCCAACCACCCTCTGGGTTCAGAACCTTTCCCTAACCCCCAGCCTGACCCTCCCCTGTCCCAGCTCCATGCCGTTCCCTCGGGTCCTGTTGCTGTCCCCAGAGAGCAGAGCTCAGCACCTGCCCCTCCGCTCCCCTCGTGAGAGAGCTGCAGGCCGCCATGAGGCCTCCCCTCAGCCTGCTCTGCTCTGCTGAACAAACCGAGGGACCTCAGCCGCTCCTCTGCTCCTCAGCTGTACATCCTTCACTCCAGACACTTCACTACCTTTGTAGCCCTCCTTTGGACTCTATGTCCAAATATGTTTTATGTCCTTCTTATATTGTGGTGCCCCAGACTGCCCACAGTGCTGGAGGTGAGGCCGCACCGGCTCGGAGCAGGCCAGTCCCTCCACTCGCCCAGACAGCAGTGCTGTGCCTAATGCCCCCCCAGGGTACAGTTGGCCCTTCTGGCTGCCAGGGCACGCTGCTGGCTCACATTCAACTTGGTGTTGACCAGAACCCCCAGACCTCTTTTCATGGGGCTGCTCTCCAGCCTCTCATCCCCCAATCTATACCTACAGCCAAGGTTGTCCCATCCCAGGTTCAGAATCCAGCACTTGCTCTTGTTAAACTTCATATTCTTGGTAATTTCCCAGCCCTCTAATTTGTCAAGATCTCTCTGCAATGCCTCTCTACCTCGAGGAAGCCAATAGCCCCTCCTAATTTAGTGCCATCTGCAATCTTACTTAGTATGAATTTGAGTCCTGTGTTCAAGTGATTTACAAAAACACTGAAGAGAACTGGCCCTAAAATGGAGCCCTGCAGAACCCCACTAATAATTGGCCACCAGCCTGATGTAACCCCATTTACTATAACCCTTTGAGCGCAACCGGTCAGCTAATTGTTCAGCTAATTCATCACATTGTGTTTTTCTCTAGATGCATGCTGAACATTTTGTCCAGAAGGATACTGTGAGAGATGGTATCCAAAAGTTTGCTAAAATCCAAAAAGACCATATCTACTGTCTTCCCTTGGCCAGCTAGTCATAAAGCCTTGGTAACCTTGTCATAAAATTAAATTAAGTCAGTTAAGTAGGACTTTCCCCATGTGAACCCATGTTGGTTATGACC
Organism: Nettapus auritus; assembly: GCA_011076525.1. NCBI lineage: Eukaryota > Metazoa > Chordata > Aves > Anseriformes > Anatidae > Nettapus > Nettapus auritus. The sequence goes on along the minus strand of CM021769.1, from coordinate 11,374,525 downwards.
AAAGACTGCATTATCTTTCAAGTGTTTTTCAATAACTCCCAGGATAACCTTCTCCATAATTTTACCAGGCACTGACTGGCTCTGACTGGGTCTGACTGGCCTGTAATTGCCAGGGTCTTCTTTCTTATCCTTCTTGAAAATTGGAACAACAGTTGCCAGCTGCCAGTTGACTGAGACCTCTCCAGATTCCCAAGACCATTGAAAAATAATTGAGAGAGGTCTTGAAGTAACATCAGCCTGCCACAGAATGAATGCCACCAGGCCCTATACACTTATATGCATCCAGGTGGAGCAGCAAATCCCGAAGAAGTTCAGAGTGGGCTGGGAGTTTATCATTCTCCTAGTGATGGCCCTTCAACTCAGAGCTCCAGGGGTCCCAGGGCCTATCACCAGTGTTAAAGAAAGAAGCAATGAAGGCATTAAACATCTCTGCTTTATCTGCATCCCTATTTGTGAGGTGACCATCTTCATCAAGTAATGGACCAGTAATGTTATTTCTGGTCCTTTCGCTGTAAACATTCTTTAAGAAGCCATTTTTGGTGTCAGCTTCAACTTTAATTGAGCTTTGGCTGTGTCAGTTTTTTCCCTACAATAAAGTATAGCATCTCTGTAGTCTTCCTATATTGGCTGACCTTGCTTCTATTCTATTTTATTCAATTCTATTTGGTTCTATATATTGGACGTGTCTCATCAGTTCTTCCTGGCAGAGATATGAGGAAGATGTTGTTTGCAAAACCCACGTCCTTTGTCATGTAGCTGGCAGCAATGCTGCTGTCTCCTCAGACTCTGCCCAAGTAGCTAAGGAAGACCTTGCCACCTAAGTCAGGAACTTAGTATTCAGCCTGCACTGACTGAGTTTCTGCAAGAGAAGGGTGATGAACTCTTGCATTTCCACAACTCAATTTCAAACAGACTTTTAGTGCCAGGAGTCTTACACAAAGCTTGTTTACAGATTAGGAAAATGAAAAGGAAAAAAATGCAGTTGCTCCTGTGTCAAAATTTATCTGAACTCTACATATATCCCCAAGGTCCTACAACTCATATCCAAATATAGACTTAGAGACATAGGAATCAGGCAATTTTAATACAAAGCAGATTTCTAGAAGAGCGTTGTTTGAGCTTTATTGACTGGTTGGAAACACAAACTAAATGACCAACTTATCCTGGAAAGCATCAGACCCTTTATCACAACTGACTGTGATCTGATTAGTACTCAGCACTGCATGCGCCCTCTGGGTCTGAAGTTCAGGCTTGACCCAACAGACTTGCCATTCCTGTATACCTATGTGGATGCCTACCTTCCTCCTCCTCCTTCTCATCTCCTGAGACCAAACTCTAGCTATATTAACATCTTTTATCAGTTTCAGCTAGATGGATTGAATTTGAACTGGAACAGAGCAGAAGAGACTTGCTTGCACAGCAAGCCCTAACCTTTACCCGTAGGCAACAATTAACAGCAACTTCTGTTATCACCTCTTTGCCCTGAATAAAGATCCCTAGACAAATACACCCTTGTCCACTAGCTCTCCCCAGGCCTCAGGAACCCTCTAAGGCTGTAGAATTATCAGTAAGGAAACCCACAGCCCAAAGTCTGACATTAATTGTGTGGACTCACACTAAGTGACAGTACAATTGAAATTTAAGCAAAATGCAGCTATAGACACCCTCTCCATTCAGTTTCCAGATCAGATAGCAAGTTGCTTGTGATTTTGTACACCTTTTTTTTTTAACCTCTTTCTGATACTCTTTTTATCTGACTTGCTCATACTCCCAACAGATAAATCTGGACCAGCACTACTTTTTATTGTGCATGCTACTTCAGCAGCTTAGTGCATTGGAGAGCTTCTTTTTACTGCAAGTTTTCTCTTGTACTTGTCATCCTGTGGCATCACAGGACTTAACAACATCTGGTACATGGAGGCAATTTTTTTCCTTGTCTGATGCTGCAGGGCATCATATAAAACATCCCACTTGCCATATGAATAGTCCAGCACTGCTCCTCCTCTACAAACCTGATGCACACCCAAGACCTGTAGCTGCTGCAAACCTTTACTAATCCACAAGCCTAGAACCATAAGGGATCATGCCTAGTCAAATTCTGGTTTTTCCCTCTTTGCATCACAAATACACCCTATGTGTTCGTACAGTGCATGGAGCATTTTGATATAATTCTGCAACATTTTGCAAAGTTTTAAAGTTCTCCAGGACCAGAGAAGGTCTCTGGAAAAAAAAAAAAAAAAAAAAAAAAAGAGCAGGAACATTGAAAATTACTAGCAGTAGTCTGTGAACTTAATGAACCTATTACAGAAACCCAAGATGCAAAATGTAACATTGAGCTAAATTCCAGCACCCATTACTCACCCTGCTTTTGCAACATGAGTAAGTCATGCACGGAATAAGATACTGCCCTGTATGAGACATCCAGTATAACCTGGCCCACACTGCAGGAAGGATTTTCTGTCTGAAAAGCAAATAAATGAGTAAAAAATAAAGCAGAAAAAGATGTCAGTATAGAAGCTCTAGGTCAACATATTGTCCAAAAGATGACATACAAGTTCAAGTTACATACATACACACTGAACTGTGATTTCATGATTCCCAGAGTAGAAATGCATACATGCTCTTGCGAGGGGGTAGGTGATTTTGCTGGATATTAAGTACATTCTTTGGGGGGTCAGATATTTTGTTTTCTTTGCTATTTTTAAACTTACAGGAATTTCCTTCCAGCTTTGTCCTAGCTCTAGCTTAGTTTTGTCCAGGATAAGCATAACCTATCCAATGCATGAAGGAAGACAAAATGGCTATAATGGGCTAATGTAATCTCTCTGCGGTGACCAAAACTTGATACTTATGAAAAAAATAAATAAAAATGTAAAAATACATTGTCTGGTGCAATCCCTAACTTGTATGATCTTATAATTTTCATCAATTAGAGGGTTTAGGACTTTATATATGGCAGCCAGCATCGAGACTACCATACCCTCTATCCATACCCGAATCTCCTCAATGATTTTTTCTGATCCTATGGAAATGGAACTCTGCAGTTTACTCATTCTTGTGGACTTAATTTTGAATTTGAGCATTTTTTTCAGTACCCTCTTATTTTGGTGTTGTCAGAAACAGTGATTAACTGTATTGTGATTCTTTTTACAGTGCTACTATGCTGTGCTTCCCCTAACACAGTATTTGATTTCTGACATGCTATGTCCAGTCATACAATCATAAAATTTTCTTTCACATCCAATCAGTAATCACAGGCTGGTATTATCCTCCACAATAAAAACAAAACAGCTACCATTATATCACATCTGTTTTCTCACTTCAAACAAGTGCTTAAGGGCAGCTCTGGAACTGTTCACATTTCTCAAAATACCTCTTCCAGCTTGTCACTCTGCAGTGCCAATGGCCATATAATGCAAATTAACTCATAAGTTTTCAGATGTAAGCCTAACAGCAAATGCCAGCTTGATTTTCCACAGCCCAGAGTGTACACATTCACAAATGGTTATAATATTTGTAACACTTTGTTAAATGTAAAATCTAAAAAGAGGGTTGCCTTAAGAAGATCAGCTGAACAAGGTAGTCACTATAGCAGTTTTAGCCTTATTTTCAAGAGTTATTGAACAACATGTGATTTGTTTATAAGCAGAACAGAGCTTGTATATAATTCAGGAAACATGATTTTCAAGAAATTTCACCAAATTTGCATCAAAACCCTTAGGGTCCTTTCAGGTTTCGTTGACAATTTTTCAAGAATTTGTGTAGTTTCTGCAGCTGCACATCACAGGATTTCCAGAACTGGTTGACTCAGACACACCCTAGTATTCTTGTAGAGTTCTGTTATTTACATAGTGCTCTGCTAAAATAATGACAGTTATAATTTGGCTTCACTTGTTACTTTGTTTTAACTGCCTTCACATGCTTTAGTTATTATCTCGGAGTTGATACTGTTGAGCTTCCTAGCAATGTGAAGAAACTTAAGATTTGATCCTTCAAAGAATTCATGCCCCAACCCAAAGATTCCCATTGACCTTAGTACATTTCAGACTTAATGTAAGGAACTCCATCAAGAACAACAGGAAAGTCCAAGCCTGGACTAGATGGATAACGTGGTCTGTCTATATCCTTGCAATTTCCTGCAATAACACTACACTCACTCTGGGTGAAATTCTGACCTCACTAACATCACCGACTGACCTGCTGAAGAAAATTTCACCTAAGGTTTCACTGAATCATATGCCTTACAAGTTCATCTCACTTGTGCTGTTATTCCTAATTTGAGAGAAAACTGGCTATAAAACTTTCAGAACATTCATTTATTTGAAATAATTACCCAAAGAAAGATGCAATGGCTGGAAAATACTGAATATATAAACTCAAAAGTTTGCATGGTTGCTTCCAACTTTTTGTATATCAGATACATCTTTTTTTTTAATGCTTTCTGTGTAAAGCTAAATTACTAACAGAGCATTCGTCTTTTTCATTTCTTTTCTTTCCTTCTTTTTTCCTTGAAATTCGCAGCTGCAAATCAATGCAAACTCATTCAGCAATTACCCAGGAGAAAACTTCTATTTTGTAAAGTGAACATTGTGCTTTTGGGACCTCTCTGAAAACTTCTAACAATGTTCCACCCTTGGGCCTTTCCATCCTCCAATCCCTAGCTTGAAAGCTTGCATTCTCACTAGCTGTCCCTTTTTAAGTATGCTTTTGTAAAACTGTGTTGAAGTGCAAAATGTTCAAGAAGAACTCTGCTTTATTATTTTAAACAGCAAAGGTAGCTCTCTCACCTTGATCCTGGCATCATATAGATTTATTGTTTTTTTAAAAATTTTGGCCAAAAATAGTAATAAATTAGACCAATTCCCTGCTTCCTATGTTACAGCCAACAAACTGATTACATTATTACTGGATAACATCACCTCTTTGGAATTAGGCTGCTAGCTGAGGTCTTATTATAGTAGTGAATTCACACCGCCACAGTTAGCAATGTCAGCATTTCTATTATAATAGCCTCTTCCTACTCCTACTCTTTTTTTCTCAAAGGACTGAAATTTGGACTTTAAATGAACTTCAAGTCGAAGCACTGACAAGATGATCCCTGTCCACAAGTCCACGGCTTATCATTTTAGCACTTTTCTGACAAGTAGCTTCAGAGTATTTTTAAATACAGGCCCAGTCATGCGTTCTTTCTACATCCAAAACTCGTTTATGTATCCAGAGAACATAGCACTCATTTCCAGTAACTTTCATGGCTTGAGTTTCTTAATAAACGTGCTTTTAATATTCTCTTAATTTCAGGAAGGCACAGCTTTCGGAGCTTTGAGAGCTGTACGTACAACTGGTACAAGCCTGGACAGGAAGGCGTATTTTACCACAGCTTCTCTTCAAAAATACATTTCAGAATAAAGATGCCATGCACAAAGCATGCTTCTCAAGGGTGGTGCAGAGGACGTGAAACGTGACCACACAGATCTCTGAAGCGGGAAAACACGCTCCCTGTGAGGACATCTGCAGCATGTTCTAGCCGGGACGTGCCATGGGGACTCCATGGAAACCACATGCAGCTACAACTAGGCAGCCTGTTTGCTAAACGCGTCAGATCATCGAATGTGCCTCACGCCGAGGCTCACCATCTTCCCTGACGACGACCCCAGAGCTCTTTCCAGGCCCCCCGCTTCCTCCCCCACCCGCTTTGCGCTTCCCTGTGCCCAGATGAACGTCGGGGACGCTGCCTGGGGCATAAAGACCGAGATGGGGACCCTGTCTGGAGACTATCCCCACAAAGCAGCGTCCGGGAGGAGTATAGATAGCACCCCTGATTTGTTATCCCCTGAAATGGGTGGATAGCGCCCCGAAGGACACAGCCGAGGACCGGGAGGCGGTTTTCATCCATCCTCGGGCCCACCCGAGCGAACCAGCCGCTGTCACCCGGCGCAGCCCCTCGGAGACTGCCCCGGGGGCACGGCCCCCCCCACCCCGGGCCCCTCACAAAATGGCCACCCGCCGCGGTCACTTACGTTGAGGCGGGCGCCTCCGAGAGCGCTGCCGGCCGCGGGCCGGACCCCCGGGGTGCCGGCGGGGCTCTCCCCCGGCTCGGAAGGGCCGCGGTGGGGGACAGGGAGGTGTGGGGGCAGCACGACGTGACCGGGGGAAGGCGGCGGGGAGCGGCCGCGACGTGCCCGGCTCTCTGATCCGCTAATCAGCGGCTGCCGCGGGCCGCCCTGAGTCACCCCCCCGGCCGCGGCGGCAGCATCAGCCTCGCCGCGGCGTTGGCAGCCAGACGAGCCGCGGCTCGGAGCCGCCGCTGTCCTCGCATGAACCCGGCGAGGCTGCCAGCGCCAGCCGAGAGAAGCGAGAGAGGCGAGAGCCGGGTCCCTGCCGGCGCGGCGGCGTGCGACAGCCCCGCTGCGGGGCTGGCGGCGGCGGGGCGGGGGGCGGGAGACGGGGCTGGGGTGGGGGGAGAGACCCTCGACGGCCGGGCCGGCAAGGTAAGAGTGGTAGGGAAGGTGACAGAAAGGGGCACGGGGCGGCGGGGAAGGGGCCGCTGCGGCAGGGAGGAGGGAGAGGGGGGAGAGCCCCTCGGTGCTGGTTGGTCTGGGGGGGTCTCTTCTTACAGCGGGGATGCTCATCGGTGCGAATGGCAAACATCACCCCCACCCCCAAGCCCTGTTGTGTTTAAAAAAAAAAAAAAAAAAAAAGCCAGCAGCCTCTGCCCCGCCGTGCAAAGACCCTGCTCCTCTTGGGCGCAAGGTGTGGCGTTGCCCAACTGCTTTATCTCCCCCATCCTGCGGGGAGCGGCTGCTGGCAGCTGCTGGCCATGTCTCGAAAGCCGCGGGCAGGGGTCACGGCCGCCTCGGCTCCCCGCGGAGCCCAGCGCCGCTGCCGTGCTCCCACCGGCGTGTCCCGAGGTGCCGCAACCCGGGGGGGGAGAGAGGGCGAAGGGGGGGGGACACGACACGACATCGCCTCCCCCAGCCTCTCCCTCCGGCCCCACCTGTCAGCTTTGGGCTTGCTTTATTTCTTTGCCGTGCGCCCTCCCCATCCCCGACAGCTGGAGAGGGCGAGTCCCTAAGGACGCGGCAGGTTGCCCATGCTAAAGCACGGGGCGGAGGCGAGCGGAAAATCTGAGGCCCACCCCCCCCTTTCCCCCGGGAAGTCACCTTCCGCCCCGTGGCCCTGTCCTGGGTGGCCCCAGCGCCTCGCTTCTCCCAGGGGCTTTCGGCGGAGCCCCCCGGTCCCGGCCACCGGGCTGGCGTCCGCCGGGGGCCGCGCTGCCGAGGGGGGCCGGTAGGGAGAGGGCGCCGGGACCCCCCCCCCCCCCCCCGAGGAGGGACGGAGCCGGGGAAGCGCTCGGCATCGCGGAGAGGCAGTCTGGGGAAGGACAGCCGAGGGGTTTCTCACTCGGGGAGGTTGGAGGGGAGAGAGGGGGGAGACAGAGCCCCTCTTTACCCCCGGGAAGGGGGGTCCTCCCCGCTCGGGCAGAGCAGGTCGTGGCGGTGTAGCAGGTGCCTCCGGGCCCCTTCGCTTCTTTCCCGCTCCGTTCCTGAGAACAGCGCCCGAGAAAGCCCTGAACAGCCTTAACAGCCGTAATAATTAAAAACAACAACAACAACAAAAACCCCCTTCTGCCTGGCCTTAATGATCCTTTACACACATTCCCCGCCCGCTCCCTCCCCCGTCCCCCCAGTGAAGGGCAGTGATTATTCGCACTCCTCTGCTTGCCGAGAGCGCAGCCTGATGAAAGGACTTTATCCTCGAGTGACTCCATCGCTCGCTCCTCCTCCTCCCTCCTCCTCCTCTCCCCAGCCCGCCGGCCGCCTCGCTTCGCTCTCAGCCCTAATTGGGCTCTTGCTAATATGATTAAAGCCCAGTTAAATGTTTCTTGATAAATCTTGTCAAGAGAGGATCCCCCCCGTCCCCTCCCTCTCTCTGTTGGTTGTCAGAAGCCCGGTTACAGACAGGACATGCCCGGCTCCTGCTGTTCATACTCTGGTGGGAAGTTGGCATTTCACAATTGTTCCTTTAACACGGTTGTTTTGGAACCGCTCCTGGGGATTGTTCCTCTTCAGGCCGGGCTCCCTGATAAGAACCGCCCGTGGCTTTTATGTAACACGTTAGGATTTGGTCCCGGTCCCAAAATCGCGCTGTTTCTTTAGCCTTTTATTCCGTTCTCCCCACCCCCCTGCCGTCGGTGAGCTGCTAGGAGCCTGTTCCCGGAAAGGCTGCTGCAGCTCCATGCCCGATCGCCCGGGCAAAGCCCGGCGGGTCCCGGTGGAGCTGCCTCCGGGAGCTGCGCCCCGCTCCCCCTGCTTCCCCCGCTGCTCCGGGAGCCCTCAGGAGATGCTCTCCCGTTGCTTTCCCTCCGTTGCTTTCCCCCCGGCCCCCCGCAAGTTTTGCGGCAGCGCTCGGCAACTGCTGGGAGCGCTCCCTCTTACCTGAACCTTAACCTGCAGCTGTTTGCTCGCGGTTTCAATGTAATGGGGCTCGGGGGTTCAACCCCAGCCCGGCCCCGTTGTCAGCTGGAGAATCGGCTTAAATTCGAATAATTTGGGGACCAGCAGCCGGCCCCCCTGAGGCCGGCCGCGGGCTGGAAGCGCCGGTGCGGCTCTCCCTGCCGTGTAGGGGCTGCTCGGCGGTGGTGCTGCTGGCTCGCTCGGTTTGGGGGTTTTCTGCTTCTTTTTGGGGGTGCCGAGCTTCGAGGGCGTTTAGTTGCTTTTGCTTCAGCGTCACTGGGCCGGGGTCTGGGGGTGATTTAGTTGTTTAGGGGTCGCCACGGGCTGGCAGCTCGTCGGTGCGGGGCTGGAGGAAGCTTTTCCCGATAGCGCACCGGGCCCCGGGCTCCAGCCCGCACCTCTGCGGTGCAAGCGGCGCCCCGCGGGGGGCACGGAGCTGCCGCCGCCCCGCATCTCCCCGGGGGATGCGCACCGCCTGCACACGTGGAAAACGAGGGCACGGGCCGCCGGGGGACACGGACCCACTGCCTCCGTCCCCCACCTCGGGGAGGGGAAAGAGCCGTCGCATCCCTCCCGCTCGCCCCCGTTTCGGCCCCAAGGAGTGCTCCTTTTCGTGCCCGGGGCTCGCTGGGGGCAGGAGGCGGGCGGCAGCGCTCCGCTTCGCCACCGCCGCCCGCCCTCGGGGCCGCCGGTGCGGGGCAAAAGAAGGGCGGGCGGCGGCAGGAGGTGAAAAGCAAACAAACGAAAAAATCGACCCCGGCCCCCGGGAGCGCAGCTCCAGCAAAGACTCCTGTTCCCTGGGAGGAGGGAAAGCCGAGCCAAGGGGAAGAGCGGGGGATCTGCCACCCCGCCGAGCCGTGCTGAGGCCCCGTCGCCCCGCCGCTGCCTCCCCGGGGCAGCGGGCAGAGCCCCGGCAGGGCGGGCGGGCACCGGCGGCCCAGGGGATTCCTCCGCCAGGGTTCTCCCCGGCGGGGCTTCGGCCCCCTCGGCCGAGGTCTCGGCAGTGGTTTGAGGATGGTTCCTTCTTCCCCTCACCTTCCCTCCCTCCCTGTCATGGTCCCCCCCCCCCCCCCCCCCCCCCCCCGGGGGGGGGTGGGCGGGTTTGCGCAAAACCACGAGAGCTGCGGCCCCTTTGCCCTGGGGCTGTTGATTTACCCTAGGAGAGTCCCAAATAAGAAGCTGTTTGTGCTCGAGCTGGAACGCTGGAGGCTTTCTAAGAATGGCGCTTTTCTTACTTTTCTTTTTTTTTTTTAACTTTATTTTATTTTTGTTGGTACATCGAACCAGCCTACAGCATTGCTGGCGTCTTTCCACCAGGTGCCTGGGGCTGAGAGGAAAATGCAGATGAATCTTAAAATTATGAGAGTTTCCCTCCCCTCCTCCCAGATAAAATAATGTTAAGAGAAACATTTGGTAAAAACTGATGAAGAAGGGATTCAGGCTGGAAATAGAATCAGCTTCACCCCATCAGAGCGGTGGGGACCCAGAAGGGCCTTCCACAGGCAGGAAGCAACCAAAGCAGCTGGGAAATGGAGTTTGACTGGTTTGTGAACCAGCTTCTGAGATGTGGTTACCAGCCACAGCAAGGGACTTGACCCCGTGATCCAAAACGTCCCTCCTCAACCCTCTTCCTACAAAATAACTTGCACTTCTATACACCAAAAGAATCACCAAGTACGTTGCACACATTGAGCTGTTATGCTTCATGCACTCTTTTAGGGATCCCCACTCATCCCCATTCTATGGTAGAATTACCTGGCTTGGTCCAGATGTCCCTCTTGGAGCTGGGGGCACGCACTTGGTCAGACAGCCAGAGCTAACATCACCCCCCAGCACTGTTCTGCTCACTGAGGTCCTAAGTGAGGCTGATGCTGTTAGAAACTGTGAGAAGGGTACCTGGCAGTACAAGAGGCTGCTCTGCAAGATCCAGAAAATACCAATTCTGGATGTTGTTTTAAAGATAAGTATACAGTATCATGAAACATACCTGGAACTGAAGGGTTTAGTTTTTGGACTCTCTCTGTTTGACTATTATAATTATTTAACTAAACTCCATTTAGTCTTGATAAGTAGCCCCTGTTCCTTTTAGAGAAATCTAGTTGAATTTACTGAAGGATTTCCTGCTCACCTGACTTACAAAAGCAATCGTTTTCTTTCTGAATAAATGGAAAGTACTGGCTGATACTCATGCCTTCGATGTAGACAGAAAAACCCAGACTCGAATCTACTTGCTTTTCTTATGCAAATCTGCTCACAAGATTAGAAGGGAAAGCAAACAGCAGTTCCAACCTTAAGATCTTTCTTCTTTATAGAGGCAGCCTGTTGTATAAATCTGAAACAGAAACTGTTTTCATTTGAAGATCAAATAGAAGTTATCTAGTGAAGCTGACAAACAGGGGCAGAATAATCTGTTTGCATTTTTGGGAAATGGATAGCTCTGGTTTTGTTTCAAGGCAAGTAACTTTTAAATAATATTTAACGAAATAATTGACCTTGATGTTTAAACTACAACTTCCTTCACGTCATTAAGCCCACTGTTTTTTTTTTTAAAAAAAAAAAAAAAAAAAAAAAAAAAAAATTTTTTTTATCAGAACTCTGGCATTCATTCTGCTAATCTCATAATAACATTTGTTTCTTGTGGAATTTTGTTTGATGAACTCATCGGTGAAAGAGGAGAGAAAGAGTTCAGAAAAACATGAGCTTCACAGCTCATTTATATTTTTCTCTCTCTGAAAAAATAGCAAAAAGATACGCAGAATGACTTTTCAAGAATAATTTTTCAGATGGAGGGAACAAGAAGCTTTGTACAGCTTTGTACAAGCCCTAGGAAAAACTGTGTTCTTTTAACATATAATCTGACTTTAAAAATGCATTGCAATACTTGACTGCAAATAATGATTTTGTGGAATTTGTCCTCATGATAATTAAGGTCTGAGTTTGCTTTTGAAATGTGAGAAAAATGGAAATAACTCCATAAAGTGTGTCTATCACATAAAGCTTTTAGGACAGCCTGATTCACACTATATCCTGCTCTTTGTTCAGCTGACAGATTTCCAACAGCAGAAAGAGGCACATTTCTGGGGGCTGCTATTATCTAAGCTAAATATGTACATTTAGGATCAGTTCTATTTTATTTGAACACTCACAACTTCTGCTTGGGGATCTTAAGCATGAAAGGATTGCAGAGATGTGCATTTTATTAGCTATCCATCAGTCTTTGTACATAGACAAAGGTAGTATATAAACACACACATTTACTAGGCTCTCTGCACAGCAAGAGTTCAGAAAATTACATGCAATGTGATTTCAAATAAAAACAAACAAGCAACCAAACAGCAAACACATTACCATGCAAGCAAGCAAGCAAAGAAATAAGGTGGGGGGAAATAAAGTAATAAATGAACATGCAGAGTTTAGCCTAATTTTTGTTTGTCTGTAAATGAAAAACATTGTGGCAGCAGTGGATTTTTTTTTTCTTTTTTTTTTTTTTTTTTTTTTTTTTTTTAAGTTACGTGATCCTTGAATTACAAAACATTGGTATCTACCTAAATGCTGTTGTGTACCCTTCACGTCATGTACTCATACACAGTTGAAAGCTCTTCCTCTATCCCTGCTGGCACATACTTTTTCTCTCCAATGGGCTCCTCCTTTCAGTATGTGGACGTATGAGGAATCAGTTTGCTTTACTCTCAACAAAGGACACATAGCTACCATGTCTAGTGATAAAAAATATTTGATCAACCCCCCCCCCAGTGCACAAACAGCCAGCTCAATAATGATTGCAGGCCCAGGATCTAGAGAACGTGATGGTGTTACACAACTGGAGATGTGACGTTATCTGGCAATCTGAGCAGGGTCATGCTGAACATGGGACAATACAAATTACGTGTCAGGCATCATGTTGATACAGGTTGTCTCAAACTTCACATGAATGTCAAGCAGTGTAGGCAGGCATAAATTAAGTGGCAGAGTCATCTCCCTCACCTCAGCATTATCTTCTGTCTCTTGCTTCCCTACTGCAGGACTGGAACCTCAGAGCATCCCAGTGCAGCCCCTCAACCTCCTGTCCAGCTCCTTGGCCCCACACTCTAGGCACCATCTGACTGGCCTTTTAACCAGCTGCATCTGACACAGGAGCAGCACCCACACCAGGAGGGATGGTGTGTGCTTGCAGGAGATACAACTACTGGGAAGGGTCTGTCACCCCCATACTGCAATCCCATGTTGTTGTTCAACAGCAGCACGTGAAGGGAGAAGGCATCCCTGCTCTGTGGGGTTATTGTTCAATTCCCAATGGTCTTCCTCCATGCCCATCAACCTGTATTTTTACCACTTAATATATGTGCTTATGCCACTACTGCTCTTCTCTTTGGTTTTACAGGGAACCTGGGGATGACAATTCCCGACCTGAGATGCTACAACAGAGTAGCAATTGTCATTCACATTCACCCGTAGTTACTTGCAGAGCAGAGGTTGCTGGTCCCTTTCTTTTCTTTTCTTTTCTTTTCTTTTCTTTTCTTTTCTTTTCTTTTCTTTTCTTTTCTTTTCTTTTCTTTTCTTTTCTTTTCTTTTCTTTTCTTTTCTTTTCTTTTCTTTTCTTTTCTTTTCTCTTTTCTTTCTTTTCTTTTCTTTTCTTTTCTTTTCTTTTCTTTTCTTTTCTTTTCTTTTCTTTTCTTTTCTTTTATTTTCTTTTCTTTTCTTTTCTTTTCTTTTCTTTTCTTTTCTTTTCTTTTCTTTTCTTTTCTTTTCTTTTCTTTTCTTTTCTTTTCTTTTCTTTTCTTTTCTTTTTTCTTTTCCCTTTCCTTTCCTTTCCTTTCCTTTCCTTTCCTTTCCTTTCCTT